>CM037854.1:230295998-230614711 GCA_021234595.1 Delia radicum
TAAATTGGGTATCGCACACGTCCACTGGTATGGAAAACATGCCAGTGAATGTCCTAAACTTTTTGTTATTAAAAGAACAACATTTTCGAATGTCACATTTGTATGGGAAGTTGTTGTTGGTTTGAGTTCAAATTAATATATAATAATGCTTATTTAATTTTATCGGGGGTATGTCGGGGCTAGATATTAAAAATTTTAATTTTTTCTAAAAAGCCTAAAAAAATTAATGGGCTTTAAAAAATTGCAATTTTACCGTGAGATTGCTAAAAGCTTTTAATAAACACATGTAATTGGCAATTTGTTTGAAGCTTTTACTAAAAGCTTTAAGCTAAGTTAATATTATCCATTAATTTTTAATAGAAAATTAATTATAGCATGTCATCATTTCGTTCTGATTGGCATGAAAACCAAAAGAGGTCATAAACTACTTTATTTTGCATTGAATGAACCTGGAAACCAATTAATTTTTAAACATTTTAATAAACTTCCTAAATTAATACATTTCAAATAAAATGTTTATTGCAACTTAGCAGTTTCTTAAATAAACATTGAATTCTGAGAAATTAAAATATTTTGCCATAATAACATTTTGTAGACTTTGCAAGAATTGTTAATGAAAGATGCGTTTGTAAAGCAATAAACTCATTTTAACAAATTTATGGCAAAACATTAGTTACAACAAAAACACTTAGATATGTTGAATTGTGTCCTAAATATTCAGCCATCTTTGGATTTAAGTATTACAAAGAAGAGAAGAAGAAATACCAAGAATAAAAACAAAATGAAATTACAAATAATTTAAATGATTCAAACATGCAATAAACAAATGCAATTTCAGGACATATATACAACACACACACACATATATACAAATACAGATGCAGATACATAAATAGAGAAATGGACTTTAATATACATTTTAATACACAAAAACAGAACATTTTGTGTTAAAAGGACCACTTTGAATTGTATTTCAAGTTCTTATTGAATTGAAGTGTAGTAGAGCATAGAACACAAACAGTAAATGAACAATAGACATTTTGACTTGATAAGATGAAAAAAAGTTAAACCCATAAAAGGGTAACAGAAACAAAAAAACACTTCGAAATATAGAAGGATTAAATTTTGAAACGAAGAGAAGAAAAACTTTAGTAAACTTGAAGGACAAATTGATAGAAGAAGCAACGTGATTAAAATGAGATAAAGAGCGTTAGTTTTCGACATATTTTCCACAAAATTTTAAAATTTTCAGTTAAAAAAAAATAGTTTGTTCTTTAGAGGGTTAATGCTTAAAGAAATCGAAAAAACTAGTAGTATAAGTGTTTTAAGGAGTGAGTTATAAAGAAAGATACAAAAATGGTTAAAAAATAACATACAACTGTAACAACAACATCCATATCAACAAGAAAAACATTATGTACAAGACAACAACATTTTGTAAAATGTCTTGGCAACGCATTACAATGTTATACATATTAACAACAACTACTTTATGCACTGCCCCTTTACAAAATCTTTCCTAACTTGGAAATGAGACGATAAAAAAACCCTTCAAGCCATATCATCGTCATCATGAAAATGGCATTGCAATATGAAAAACATTCCCTTATTTGTTTTCTTCTCTTTCGCTATAAATACAAGTGATGACTGGCTAAGAGTAAACCCTTGAAGGGATAGTGTTTTAATATAGCAAAAGATGAACCAAAAAAATCGAGCTTTAATACGGGATCGCTTTGTAATCCTAAACCAGACAAAATAAAAGATATTCTTCAAGTTCAAGGGCAATTGTAATATATTTGAATAGAGCAATTACAAAATCTCTTAGAACGACAAACAAGAAAAGGGCCCAGTAATATAGTAAAATCCCTAAAACAGGTTGCAGAACAACTTACACTGTATTATAATAGGTTCTAATTTATGTTCTACAACCGATTTTTTTTATATGGAGTTTGTCCTATTTGCAATAGGTTCTTTACCTTCAAACAAGAACAGGTTGGTTTAGTTCTGGGATAGTGAAGGCTTACATTTTGACTTCCAGGCACCTAGTACCGTTGCAAGCAATCGATCGTAAAAAAAACCTGTTCTGGAATAGATTCAGTGGTAATCAGTTCTGAAAAATTTTGCTGGGGGAAAAAATATGATTGGATATGATTGGGGACAAGAAATTATCATAATATGATTGCAGCAATCATAAACATCATTCTGACTGATATATTATGATCACAGAGGACGATTTTATCATGATCTAGGATCATAATATGATTACGAAGATCATAGTATGATTTTTCGTTCATCAACCATAACATGTGCTGTTAACTTCATAACATGATGCTCTTTTTTTCTGCGTGCAATATCGTTCAGTACCGTTATTTAAAAATCCGGATCAAAAGTCGTTAGTCTCACGCCACGTCGGAAAAATCTCTAACTCAAAAGTGTGAACACCAAAATTTTTGCTTTATTATGTATTTCGGTTTTCTCGGAACAATTTTGCCCTAAAATTCAAATAAATATCTTGTGGAAAAATCTGTTCTGAATTTCCAAAAATTAAAATTTTCCAAATTGGAAAATTATTAATTATTATTAATATTTTATAATTTTTAATATATTTAATATTATTTTTAATATTTACATTTTTTTGTTCACAATTTCAATAAAACTTAAGCTTGCCAGCTTTACAATTTAAACATTTTTTTTTTTTTTCGTATGAAATAAATAAAATTGGTTTCGTATTGGGAAATGGCAATATGTGATACATCATTGGAAACGTCGAAAGCTTCGGATTTATTTGGTTGCAGAAAACGTATATCCTCTTATAAATAAAAATTAATCAAATTGAGTTTTTTTCGAAGATTGTGAAATAAAATATTTTTATTTAAAAACATTACATATCTTTCTAAAGCTACCGAAACAAGCTTTTCAATAATATCTATATAGTCCAGATCCGTCACGCACTTTGTTAGGTAAAAGTACAAAACCGTTGCGACTTTAAAGACCCGTCCACATAAAAAGAGGCGAGACTCAGCGTGGACTTTCAGTAGATTTACAATTTTGCAGTCATTTCGGTTGACTTCATTTATGCAAAAAATTCAATATTTTCAATATTGATAACTGCCTTTTTTTAACAGCTATAATATTGAAATGCAAATTATAAAGCACACCATGTCAAGAGTATTTTTACTCGGCAATATTTTTGGTATTAAGTCCTTTTTCCAAACACGCATAGTTTTTGAGATAAAAACTGATTTTTGAAAAAAGGCGCTCGATCGCAGATGTTAACCGAAATACAAAATCATAAAAAACTCTTTTGCGTTAGATCTTGTTCCGACGAGGCTTATTCTAGATGAAGTGCTATATTCTATGTATATACAATTTTTATAAAATTTCTAAAAGAACAATGTAAGACATCCTGTTTGCTAAAGGGTTAACATTGTATAAGTATTAGAGTAAGTTTGTTAAAGTCTGAATATGTCTATGATTGTATAAGTGTTTTGTTGTATTTAGGAATGATGTTTGCTGGCTTTCTTGTTGTATTTTCAAGTTTATTTATGTCATTATAATAGTTTACTGCTGGTTTTTCTTCCTTTTCTCAAATTCTAACCAATAAAACGTGTAATTGCTTGTATAATGAGTTTTTCTAGAAATTCATTTGTAGAAATTTGTTGTTTATTTGTCGTTTTAAACAATACATATTATTTTCAAATATTTTTAAGTGAAAATACAGAAAAATTACTTAAAACTTAAAAAAAAAAAAATAAGTAAAATTGTTTAAAATTAAAACATGATTTAAATAGTTATGCTTTTATATAGATAGGCTAACAGCTCCTAAATGTAGGCTTTCATTTAAAAAACTACCAAGTTGAAGACTCTTAAAATTATGCTTTATCTGAGGTAACTTGAATGCTCCTAAATGTATGTTTTAATTTAAATTTGATTTATATATTGTTAAGAAAATATCACCTTTATTGGGAATGCTTGACTTATGTTTTAAATTAAACCCCTTTAAATTATGCTTTAATTTTTTATTTTTTTTTTAGTTATCAGCAAGAAAAGTCATGTAACAATAATACTTTTTCTTGCTTTAGACCTTTAATGAAGTAAAATTGTTTCCAATTAAGATATAATTGAAATAATATAAAACAAATATATATATATATAACAAGTTGAAAACTTCAAAAATTTGATTTTAATTAAAAGAGTATGCTCTACTTTAAATTAAAAAAATTAACTAATTGAAAATTATACTCATGTTAAGTGATTTTGAGACCCCTAAAATTATGCTTTATATAAATACTAATTTCTTAATCGCTAAAAACTGTAACCGAATAAAAAACTCGTTAATGCTTACTCTATACTTTACTTCAGTTTATATTAAAGCTCCTTAATGTATGCTTTAATTTATCTATTAATTTCTTTATAGGCAACAGTAAAAAAAATTATGTAACAATTATCATTTTTGTTGCTTTAGACCTTTTAAATTAATTAACAAATTACAATAGCTTAACTGCAACTAATTTTGGTAAATAATCGTAATTCCTAGCATTTTACGACCTTTTTATTTTCTACAATTTATTGCCATTAACTAAATAACACATTAGATATTTAATGATAACCTTTGCTGCGATTAACCAATAAATACCATTACTCCAACCAAACTTCATGTTATTTTTTTTTTTCTTTTATATGGAATTCTTTATATGGAATTCTTACCTTATATGCTGAATACGCACGAATATTTAATTAAATAATTAGAGTATATTAAACACAGAGACACACGCATTTTTTGTCAATAAAATTAATAGTAAATACCATACAAATACTTATAAAATGATGTAACAAAAAAAAAAAAATACAACATAATAATGATGATAGTAATTTGATCAAGGATACAATAGGAATATATTTACAAAAAAAAAATGCTAATTTATTGCCTTACAGCATTAGAATTAAAAGAAATAATGTCAAACAAAAAAAATGTTACAATACCGAATGCCTACTCTGCGTTTTAAACTGGCTCAAATTCACCTACAACTTTATAGGTTATATAAAGGTTATTGAAAATCGCGAAAACCAAATTTTACAGTAGAGAGTAAATATGAATTCATGTTCATACTTCTTGATATTTTTAAGTTTAGTTCCAAATGGTTAGATTTCAATACTTTTTATTTAAATGTTAAAGAAACTTCATATAGTTATCTAATTTCACCAACCTTTGCTAAAAAAGTGGGAGTTTGTCATTAAAATGTTAAATTTTAAAAGAAGTGGGCGTATAAGCGGTGCGTGGTAAACACAAATGTTATGGCGGTCTCATCTAGGTGTAATGATCAATTCTACAAAATGTTATTGAAATGCGTGTTTAAATAAAGCGGAGATTTGCTGTTAAGCTAAAATTCAGAATTAAAAAATAGTGGAAGTGGACGATGAAGAGTATATGGCGACATTACACTGCTGTTTAGGAATCATGTGTACCGAATTTCAGAGAAATTCTTTGAAAAAATAGAAATATCTACACATATCTAAGAACATTTAATCAGAAAAGGATTTTAAAAAATATTAATAAAAGTGGGCGTGGTCAATAAAAAGTTATATGGCTGCTCCGGATGGAATATAGGGATCATAGTAAATTGGAGCGAAATCAGTTGAAAAAAATAACAAATAAATGTTGTTTTAAAATGAGTAGGCGGTCAAGATGTAATATGGCGCGTATGAGAATAATGTGTACCAGACAAATCAACTGAAAAGTAAGAATTTGTATAGCGAAAATCTTTAATTATGCATTTTCTGGAACTTTTTAGTATTCATAACTCTGTATTTCACCAGTAGTTCTGAATATTATAAATCTTGAATCAGACATGAAAACAGCAACTTAAACTACAATAACTTGCCAAATTTTAGGGAAATCCGGATAAGAATCTAAAACAAGGGTACTTTCGAAAAGAAAAAAGTGTATTCCTTCTTCTTAACCTTAACATTTCTAAATTAACGATCCCATTGAACGAAAATGTTCAACTTGGAGCGCCTATAACTCAAGAAGTATAAACTCGGGCTCAATTAAATTTTTTTATATGATAGATGACTCTTAATAATATAACGGTTGCTAACCAAAAATCACTATGAATTTCGAGTAACCCAAAATGGGGCAAATCTTTCCCTCTTCAATCATTTTAAAAAAAAATTTCATTAAAAAAATTTCATTAATTTATAGTTGTAATTTAAACGCTTTGTAATAAAAATGAAAGCTTATTTGTGTTGTAAAAAAAAGCATACACCAAAAAAAAATACATAAAATCGTATAAATTATTATGTAAATGTAAAATCAATTCAATTCATTTATTCATTTCAATTCATTTCATTACATTTCACTGCAATTCAATTAAAGTTTCTTTTTTTGTGTTACTACAAATGATTTCTTACTATCCTTTAGTTATACATGGGACATAAAGATTTTTTTTTCTCTTATTTTTTTTTTTTTTGTAATTCAGACAATACATTACAATGAAGAACAAAAGCATATATGTTTATTATTAGAGAGGTGAAAAAGTCTCAACGTCAAAAGATTTTGTTTGAATAAACAAATTAAAGACCAGTAAACCAGTAAATGAAATAAAAATTAAGGGATTTGCTGGCTTTAGAAATCAATAAAAACGACAATATTTAAACAATTATACAAAATAAATGGTTTATTTCACAAATCATTTTTGCTATAGTAAAACACAATATTAAATATTATTCCATAAAATACCAAAATACCATAGCAACCCTGGTAACCATTTCATTATACACCAATTTTAAAGACAAATCCGGTGCCATTGGGGAGCCTTGGGTACTCAACTGAGACAAAAAAATGCATTTGTTTTACACACGAATAATTTCTTTAGTCCCCTAACGAAGCCGGATTTTAAATTTTTGTGGAGCTTTATTATTATTACGTCTATTTCTATTTGAGCCATTTTCGATTCAAAGTATAAAAACTTCAAAAATGTATTAAAATTTTATGGATGGGATATTTTTTTTTTTTGTTGAAACTGAGTCTTGAAAACATATCAGATGTTTTATCTCATAACAAGTTTTAAACTAGAAAACTACTTTAAGGTGATCTCTCGAACTTCGAATTAGTTTGATATGACACATACACAAAAAACTTTAGACATGAGTACTTCTTTAGCACCTTCATTTCATTCATATAGAGCTAAAAATTATGGACACCTGGTCTACAAACTGTTAGTTTTTAAATTTCTTTTTAAAACTGATGGCTTTTATAATTGTTTAATGTGAAATAAAAAAGAAATAACTTTTCTCTTATCTAATATATAGAAGCACGTATGAGTACGAACAATATTCCTTTTTTATTATACAATTGTAATGTTTGAAAGACAATTTGCACAAAAAAAAAGTACAACAAAAAAAACCCACTTCTACAAAATATAAAGGGATGGACATTATAGCAAACATACATGATACTTAAATACAACATCATGAAAATTTGCAAACAAAAAAATAGTCAATGTAAACTACTGTTAACTGAATTAAAAAGGTAGGGTCCTATTTTCTCCTTTAGAAATGAATACAAGTTCATACTTGTATCAGTAAAATGACCAGCAAAATTTTTCATTGTAGAACAGGATATAAAAATTTTTAGCTTGAAGTAACTGCTCTAAAATAAATCTTTAGAAGTGATTTCTACTAAAACAGTATGGGATATTCAACAGTTATAACAATTTATAACTGAAATCAACACATACAGTGTTGGAAAAAATAATAGTGACGATTTCTTGTTCTTGATATAAAAAGGATTTTTTAATTTTTAAAAACCATTAGATTGTTTATAAAACAGTGACCTTCCATTATAAAAATAATTAGCCATGATTATTTCACTAAATTTACTAGAATTGTAAAATAGTAAAAATTTAATCGACATTTGATTTGAAAAAATAACAGGCAAGATTGTAATAATTGTTATATTTTAATAAATTTTCGCTATACTTTCGAGAACTTATATTATATAAATACTCGACATTGATAAGTTAAAGACTATAAGTACAAATTTCTGGGATATAGAATAGTGAAGACTTATTTTTAAAACGCCAAATTAAGGTATCATTTTGAACCTATGTTCCTCCTCCAAAATATATATATTTTTTACATGCCCCAGAAATATCTTATTGATTTTGATACTTAATATTAAACAAACTTTTTTTATAACTAATTTTTATTTGGGCTAAAGCTGCACCTATCTAAGCCATTCTAACTGAATTATTATTGCTTTTGTCACCCACGAATTTCCACTTTATTGGAGTTTAGTAACCTGTGAGTGATGGCATTTTATTTGTGGAGATGCCGAAAAAGCTACCAGCATATATTTTCTTTTTATCCTAAATGATGGACGAACCACAGTCGAAAGACTGGATCAACAAAATTTGGATTATTTAAAAAATTTTCAGTTACAATTCATACACTTAAGATATTATGTAGATAAAGACGACAGCAGTTGTAGTAAAAAACAAATGAAATTTCACTTAAAGAAAGGACGACTTACATTTCAGTAAATTCACCCAACATTGTCATTATTTTTTTAATGTTCAAAAAATGAACCACAATTGTAGTAAAAATTAACCACTAAAACAAACATTAGTTTTTTATTTTTTTAAATAACAAAAAAACTACTGTAACAAATAAATGTAAAATCGTAAAACAGTCATTTGATGTGGTTTGTTTTTTAACTGAACTACAAGGTTAGTAAAAAATAAATTTTTCTACAAATGACTGGCATTTACATTACAAATAAAGAAACTGTATTACAAACCAAACAACTACAATTTTTAAAGGCAGAAGTTTCCTGAGTGTAATATTTATGAAATATTTAGGGTAATATTTTTTGGTTTGTTTGCTATTAGTTAGTCGTTTTGACTTCAAAACTATAGAAATATAGCACGATTCGAACTGATCGTTCAACTTTTTTTGTAATCACGATTTTGCGGTGGGAATGCTATCCAATTTTCATGTTTTCTATGTTCTGAAATTTTCAATTCAATGGACATTTGATTTAACAATTATCCTTATTGAATCCGTTTTTCATTCTAAAGCCAAAAACAGTACAAAGTTATTAAGTTTAAAGCACCCTTGCAAAGCTTTTTTGCTATCTTTTTCTTATGACGTTTTCAGTTATAACCAAATGACAAAGAACTAATTATTTTTAATTAAATCAACTTCTCGGAACTTTTTGTTTTTTTTTCAATTAATTGTTTTCTTTAGTTTTTTTCTATTTTATACACTTTTGATAAAAAATTTTGTTAAACCATACGCTAATTCAGCTAAATTTGTTTTTCTGATTTTCATACCTATTTATTTTTCACGCTAAATTTAGATAGATTTAACTATTTTGCAAAACTAGCAAATTCAAAGAAAAGAATCGCGAAAAAAAATATTTATATAATGAAAGACCACTATTTTTTATACAATGTAACAGTTTTTGAAAATAAAAAAAATCCGTTTTATAAAACTTTAAAATACAAGCAATCGTCGCTATTATTCTTGTTTCACAATTATTGTAGTTTATTTTCCCAGCTTTCAAATTTTGCTGGGTTATATTAATATTACAAAAGTATAAGGAGTAAACTAGTACATAAATGAATGAATAAATGGGAATAACCATGTACATACGATATAACTAACTAAATGATGATTGCATACTTTCATTCTATATAATTTTTTTTTTTATTTGTTCTCCCTATAAATATGCTACAATTGCAAACAAATAGCTCAACATTTGACCCTAATTTCAATATATTCAAACAAGAAACATTTACAGCAACGACAACATTTTAATGTATGAGCAACAACAACAAAAGTAAAGAATACCTACACTTACATAAGAGAATAAAACAAGGATTATATTAGCATGCATGTGTGTGTGTGTGTGTGTGTGTGTAAGAATTACAAATACAGGGGTATATTAAAAAATTTGTGGAATTTTTATTGAATCTGTTTAAAAAAAGTTTGTTTTACACATGAAAGGAGGATGTTATCATTAAGCTAAGAATTTAAAGAAAATATTTTCAAGAAATTTTTATAAATTTCATAGAATTTGTTAAATGGTAATAAAATTTGGAGAACCAGATATATTCTGTTTTTCTTAAATTGCAAAGATCTTTTATTTAAATTTTACAAAAACAACATAAAGTTGTTTTGAAATAATTTTTTCTGGAATTTATAAAGAAATTGAAACATTTTTTGTCACACAACAACAAACATTGGCTCCAGATGTTATTGTTCTTACACACAGAGAAATAAAGTGCCAACCGAATTAAAAAGTGTATATTAATGGTAACAACTTATAAATTTAGTTAGTACAACGATATTTACATTCGATTTCTCAATATTTTGGTTGTTCCAACAAAAAGTGGCTCAACTCGTTAAGAGGTGAGATTACAATGCATAGCTGGATGCTAAGGCAGTGGGTTTGAATCCCAGTACGACACCAAAAAAAGTAAAAAAAAAAAAATAAGTTTTTTTTTTTTTTTTTTGATTATTAATTAATAATCATATAATTACAAATTATATACTATTACCCTAACCGAGCACTAACTACTATGGCTTTCGGCGCGTTGTAGCGAAAACAGACCAGTGCCTCTGGTGGGAATCGAACCCACGACCCCCGCACTGATAAGCCAGCACGCTAACCAACTAGCCTACCGGGGCGCACGAAAAGTTTTTCAAATAGAGCAAATTAACAATATAAAACACTTTGTTCAATTGACACATAAATTAACCACTGACGTGTCCCAAGAGGGGGACGAAACTGGCGGCAGTCTGGTGTATCCCTTGTGTCCGTAAAAATTTCAATAAAAATGGTTTCTTCTTCTTCTAAAGAGACTAACTAAAATAAAAATTCTACAGTAATTAATTAAAAATTAAATACGATTGTCATTATCTGACGGTTGCAAATCACTTTCTAACAAAAAGTCAGTTGATTTAAACCGAATTTTGTTGCGAAAACTAATGTTAAGTTGTGCCAACCGACGGAAATTCGTACTAATCGAATTAGAGTCGATGTAATCGACTTTCAGTTGGCGAATAGCTAAATTTTTCTGTGTGTATGATTTCAGGGGCACAAATATTACATGTTTGTATGCAAATTGGTATTAAGTAACACTTACTAACCAAATAACATAAATTACCATAAAATTTCTTAAGATTCCGGGGAATAAATATTTTATGAACAACCTGAATTTAGTTCAATGACTCAATAATAGTAAACGTTAGAAAACACCAAAAATTTTTACCTTTGGCACCCATAATTTGTATTCTTAATCTTCAAGGGCGTCTAATTTTTGTTGCGTTGAATTAGCATTTAGTTTAATTTCCCAATTAAATTATATTATAGAATGGAAAAAATCAAAAAAAGGCATACCTTTGGTCGCTATAATTTAAATTCTTAAAATTCAGGTGACCGAAATTCTGTGTACAATTTTGCATTCAACTAACTAAATAATTAGTTGTATTGAATTTTTAATATCCGAATCTTTGGCCCCATACTACAATGTTCTTAAGATTTAGGTTCTAAATGTTCAAGGATTTATTTTCAACTTGCATTTAGATCAAATTACTAATCAAAATGATATAAAATTATTTCTTTTTTCTTAAAATTAAGGGGCTTAAATATTTGTGAAGTTTTATATAGCCCTTATTAACCATTAACTAGTAAAAAAAAAAACTTTATAGCTATCTTTAGGCAAGATTTATATTTAATTAAAATATAATGCTACTTTTATATTTGATACACACAGAGAAACAAAGTGCTAAGCGAATTGAAAAATGAATTTTAATTTTAACAATTTATAAATTCAGCTAGTACAACAATATTAGCATTAGATTTCTGAATATTTTGGGTGTTGCAATTAATTTTCAGTTGAAATAACCGACTTTGTTGTGAAAACTAATGTGCAGTTGTACGAACCGACTGAAACTCGTAATAACCGACTGAAACTCGTAATAACTGAATTTGAGTCGTAGTAAACGAATTTCAGTTGGCAAATAGCTAAATTTTTCTCTGTGTGTAGTTCTAATGATATAAAATCGTGTCTTTCATTTGAGCCAGTACGTTTTCATTTTGTACCGTTTGTTCAAAATTTATGGATAATTGTTAGTAGGGCGTTCCGAATACGGCACTTTTTCGAATTGGTTAAACGCTGAAGCGATGCATATTAAAGAGCTGAATATGTTAGGAAAAAGTAAAACATTTTTAAAAGTGAATCTTCAGTTCCCTACCCGCGATGACAGTTGCCGGTTTTATTGCATTTGGACCAAAAAAAAGTTTTTTTTTTTTTTTTTTTTTTTTAGCTTATTAACGAAAAAATATTTGTAAGTTTTCTGTAGAGTAATTTTGGTCCACTAAAAGATTTTTTAATTCAGACCAAGTACAATTTAAAAAAAAAATATATGGTATAAAAATCTTAATTACTCAAAACTAAATAAATCCCCTGGTGGACAAAGATTACTCTACAGCAAATATTTTTCCAGTAATAAGACAAAAAATACAAAACTTTTGAGCCTTATTGGGAAAAAAAATTTAAACGTTTTTTTTTGCACTACAAGGTAAGGAACTGAAGCTCCACTTCAAAATTTCTTTTACTTATTTATCCCATATTTAGTTCTTTAATACGCATCGATTTAGTGGTTTTCCTATTTTTTTGTTCGGGACAATCTAGTTAAGTTCTAGGTTTGAAGTGATTTTAAAGTATTTTATTTTTTATAAAAACTCAATAATCTAGTCAATATTTCGAACAGCGTCACTATTCATCTTCCGGTTAAATTTAAAAAGTTAACAATAACACCATTTAAGTGAACAATAAAACATGTTAATAATGTTATAAGTTACATGTGTTATTGCTGACTTGAATTTTGTTATTGTTAACATTTTAGACCCACCCAGAGGATGAATACCGATGCTATTCGAAATATTGGATAGATTAAGGAATTTTTATGTAAATAAAATTGTTTAAACAAAATTCAGATCTCGAGCTTGATAATTTGGAAAAGTTAACATTTTAAGAAAATACGCCGAATAACATCATACTTAATTAATTTATATGGCAAATTTTGCTAAATTTGTTTTGCATCTTTCGAATGTAATAAACCAGTTTAGTGGTAAATTATGTCTAATTTAATTTTAATTCACTCTTAAAATACTATTTGCTTATGTTAAGGTTCTTAAAATATTTGTTAAAATTTAATAATCTTCTTATACTTTTCATTTTAAGAATTCTGTCGGAATATTTAAATGTTTTATAAAATATGTTTAAATATAAAAGCTTTCTAATGTTTATAAGTTTTTTTTTTGCATTAAATAAATAATTTAGGATTTCTGTTAAAATAAAAAGTGCTTTAAGGCATTTAAAAATCTGTTTAAATCTTTATTTGTATACCGTCCATTAATGTAAGAAATTTATAAATTTATTATAAAGCTACATTAGGGCAGCAATAAAATATGTGGATAAATATTTTTAACTAAAGTTGTAAAAAAAAACTCTAGAGGATTATTTAGTTTAGAACATACTGGAACACAAATCAGATAACTCTAAATCGAGAACAGCTTCGGAATTTTGAAACAAATAAAAAAAAAAAAAAAACTATATTTTAATTATGTCTTCGTCGATGTCGATTGCTTGGTAATCTGAACAAGAATTTTAAAATATTTTTGTCATTTCTCATACAAATTTAGCCGATAAGATATGCTGACAGGATATCTGCGAAAATCCAAAACTTAATTTTAACTGCCACCTTAATATACATAAGTATTAACTTCAATTTAATGTATTACAGGTAAAAAGAAATACTATTTGTTTTAAAATTCATTTTCTAACAACAGCTTTATTTAAATTTATAGTTTTGTTTAGACAATAGTTAACCCGTTAAGGATGAATGATGTAATATGAAGAAAAAAAAATATTATATAAGAAATTTATAGTGCCAACCTTGGGAGTAAATCTTGTATACTATATATAGAGGGTAACCGGTTAAATTCCCTGTCACTTCATATACTTAAGAGTAAACTAAAGCTTTTCATATAGAGTCAATTTAACAGTTACAATACTTTGACTGCTTGACACATAAACTATCCACTGACGAAGAGTAAAATAAAGTTTTTCATATAGAGACAATTTAACAGTTAAAATACTTTGATTACTTGACACATAAACCAATCACTGACAAGTCTTAGGATAGGACCAAACTTTCACAAAAAAAAAACTAAAACCTGGCTTGACCTAAAATATTTGTAATAGCAGTTTAAAATTTATTGGAACAAATTAAACTTAAAGTCATATCCATTTAAAATTTTAGGTAAAGAAATTCAAAACATTTTAATTAAAATTTTAATCATTTCAATTAAAATATTTTATTAAAAAATTAATTGAATCAATTAAACATTTAATTGAAAACGAACTCTATTTTAAACAAATGTTTATTTTATAATAGAGGGTTGCCAGATCTATTCCGCGCAATAGCATACACTTCGTAGGAAACTAAAAATTGTTCACGACCCTGAACAAATCCCTTGTTCTTTTAAATTTTCAATAAAAGTTTTTTCTTAAGTAAATTTGCGCTTTGGAAAAGTCTTTAGCAGTTTGTTCAAATATTAATTGAAACTACCCAGCCAGAAATTAACAAACATAGAAGTATTCTGAAAGCAATACGTATGGTAGTTGAAACGTTACCAAAGCAACATGTTTTTAATGATTATAGTGTTCTCAGGGCACTCAAATGATAACCCAGATTTACGGTCTCATGTTGGTATTTTAGAGTATTCTTAAAACGTTACAAAAACCAAACATAAAGTAGTTGTAAAGCGCTACGTCTTTTGTTTTTAAAACGCTTCCAAAACATTTGAAAACCCAAAAGTATAATGATTTTAAAGTGCATTTAATGCAAAAATTGACTGTTTTCATAGAATTTTAAATACAAGATGTGGAATAATTTTCCAGTACTCCAAATACCGAAAAGAAAGTAATTTCCCAGTGCTAAAAACACATTAATTATTTTTTTATATTTTATTAATTCGTATATATCAGAGGAAAAAGTTTCAGTTCTTCAGAAACATTTAATGAACATATCAAAGGATGTACCAAAGGAATTTCAGAGAAAATCATTTGATTTAGCGGATCTGACAAACTGGAAGGCAACACAATTCCGTTTTTTTTTTACTGTATGGCGGTGGTATTGTTTTACAGCATGTATTGGATGTGGAACAATACAAACATTTTCTTATTTTATATACATCGTGCCGTATAATGTCGTCGAATAAATTGGCAACACTAAGAACACATTATGTTAAAACGATTTTAAGAAAATTTGTGTAACTTATGACACATTTTTATGGTCCAAGCTCGGTGACAATGAATATCCATAATCTTATACATATATCAGATGATGTAAATAATATGGGGACACCTATATCACAGTTTTCAGCATTTGATTTTGAAAATAGCCTAGGTTTTATAAAATCCATTGTAAAATCGCCGACCAACCCCATTTCCCAAATACAAAGAAAATTGCATATTTTTAATACCATTTCCCCAAATAATGTAAAACAACTACTACTGATTACTACACAAACAACTGTCATGTAGTAACTGTAAAACTTTTTGAGTGTATCCACATTTAAAAGTTTTATTGACTACACTATTTTATCAAAATTCCACAGATATCATTTTTATTTCAATAAACATCAGTAAAGTTTGTTTAAAAAGTGCTATTAAAGTAATAAATATGTTTTTTTCCAAACGTTCTCAGAACGTTTTGGATTTGGTATATTGTATGCTTTGATAGTACTTAGTTTTTTGAACCATCATGAATTTCTGGCTGGGTACTCTTCAAACTCTAATTTTTTTACTAATTTAAAAATAGTGCTTTAAATTTATTTAAAAAAGCTTTTTTTTTAAATCTTCTAAATAATATTAAAAATTTACCTTTATTTTCATTTCTGTAAATTTGTTTAAAATGTATCCAAAAAAAAAAAAGAACTTTTATATTTATTTAACTATTATTTACTTAAAGCATAATTAATTTCATATACAAAATTCATATTTGCATACAGCAAATAATTTTTATTGTTACTGAGTAGTAGATTTCTACAAAAATAAACTCCAAAAATAACCTTAAAGCAAAAATACCCCCCTTAAAAAAAAACAAAACAAGTATTTTTTAATTAAATAATTTTTTATATAAACTCATTACTTTTCATTAAAAAGTTGGTACGAGTATAAAACAATGTTCTGCTATACGTTTCACTACATATGAAAAAATACAAGAAATTCCTGTAAAAATATATTTTATTTTTACTTTGATATATGATTTCATTGTTTTAAAAAAATCTTTGGCCAAAAATATAAAAACAAAAATCTGAAAACTAAATACTTTTGTGAGTAAAAATTGAAAAATTGAAAAATATAAAATAAATTTAATAAAGTATAATAAAACCTTAGTAAAACCAGTAAAGAGAAATTTAATATTTTTTAGATTTATTTTCAACAGTATCTGAATACAAAAACAAGCAGCAGTGGTGAAGCACATGAAATGTATAAATATTTAATTAAAAAAAAAAATGTGGTTTAAACTATCACTTATAAGTACTCATTTTAAATTCTGTGTATTTTAATTATTTAAAAAGTTTTTGACTATAATGTGTACCAACTCTTGAATTAATATTAATCATACGCCATCCTTTCATAAATCGAATCCATTACTTTTAATAACAAAAGAAATGGTATTAAAACCATTTTATTTTCCTAAATTATTAAAAATTCAATTTAACAAAAAAAATCATTTATGTATATTAAAACCATATACAAGTCAGAGAAATTTAATATTTTATGTTATTTTAAGCAGTAACTGAATGCAAACAAATAAACTGTAAAAAAAACTGATTGTACATTTTAAATTATTAGAAAATGAGCTTTAAAAATGTAAATTATAAGAAAAAATTTTAATATTAATAAGCGGATCAATAAGTCCGTGACATTTTGAATGAAAGAAGGTTTTTTTTTTTGCAAAAAAAAAAAAAAATTTCAACATAATCTTCTGTTATCTCAATACACTTAGTCCAACGTTTTTCCAATTTGTGTATTCGAAAAAAAAGGATTTTTCGAGGTCCATAAAATAGGCATTTCTTGGCCATATGGGTTCTTTTTTCCAAATCCTTGTTAAATTGGTCCAATAAGTTGGCATTCGCCGTTTATTGTTTCTCCCTTTTGAAGGTTATCGATGTGGATTATCCCGCGTGCATCCCAAAAAAACTGTTGCCATCACCTTATTGTCCACAATTATGTTTATGTTCAATTGAGAGGAAACGCGGGCACCCATCTTGCATACAGCTTTTTTAAACCCAACTGATCATTTAAAATCGAAACCACACTGCCATATGAAATGCCTATGGCATCAACAATCTTACGCACTCTTACTCTTCGATCGGTCAACAGCATATCGTGGATTTTTTCGACATTTTCTGGTGAATTGACCTCAATTAGCCGTCCAGAACGTTCAGCGTCATTTGTACTTGTGCGACCACAACGAAAGTCAGTAAACCACATTTTTACCATTAAAATCGATGGTTGCAGACAGCTTTCTTAAACCCAACTGATCATTAAAAATCGACAATCTCACGCACTTTTACTCTTCGATCGGTCAACAGCATATTGTGGATTTTTTCGACATATTCGGGTGTATTGACCTGAATTGGCCGTCCAGAACGTTCAACGTCATTTGTACTTGTGCGACCACAACGAAAGTCAATAAACCACTTGTTTACCAATGAAATCGATTGTGCACAGTCCTCATACTATTTATCAAGCTTTTCCTTGGTTTGATTGACGGTTTTTTTTTTGCAAAAAATAATGTTTAATGAGAACTCGAAATTCACTTTTTTTCCATTTTTAAAAAAATCCACGAGGTTGTATGTTAAACGCAAAGTAAATGACGGAACTTGCTCAGAATTTGACAGTAGTCTATTAACAGGTGGTACTTGATGGGAGCAGTGTTTCATTTCATATAACTACGAGGGAAGTTCGAAAAGTCACGGATTTATTGATCGGCCTTAGTATAAAGTCAAGAATTAATATCAATCATACGCCACCCTTACATATTTTATAAAATCGACAATTTTACTGTATATTACAAAGTAAATTGTGTAACAACTATTATATTTTTCTGAAAAATTAAAAATTAAATAAAAAACAATTCATTACAGTATAACAAAACCATATAACAGTGGAGAGAAATTTTATAGTGTGGCCAAAAATGGCTCATTTTTGAAAAAAGTGTATTTTTTATTAAAAATTCTCAAAATTTACATTTATGGTATGGAATTCTGACTTCATCGCATGTCATTAACCCACTATATCCTAAAATAACTATCAAAAATAACATTGATACCTATTTTTGTATAGTTTCTTTGGAAAAAACGCAAAAAGAAACTGTGACCCCACCTCTTTAAACATTAAAAGTAAGATTGGTACGATATTATCAAAAATTAATCAAAATCTGCAAGAAGTTAATTTTTGATTAAAGGTGGAAACATTAAGCCTGTTTGAATCAAATTACATAAAATAATAATTTTTATCAAGTAGACGTTTTTTTTTTTATCAATTAAACAGCTTAACAATCTTGTAATCATAGTTTTTTTTTATTTTTTTTTTTATGAAAATTGTGCAAACTTCGATGAAAAAATTCGAATTTTGTTCAACTTTTGCCAAAATAATCAATTTGAATAACATGTTCTGGGAAGGAGTCGCTCCATACACAAACACGAATTATAATTACAACTATTATACTAAAAATAGCAAGCGACATCTTCAAATTAGGCATTTTCAAAAATCTTTATAATTAATTTTTATATCAAATTAGTGGGTTATTTTTGATTACAGGTTAATGATATAAAATGAAGTCAGAATTCCATATCTAAATATATTTGAGTATATTTAATTAATTAATGAAATAATAAATTAAGATTTCCAATTTTGGAAATTTTTAATAAAAATAAACTTTTTTCCGAAATGGACATTTTTCGTCTGAAATTAAAACTGGGGTGTAAACTGGACGAAAAATGACAAATCGGGTTTCAAAGGACATCCATCTTGCTGTTATATTTCCTTTGCTTTTGTGAATATGCAAAAATTAACTAAATATAATTGTTTGTACTCAAAGTTAGTTGGGCCTGCCAAATATTAGGATGTTAGAATTTCTTTACAACAACAATATTGTTTTGAAACAGGTAAAATTAAATTTGTTTGTTAGTTTTAGTTTCTTTTTTTATGTTGTTTTTATAACCGCCGTAATGATTTTTGTGGTTTTTTGTTTTTGCGTAAAAAAACCCACAGTTTTTCCAGGAGTTTTAAAATTATACAAACTTTATAAAAATTTTTAAAAATTCCTAAAAGTATGCTTTTAATGTAATGCTATGCAAAGCTTAATAGTATGCTATAAACTTTTCAAATATCTTGTCGTTTCCAAATGCCAATCTTATAACAAAGAAAGAAAAAATGTCTAAAATAATTTTATTAATGTTAAGACTTTTAACGTTTTAGGACCGTTTACTGAATGTCCAGTTAAAATCTAACAAACAGTTAAATTGAAATTTTCTATGGGAAACAACCACAGACGTGTCTGCAAAAGTCCCAGTTAGTAGCTAACGAGAAATTATGAAAATGAGGCTTAATATGTTTTCTAAACTTTCTAACAAAAATGTGTTTTGTTCTTTTAATAGAAAAATTAAATGTAAAATTTATTAATTTTCAACTTACAACCACAGATATGTCTGTAAAAGTCACTACTAGTATCTAGCGAGTCATTATGGAAATGAGGTTTAATATGTTTTCTAAACTTTCTAACAAAAATGTGTTTTGTTCTTTTAATAGAAAAATTAAATGTAAAATTTATTAATTAATTTTCAACTTATATAAATTTTTTTTATTTGAAGTTTTATAAACTAAACTTTGTAAACTTTTTCTATTAAATTTCATCAAAAAAAAAAAAAAAAAGGATATTCTATAGCTAACAACGCCTGCTTCATAATTTTTTTGTTTGGTTTTATTGTTACAAACTTTTTTGCAACATTTCCGAGCAGCCAATGTTGCATACATGCAAATACACATACATGCATTAAAAAAAAGTTTTAAAAATTCCAATTAGTGCACTTTTGCTCTCTATCTCATACTTACTATAAAACTGATAGTTGGCAATAGGGAGACCAATAATTATAAGATGGACTCTCCATAAAAGAAATTAGATTGAACTAACATAATTTTTAGGTAATTAAAGGAAAAAGGCTAAAAGAATTAATTAAAAAATCATGCGCGGGTACAGATAAAGGTTTTGGGGAGGGCAGTTGGGGCATTCTTGCCAAACTTTTCTAATAGTTTTTATATTTTCGTATTGAAAAATATTATTGCGGGGGAGGAAATGTACCATTTTACTTCAGACGGGATCCGCACCATAAAGTTCTATAAAAAACATAAAGATTTGACGTTTCGAATATTCACCGGGAAATACCCTAAAAATTTACATTTCTTTCTTAGAAAGAAATCTTTGCTTCTCTTTTTTTATCTCATCCTCTTAACTAAATCGCTCCCTATTAAATATAGACGTATATTATGGCAACATATACATATTTCCTCTTCCAATTTAAATAAAGTTTACAAAGTTCCGTTCGGGTTGGTGTTTTTTTTTTTCAATGCTGGTTTATTCTGATACTATTTTTTATATATTTCGTCGTATGCTGCTGCATATATTTGATGCCCACAGCTATTTTTTGTAATTATTCATGTTTAAGTGAAATAAATTCATTCATGTTAAACATGCAGCATTGCTTTTGCCACTAATTAGCCAATAATATAACACGTTTTTAATGGTAATTACAAAGTTGAATACCAAAAAAAAAAAAATCTATAAAATTTCTACGAAGTTGATTAGAAATGTATTATTTTAAATTTATGGAAAGTTTTAAAGCGGAATTTGTTTAAAAAAAAACGCAAAATAAATGATCTTAGTAAAAAACCTAAAGGAAAGTTTACAGATTCCGGGTAACAATGTCCTAAGATTTTGAGAAAGTTAAAATATGTAATGAAGAAAAATTTTAAAATTTTGTTTTTGGACATCATCATTTTTTTGATTTCTTTTTGGAAACAAATCCAAAATTAAAAACAAAAGTGTATCGAAGTAAAGGCCAACCATATGATAATCTACACCTGTCAAGGAAGAATTGTTGCTCAAAAATATAAATTGATCCAAATGGACTAGTTTAATAAGTCTAAATAAGGTCTAAAAATGCCGTTTAGTACTACCAAAATTTTTAATTTTTTTCTGTTCAAGGTGGATTTATGAGAAAATGTTAGTGTCCGACCAAAGACTTCGGCCGAAAGATTATATTTGATGATTTTTTTTGGTATGTGGACACATTTTAATATAATTCGATTTTGAGTAAAAAGATTTAACTAACAAGCCAAAGTTTTTTCCGATTTGTCCGATTATTCCGCGGCCGATTATTGAATTCATTGGATCGATTTGAACAAAATTTAATACAGTTAGTCCTTGGACTATTGTGTAAAATATCTTACCGGGAAAGTATTCCAACTGATACACTCCGATTTCAATGAAATTTCGCTATCTTACAAAGAAAAAAAATTTAAGATCGTCCGGTTTTTCCTTAAGAGCTTTTAAAGCTTTTAAAAATTACCCAATTTTTCGATTTGCTCAACATTTTGGTATATATACCATAGAAGCAATAGACAAATGTTGTATCCTCGGATAGGAATTTCAGAGGAACATTTCCTCATATGTCGTTTTTGTAAAATTTCGCGTTTTTGTTGTTGTTATTGTAAAAAATGTACTAATTTTTGGGTACTTTATATGAAGATATATACTAGTATCACGACTAAATTTATATATATATATTATTATATATTATATTAATGAAGTTTAAGTAGATACATATTTTTTATTTTTCTTTTATATTCGGGCTACTTCGGCTTTTTTAGCGTTTTTCCCTAATCACCAATTTTAGTGGTTTTCTGAGAGCTCTGTCAACAAAATATAGGCAGTATACATATCAAACTTTTATGAGTATAGACCAGGGGTGCCCAAGGCCTATGCGCTTGGTGCTCATTTGTTTTTGTAAAAACAGTTAGCTGTAGGCTGTGTGTTTTAATACACATATAGAGCGCTCAGCACTAGCAATACGAAATACACAAACAACTTTGTCTTATTAGTTTTTTTTGTCGTTCTTCACTGTATACATGCAAGCGCAAAGCAACAACACTTTCGTATGCTTTGCTGGTAAACATTGAAATATTTTTTTCTTTTTTCTTTGTATGTATTGGTTTTTACAACAAAAAATATTGAATAAAAATTAGTTTTTCTTTAAATGTATTGGTGTTTGCTCTTCCATAAGGAACTTTTGGGCACTCCTGGTATAGACATACAACTATTTTGAAGACTGAAAGTCACAACTTTTTATACAAAAAAAAAAAAAAAAAAAAAATTCAAATTTCATATGTCTTGACAATTTCAAATAAATAAACTTTTACGTGATTCTTGCAACAACAAACAAATGGGGAATACTGTCATATCATGAAAAATATTAAAAATTATAAAAACAATCCGTGAGAGGTACTTTCTAATTTGGTGAATTATTAAAAGTAACAGGCGAGAATGAGTTTAGCCAACTAAGAAAACCCAAAAAATTTTCAATTATCCAATTAAATTTTTTTTTAATAATTTTAAAATTTAATTAAATTGCAACAAAATATTAGTTTTAAACAATAATTTTGTCGGAACCGTTCGCGTACCCCCTGGAATACACCCATGGCCCCTTTTTGGAAACCGATGCTCTAACGGGTAAGGCTGTCTTGGGGCAGCCTTCATACAATTTACCACAACTGTATTTTATACTAGAAAGTGAATATATTTCAATAGAAAACATTGTTGTGGTGTTTGTCATAGCTATCTTCTGCAATTACAATTAAATGTAAAATCGACCCCGTGTAATTGAAACTGTTTTTAAGCCACAGCAAAAATCGACCTGACTTTAGATCAAGCGGTTAAAGCGCCTGTCTAAAGTGTAGTGCGAAGTGCATGTGGCAAAGAAAGCAGGTTCAAGATACAGTCAGGATTGCATTTAATAAATAAACATTTCATATAGATGCAATCAAACAATAAAAACCATAACAAATAATTACAGTATTGTCAAAAACGATTACTGATGAAGGTTGTGTTACCAGAAACTGCCCAGTCTAATTCAATTAAAAATTTACGATGTAGTTATGCTTTTTAGAAAAGTATGCTTAATCTTCTCTACCACGCCTATCTCAAAGAATTCACTAAATGTTTTCTGAAAAAAGAAAAAAAAAATCGTTTAAACCAATTCATAATGAACTCTTAGTGATATTGAAGCCTTTAACAATATCGCTCATTTACTTCAATAACGTCATAACTAAAAAATTTTGATTTTGTAGAAAGAGAGTTTAAAGTTTTCAATTTACTCCCACCTTGAAGAAAAAAATAACGACATAATTTCTCTCAAGAGGTGAGTATACAAGATATCAATACGACTTTTTAACACAATATGATACGTGATATAACGAATAAATCTGCGTCCTTAACTCAAAAATCATGTTTTTTGAGTTGTAACGTTCTTAAAGTAAATGAGCGATATGTCCTCTTCTTTGGTCCAAGAACACACTTAAGATACCTTTAAGGGATATAATCGGATTTATATGAAATTTGCAGAAAGAAGACATTTAGTGTTCCTAGCAAAATGTTGAGGTTTAAACAATATATATTGAAGGTAAGCTGTGTTTTCGCCCAATTTCACACACACAAAAAAAATCTTTGGTTTGTAGTTATATCTTGGTATGAGGAATAATTTATGTCAAAACCGTTAGAGAGTTAAGGAGTAACGCAATCTGCTTGAAACATGTTACCCGCGAACTTTCGTGGTAGCGGAATTCAAATGTCAGCAGTTTCAAAATACCGGGTATTTTGTTTTAAAAGTTATTCACCTTGTCAAATCAGCCATTTTAAAAATTTAATGTCAAAATATGTAAAAACTTAAAGATGTTCCCTTAAGTGGTTTTCTATGTTAGATTTTGTTTTCCATAAAGTAAATCTTAGATTATGTGGAAAGAAATGGTTTATATTCAGAGAACCGGAATATTCTCATATTCAAAAGCTAGGTTTTTTGATCAACAATTTCTTTACTTGATTTTTTTTTTCTTTCAAAATGTTTTCAAGTTTCTTGATTTTCATGTGCAGTCCTTAAAATATACTACACACATTTTGATTTAACAATAAAACTTTTTGCTCAATTTCAGTTTAATTTTTAACAAACATATGGTATTAATACACTTACACAATATTGTTAAATATGACTATCAAACTCAAGAGCACATATCATCATACGTTTCATATCAAAAGCAGCAGCAACAACAGCATTACTACCCTGTTCCTTTCAATGAAAAGCCTTCAAAACTTGTATACCAATATGATAATATTGGTAGTGATGATGATGGTTTGTAGTTTTGTTTTTAGTTGTATGTTCTGACATAGAAAAAAAAAATCCCTTTAGTTTTATTTAAACTCAACCTCAAATTGAGGCTGTCAGAGTTATAAGTTTGATCTCTACCAAACAATGATGATGTAAAACAATGGCTTGATATGTAGAAAAACACAAAAAAAAAAAGCTTTATAAAAAATTTTAAGTTTAAACATGTTGGAGGGTATAGAAAATTGCAAATGTATGTGTTAAAATTGTGCCTGATAGCTTAAAAATAACGAGAAAAATATATAGTTTTTGTAAAAATAAGCTTAAGTTTCTAAAATAGTTTACTAGGAAAAAAAAAACTTTTACAGTTTTAATTAAAATCAAAGTTTGTAAATAAAACTAAACTGAAAACTTTTAAATAAACATTTTTACTTGATTTTAAATAATCAAAGTTTAAATGATATTGCCATAAACAAAATTTAATATAGTATTAACACTACATATTTTAACTGATAATTATGTGGTTTAGTATACGTATAAGTAATGCTGAATATAGATATCAATCATACGCCCCTATGTAACAATAAACATGATAATTTTGTAGCTTTGTATACGTATGAGTAATATTAAATATATATCAATCATACGCAATTTAGATCTTTTTTACATAAATTACATTTTTATTAAATTCTTGCATTTAATTTAAATTAAATATAAAATACTAAAAAACTTTTAAAATTATATTTACTTGACACAAACTTCTGTTTTAAAATAACACAATAATATAATTTAATATAATATTTGTTAAATTTAGCATAATCTATATAGTAACAAACTTTTTGAACTTTATTAAAAAAAATAAGATAAAACTAAAAAAATACTTCAAGCTCCATTAACATTTACATGCAAAATATATTTTAAAACAAAATAAAATTTTTTTTTTTAAACAACATTTAAAAACATATTGTAAAATTTGTTGTAAACCATCAGAAAAAAATACAGAAAATGAAATGTAATGGAAATAATTTATACAAATTGACTAAAACAAAATACATGTAATGTTAAAAATAGAGACAAATACAAAAATATAAAACAAACAAAATTTCTAAAAAATTTAGCTTTAAAGCATGTTTAAAAAGTTTATTTGTATTTAAAATTATATAAAATTTTAACAAAGTTTTGTATATTTTTTGCCTAAGTTAAGACAATAGAAAACTTTTTTTTTTTTGAGAGTTTGCATACATATTTACTCAAATTTTAAAATTGAACTCATTTTATTACCAGAGTTTATAATGCATAAGTTTTTTGCAGTACGAAATACACATATCGTTGTGTAAAGTATGTAGTATAACGAAATTTAAAGAAAAGTTATCGTATCATAGATGTATTATATGTATCATAGTAAACCCAATTAAATTTTTGAGAAGAAAGTTACAAACAAAAAAAAAAAAAAAAAAAAAAAAAAAAAAAAAACTTAGTAAAATTCTACTGTAAGTGTTTCTTGATGATGTTTTTAGAAAATAAACGATATTTCAGTTTTTGTAAAAAAATGTATATTAAACGGTAGTGAGTGATTAACTTTAATTAGTGATTAACTTTCATAGCTGTGACGTAAACCGTTTAAAAGTAGAATGTTGCCGGTTCGATTCCTTGTCAAGGAAAATTAACCAACTTTAAAAAAAAAATTTATAAATTGACACATAAACTAATTTTGAAATTGTTAAATTTTCCGTGACCGGGAATCAAACCGGCAACCTTCAACAGACATTGACTTGTAGCATCAATTTTATACGAATGGGACTAAACTGCCGCAGTCAGTTAATATTCTTGTGTCTGATAAATTTTTCAATAATACTGATTTCCTATTCCTCCTGTATATTAGCACTTTAGAACAATTTTTAAATAATTAAATCCAATATTAAATTCTAATATTAAATAAGATTGTCTATGTTATAAAAATAAAATAAGATTGTCTATATTTCGGTTATATACTTAACTGCGTGGTCAACATAAAAAAAAAAACCGTCGCCTGTTGCGGCGGACTTAAAAAAGCACATGCAGAGTGGACGTAGATATACGTCTTACGTAACAGAATAGTTTTGATAAAACGTATATATATACGTCTTACGCAGAATATTAACTTTAATTTAATATACATTTATCTTAGCTTATCTATTTTAGGATGTGTGGAATTTTTTGTAACCAAAACATTTGCTGGGAAATTCCATTTAGATAACTTCATTTGGATATCTTGCATATATTTCAAACTAAAATATGCATAAGAAAAAATGGAAAGAAAAAAATACAAAGCAAAGAAAGTAGTTACATTACAGGAAGTTAAAGAATGTGTGAAACTTTATCACCAGACGTTATAAAATTTGAATTTGGTAATAATAATTCAAAAAAAAAGTTTTATATTTAAAATATTTACATAATTTACACTATACAACAGCAAAAGAAATACTCATTTGAATAGAAATTAAAAAAAAGTAATTGCTACTATCAAAAAAAAAAAATCAGAAAAATAAATTCTCCAATTTTTGGTGATTTGTTTATTTTTTTTTGTTAAAATTTTGAATTTTTTCAGATTTGGTGAATTTTTGTAACTTTTGGTAATTTTTCATATTTTGACGGTTTCATACCAATTTTTGTTATTTTGTTTTTTATGTTTTAATACTAAATTTTTGTTTAATTTAGAAAACAATATTGAATGAAATTTTTAATATATACGATTAAAATAATAATTGAAACTAAATCAACTATTTAAGTTACAAATTATTTTAATTGATACCACTATTTCCTTATTAGGCACTAATTCAATTAAACTTTACATTGAAACAACAAATATTGTAATTGATAATGGATTTTTCTATTGACTTTCGTTATATATGCAGAAATTTCAACGCGGTCAGGCAAAAAAAAAAAAGGAAAAGTCTGCTACATGACGCCTGGCAAACCCCTTTATATTTGAAACCAGAAACTTAAAGTGTGTGTTCCTTAGGGTATGTCCTAATTTACTGAAACAATTTATTCAAGAGATGAAATCCCTCTCCCAACGGCCCTACCAAAACCTTTTGTCTAGAAATCTTAGATATTAAATATCCTTTGGGGTATAATCCAATTGACTAGAGGGGTACTATTTCGAATTTCCTATAAGAACGTGGTAAAAATGGCAATAAAAAGGCGAAGAAAATAACCCTTTATCTACTAGCTCAAACCACTGGAGCTAGGAACTGGAAATTTGTCACGGCTGTTTCTTCTCCCACGCAGACATTCGTTGTAATAGGATTTTTGAATATTCAAACAAGGAAGGACAAAAAAAGCAAAAAGTCTCCTCCTTGTAACCTATCATATATTCTTCCTAAAGTAAGGGCTAATTCAATGATAAGGTACTTTCAGAATTTTCTCTAGGAACGTTGTAAAAGTGGGCGCTCAAATGGGAAAAGTCTTGTGCTTATGCCTTGCCGGCTACAAATCGGAAGTTTTCAAAATGTTTGTCTCGCAGTTTACTTACTCATTCACTGCAGAAAAACCTTTATGTTTTCTACTAAAAACGTGATGTTATGAAAAAATTTACCCATTAATTACCCTACGGGAAATGAGTAGTCAATTGCCCTCAAAAAAACTTTTCTATCACAAACGTAGTACAATTTGCTGTTGCTGTGGATTAAGCGGTTTAAAATACATTGAAAGAGCTGGTTCCGTAACTGATTGAATATAAATTTTAATTGATTTTTCAATTTTATTGTGGTTTCTGCATTTTAATTGTGCGCTTTTTAACTATTGTATCAATTACCTCAAATTATCTATCCCACCCAAAAAATGGCATATCACAGCACTTTAATTACATTAAATCTTTGTTCATGTAGTGTTAGGTTTGTTTTATCTTTTTATATTTGTAACCACACACGCAAAAATATAAACTTGCTGTTAGCCAGCCATCAGTTTGTCTTGTAAGCAGAGTGTTTTGCTATCGAGTTCTCCTTACGCTAAGATGATTTGTTTCCTAAGCTTATTTTCTGACAAAGGTCCTCTTCAAAAAATTCTTTTTAGCCATAAGCATTCATATAACGCTTAAAAAGTTGAAAAAAAATTTTCCAGTAACTGAACTTAACTGAACACTTTATCATATAATAATAATAGATTTTAAATAATTTAAAATTTTCTTTGATGCAGCTCAGCTGAATAGTGTTATATTAACGAATTTCTTAAATAACCAAATACTATTTGGGAATTTTACTCCAACATTAACAATTCCGCTGAACGAATAATCAAGAAATAATCAAATATGCTAACAAATAACAGTTCATTCGACTTATTTAATAATACTCTAAAATTTGTAACATTCAAGAATTGCTATAATTTAGAGTGTTTTTAAAGTCATTATATTTTGGAGCTAAGAAAGTTATTGATTACAAAAATATAAATTTTTAAATTTCAACCTTAACTAACTCCTGTTTACATATTTTCCTCCATCAACAGCAGTAAAAAACAAATATGTATACAATATTGTTTAATAAATCATAACTGCAAAAGCCACAAATAGACATTGCCAAGATTTTTTTTTTTTTGTTAAAAAAAAAAAATATACAAAAATCCTAAACAACATCATAAACATCATAAAACCTTGTATAAAAAAATAAAACTAACGAAAAACTAGAAAAAAATATATATAAAAATCCCAACAAGATGCTATATAGTGTAAAATAAACTTTACAATATACTAAGGAATCAGAGAAGAAACAAAAAAATAACTGCCCCAATGACCATAGCCAATGTGTAAGTAAATACAAATAAAAATATAAATCCTAGTAAAGATTCATGGACAAGAGGCATGTTGGAAAGTAGTTTCCATGTATGTGTTTGTGATCATATATGAGGCAAAGTAATATGTTAACATAATTTCTAGTGTAATTCAGGCTTATAAATAGAATATACAAACGAACTAGAAGGATGTACAACAAAAACAACACGTGCTTTAAGCCAAAAAAAAAAAAAAAAAAAAAAAAAAAAACAAAATTACAAATAAAAACGACAACAAAACTAGCAAAATATAGATACTAGCAAATACTGTTTGCAATTTTTTTTTTTTCCAAAAGGACATACAAAATAAGCCAACATCAGCTGTTTTGCTTCAACACTTTAATATAATAGCAAAAAAAAAAAAATAGAATGAACGAAAACAACATACACAACATTTGTTGGTATTCTATAAGTAAAGGACTTGTAAGTTGTTTTTATTATGAGAAAAAAAAAACTGGAAACAACTCGGCCGAAAACAGAATTTTTATACACTGTGGTGCAAAAGAGAGCCAATGTTTTCAAACTAAAACGCACACTGTACTTATTCTCTAAATCTTTTTTGAAAAATTAATCCAATTTAAGGGCTTATTGTAAAAACTTGATAAGCTACATTTACTGCTTTATGGATTTTCGCTGTTTTCTAGACATCCTTTGACTAATATTTGATAGAAGTCTTGCTCAAACAGTTATTGCAAGTACATAGAGTAGAAACGTCCTGCAAAAGTCACATTTTGTTTTATTTTAACTTTTAACAGACAAAAACAAACTAAAACTTAAATGTGGCTTATCAAGTTTTAACAATAAGCCCTTCAATTAGGTATAAAAAATAATCATACAGGTCCAATCTTTTGTCTCCCCTATATCTTCTACAATCACAAAGTGTACAGGAAAAGGTCATTGGCTAACTTTTGCACCAAGACTAAAAACTGAACTTTTGTTCCAGAACTAAGAACTTTTTTGGTATTTAATAAATATATGGGGCAATTAAGTACATTTGTAGTTTAAAAAAAAACACCTAAATTACGGAGTTAAACTGATCCTGATACTTGTTGAAATTGATATCCTTAAAATGCGTTTTTAGACCAAAATGTACCAAAATATCTTTAAAAAATGCGAAATATATGCTAAGAATACTATTTTTGTATAAAATTAACCAAAACCATTAAAAAATAACACTTTTTTAGTAAAATAGTTAAAACTTATTTATTTTAAATAGAACACATAATTATCCTTTTGGGAGACTTTTAGCGTTTGGCTCTGACCTCAAAATATAGTCAGCGATAAACAAATCAAAATCACTATGTAAAGATAGATTTGTCCATGCCAGCTGGATTCCAATATTTTTTTTTTTTTTTGAAAAACTATTACTTAGCATTGTGAAATCATATGGAAACTTTACATACTATTATGACATTTTATAATATTTTTACGATTTTTTAATTTTACAAAAAGTGTTTTTATATGCATTTGAGTGTTTTAAGACAATTTGGAATTTTTGATGTATACAAATATATAGGGTGACAGTTTACGTATACCCAATATGGGAAATGGAAGGTGTCAATGACTTCAGTTTCACTACGAAAATAGGAGTTTAGTCATCGTTTTTGGATGTCAATTAAAATTTTTCTAAAATAAGGAAATTTAAAAACTAATCAACTATAAATGCCTAGTCCATCGATGAATTTATTTCAAACTTTAGAACCAAAAGCTGAAAATCTTCCCTAATCGAGTAAAAACGTTTACGTTTAAAAAACGTTTAATCATGAAATATTTTATATAAATATATATGCTATTATATTTCGCATATGTTTATGTATGTTCATATATAAAAATATGTTCCTCGAAGTGTTTTAATACGATACCACGTATAATTACATCTTATTACATATCGAGTTAAAAGTTTGGCAATGCTGAGCATATTATGGGAACAACTTTTATAAAAGACTAATTTTGGTCCTCCACAACTTTATTTAATTTCAAACAAGTAATTTTATTTATTACTTGTTTTAAATTGAAAGATGTAATGGACCAAAACTACTCTATGGAAATTTTACAAATATATTTTTTTAAAAGTATGGTCAGCATTACCTAAAGTGAGTCCAATTGCATAAAAATGTTTTTATAAAAATTTTTGTATTTTTTTTAATTACATTTATTGTTTTTTAATTACATTTGGAATTTTTTGAATTTCAATCGGTACTTTTGGAATTTTATTTGGTATTTTTTGAATTACATTTGTGACTTTTTAGGTTACATTTGGTATTTTTTGCACTACATTTGCAATTTTTTTAATTACATTTGTTATTTTTTGAATTTCAAATGAGATTTTTTGTTTACATTTGAAATTTTTTGAAAAAAAATTAAATTTTTTGATTAACATATGGTATTTTGTTGAATAACAAATGCAATTTTGAAATTACAATTGGTGTTTTGAATTACATGTGGTATTTTTTGAAAACATATTCCAATATTGAAAATACAATTGGCATTTTTTGAAAATGATTTGGGATTTTTTGAATAACAAGTGGAAATGGTGTAGTTTTTATTGTATAAACAAGTAGAAATAAATATCAGTACCTACACATTTTCGTCTTATTTTAAGAAATTTTGAAACACTTTGGTCTATAAACGCATATTAAGGATATAAGTCATACCGTTATCCTCATCAAATTCGAAATTTTGTTTACTTTGATAACTGAAAATGTTCTTACAATTAGTTGCCCGCTATATTTATTATATAGTAAAAAAGTTAATAGTTTCTCTAATAAAAGTAGTTTTTAGTTAATCCGAGTCTTGCTGCAAAATTAAGCCAATTTTCTTCTCTTTTACAATTTGATATTTAGAAGATATATCTTTCTTCCTAATTAGCTACGCTTTTACAAAAAGATTTCGAGAATAAATACATCTTCAGTTTTAATTCTAAAACATTGGCTCACTTTTGCTCCACAGTGTACAAGCAAAAAAAAAAAACTTCAAAAGAAGCAAATATACTTTTAAGTAATAAAAGAAGAAAAAAGTGAAAATCAATAAATTTTCCCGTTTATCTTTTGCATTTACTGAGGGAGAAAAAAAAATCAAGATTTGTTTGCATTGTAGTTAAAGGACATTGGAAGAGAGACAGCAAAAAAATACAATATAAATCTTAAGGATTTAACATAAAATCCAAGGCAAACATACATTTGAATTGTACAAAAAAAAACACAAAAAACAAACTTTAAATCGTACAAAAAGAGAAGAATGCTAAAGACTACATAAGGAAATTTTTAGAAAAAAAAGGCTTAAAAGTCCTATAAAACTCGCCACGACGTCCTGTAAAACTATTTCAAATAAAAAGAAGAATCTGTTCAACTTAAACTAATACCAATTTCATAAAAATTGTTATTTTTAATCCTTAAAATTCATTTCGTTGTACTTCCTCTTTAACAACTTACACATATGTAGTGGTCGGTCATGATAGTTCTAGTAATGGTATTAGTATTACAAAAACTATGTAGGATTTTTTTAAGGAAGTTCTGTTCAATTTACAACAGTTCTGTATAAAAATGTTCATTAGTTTTCTCCTTTTGCTATAATTTTTTCTATTTTGGTAGTGGGTTTTTGCTGTTCAAACTTACAGTAAAAATAAACTTACCAGTTAAATTATTTTAAAAACATGTTCTGTCTTAGTTTGTTGGTGTTGTTGTTGATTTCTCTTTTACAAAAACTTTTCTTCTACATATTTTTTTTTTTGTGATTTTTACGTATTTTTCTTTTTTTTTTTGTATAACAAAATGTATGCACGTGACTGAAATTAGATATAAAGAAAAATATATGTTATACTTTTCAATAATTCATTTATATAATTTGTTGCAAAAAAACATAAATATTGTTGTTTATCAGGTTTTTTTTTTAGCAATATATTTGAGATAAAAGTATATGTAATCTGATAAATATTTACACGTATTTATAAAACTTTATAGAGTTAGACATTTTGTCAGATAAATGGAAATTTACTGAAGCTGCAATATTGTATATCAAACAATTTTTGTTTAAGGAATAAACAAACAAATTTAAAATATCTTTATAGAAATAAAATTAAAGGTCGAAAAAACATAATTTTTATTTTATGTCAAACTTAAAATTGTCAACTTTTTGGCTTTATTATACGAATTCGTTAAAATTTTGTAAAATTTCAGCAATTAAGCTAAGCTGAATTAGTTAAAATGCCGAAATATTTAAAAATTCTAAAGTTGTTGATGCTTGTACAAAAAATGTATCAATTCAGCTACGCCAATTAAGCTTAATTTAATTTATTATTTAAAAAGTATACAATTTGTTAAATAATTTGATAAAGTATTTCAATTCAGCTCAGCTGAATTATTTAAAAACTCCAATTTTTTGTAATACCAAAATTAATTTTGCAACGCCAACTAAATTTGATCTATTTTTTATAAAATATACAAATTTTATAATGATTTAGCAAATTGTTTCAATTCAGCTTAGCTGAATTAGCTAAATTATCGTAACTTATTCATAATAAAATTTGTTTTAAATTTTATTAAAAATTTATAAATTCAGCTATGTTCGAAAAGTTCAGAGTTCACCAACTACCTAAAATCACAGATTTTAGTATTACTTCTTAAGTATTTTCACTAAGCTAATATTGTTTTAAAGTGTTTTATAGGAATATTTCATTAAATATATATATTTCTTGTTAATTCAGTCTTTTCATAATGATGAATTAGCTTTTACTCGTGCCGCAGAAGAGTTTTTATTATAAACTTGTTGTATATACTTAAAAATTTTGAAACATTTGGTATTTTAAAACTCTTGCCAGCTGAATTGCCTTATTTATATATAGAATTCATATAATTTTTAAAATTTTCAATTCTGCACAACCGTTTCCACAATGTTATTTGAAATAAACGTTAAAAATATATTTCAATGTTTAAGAGCAAAACTACGAATCAGAATTAACTAATATTCATTCTTTCGTGAAATACCTTAATTTAAAGCATAAAAGATAATTTCAAATTATGTTGGCTGATTACTAAGTCGAAATATCACAATATTTCAAAATTCTAATTTTAAATATTAATGTACAAAATTAATGAATTCAGCTACGTCAAGTAAGATTAATTTGATGTGTATTTAAAGAAGTATATAAATATATATACAAATTACATAACATTTTTTTTAAATTCAGCTCAGCTGAGTATGGTTTATTATAAAAATAGTTTAAGAACAAATTTAGTTTTGTAGATTTCGTTTAAAATGTATCAATTCAGCCAACGCAAATTACGTTAAAGGTTTTGTTTTACTTATGAAATATCATATAAGTTCATTTTAAATTGTTTTATACAATTTTTTGACTAAGGCAATTCAGCTTAGCGGTATGAAGAGGCTCTTCGAATCCTGTAATGTATAATTAAAACTTTTGTAATAATACATATTTATTATCAGCTAAATTAGTTAATTAATCTATTGATTTAGTATAATAATGGTTTAAGTTATTTTTTTTTTTAGTTTAAGTTCGGCAAGAACTTTAAAGTTTGACAATTTTTATAAAATTTTTTTATTTTATTAATTATTAATCATATAATTACAAATTATATACTATTACCCTAACCGAGCACTATCTACTATGGAATTCGTCGCGTTGTAGCGAAAACAGACCAGTGCCTCTGGTGGAAATCGAACCCACGACCCCCGCACTGATAAGCCAGCACGCGACCAACTAGCCTACCGGGGCGCATTTTTTGTTCATAAAATTTATGTTTAATAATTGATTCCCATTAATCGTGGTATTTCCGTATCCATTGATTTAAACGAAATTTAAAGTCTGTCTTACTAACCAATATTTTAATTATTAATTTATTTATAGTCAATTCAGCATAATTTATACAGTAAAATGTTCTTATATCATTAGATATTTCGCCTAATTTTCATATCAAAACACAAATTGCTTAATTCAGCTGAACTAAAGTCAGATTTCATTAATTTACTTATAGGAAAAAATATTTTTAATATTATTTTCATTAAAGTTTTATTTTATTTCATCGACATTTTTAAAATCAGTTAATCTTAATCACTTTCATAACCCTAAAAAGCATATATGCTTAGGATATTTTATATTTATTTTATTTTGTAATGCTGAATTAATTTAAAAACGTAATTATTTCGCAGAAATAAAATTTTTTCTTAAAGTTTTGTTAGTTTTTTGTTTTTAACTACATCGAGATTATTTTTATGTTATTTTTAATATATAACGAGCTTCCAATCTCCGCATATTTACAAAAATAAAGCAAATCAAACATATTAGCTAGGTTTATACTAGTATTTCGATCTGGCTAAAGATCGCATCAGAACCCGAAGTTTTAGAAAAGTTAGAGCCTTTTTCATTACTTGTTTTTTCTTAGTTTTTCAAATTTAGTTTAGCTCAATGAGTATAAAAATCTCAAAACTTTAACATTTTTTCTTAGTTCGTCAAACTTTATTGTATTTGCTGTTAAATCAATGTATTTTTAAGTTTAAATTTTAAAATATATGAAGCATTGTTTAAAAGTTTTTATAATTCAGCGGAAAATCAAACAAAAGCAAATAACATTATCCATTTCTTTTAAAATTTTTAAATTCAGTCATACTAAAAGCATCTGATTCTAAAATTTTTATTTCATATGTATGTAAATGTTAAAATTATTTTTTTATTTCGTTAGGTTTCACCCAGCAGCAAAGCTTTTATTAATTTACTTCATTATATTTTTTTTAATAAGTTAAGCTAGTTAGTATACAAATCTAAATTTGTTTGCTTTGTTAAATAAATTTAGTTTTAAATTCACTTCAGCTGAATTAATAAATTTCTGATTTTTTTTTTTTGCTGATTTACATTAACTATATTCAATGTATTTTTTTTACATTTTCATACAATTAAGCTGAGCTGAATGTGTAATAATTAAAACACATGCAATAAATATCCATTTTCTTGGATTAGATTTGATGATTTATGTTATGTTATAACAATACAAGTACTTGGTAGTATTTTTGGTTTATTTAAAGTAAATTAAATATATTTATATTTAATTCAGCATAGCTGAATTGTCTTTTAAGGATTTCCTTTTTTAATTCTATTAAAAAAAATCAATTTTTTTGTTTTAAATTAATAAATCAACTATCGCAAACAATTTACAAAAAAAAATTATCCAAAAATAAAAATATATGAATTTAGTTAACATTTCTACTGACATTTTTTTATTTGCAAAATGTATCTCATACCTTCCAACAGCTCTTATTTTTCAATTCAGCTTAGCTGAATTAAACAGACATGAAAGAATTTAGGAACATATTTTACTGTTTATAGACAAAACTTAAACTAATAAACTAAAACCAATTCAGCTTAGCTGAATAGGTTATACAAATTTTAAACTTCATTAAATACATTCATATTGTTAAATTATTTTATAATTTTTTTCAACTCAGCTTAGTTTAAGCACCTTAAACTCAAATTAAAAAAAGTTTTTCTTAACATAAATTTTGTTCTCTAAAATTCTTTGCTTTTCTACTAATTAGCCTAAGACTTTAATAATAGCAACACTTCAAAATCCTTTCGCTTGAACACATGCAAATGAGTGTAAAAAACACAAGTAGAAAACAAAACTTAACCATTGAATCATACAGGATAGAGAAGAACAAGCTAACCACGCATACTTTTGCATCAAGTATACCCTTCATAATACTATAAAGAACAAGTGCCTTATTTGCCTTTAACATCCGGTAGAGCATAAAAGGGAAGAACAAAAAAAAAAAAAAAACAAACAACTTTTTTTTTTATTTACTTACTACATAAAGATAGATAGCAGAGTGCGATAGAAAAGTAGTGGGTGTTTGAAAATAAGAAGGAAATTTCAAAAAGAAAATTTTCAGATTCTACCAATGTTTTATACATTATAACCTAAATTGTTTAGCTGAATTTTAATGAATATAAATCATATTTTAAAAACACTTTAAATTCTAAATCGATATTTATAAATTCAGCTCAGCTGAATAAGTTTTAAGATAGCAAATTGATAGCAATATCGTCCAACTTTATTACTAAAGTGTCTTTTGCATTAATTTTATACAATTCAGCTAAGCTGAATTTACTTCATATTGCATATAAGTTATCACATACAATTCTGGAGTTTACCAAGGTTATTTTTCCGTCATTCTGCATACTTTTTGATGCCAGAGTTAATAGTGAAAAACTCTATTTTACATTATAGTATCCAAGCTATTAATGCAAAAATAAGAGTATGCATGCATTTTATTTAGTTGAAGAACAGGAACATGTAAAATTCTGCAGTATGGTATGTTGTGTTTCTGCTACTCCTTCTTTACATCTATGCATAATATACTATCTCCTGATTATGACCCAAGAGAGAGTGCATAGTTGTAGTAGAAGGCAAGCCTCTATACATTACCGTTACCCAAAGGCTATTGCTTTACTTCTTATGCAATGTGTGTTGTATTGCACAATGGGACAGAAATTACATTTTATGAAAATAAAAAACAAGTAAATTAAAAGAAGACTGACATTGCCATGGCAAACTATTAATTTTTCTTAAAATCCTAATAATATTTAAAAAAAAAATTTATTTTTTTTTTTTTTTTTTGACCATAGTGCTTTCATACAAATACTAACACACTTTGTAACTAAGTATGTTTTTTTTTTTATTTTGTTTGTATATAAATGTGTATTTAGCTTTTTACTTACTTTACCGTTACTATGTCTCCTTTTGTCTACGATTTTTTTCTTCGTTTTTTTTTTTTTTTTTGCTTTTTGTAAAAATAGTATAAACACCAGTGTTTGTTTCTATTCATTCTATAGTATTTTTATTTTATGCTGAATTCATGTTCTACATCTTCTTGTGCTGCTTCTCATTTAAAGCTTAAGGCTTTTATCATTTGGGTTATTATACCTTTGGTCTTTCTTTTCTTTTGTATATTTCTTTGTCTAAATGTGTCTTGTAATGTCTTTGATATAACAATTTTCATCATATACACAAAGTTAGACTTACTAACCAACCCAGTGTAGAAACGGTAATGACACGTTATTACTTTTCCTACTACCAGTAATGACATCAGCTTAGTCTCTGCATTACTTTAAAACACATCAGAACTAGTTAATTTTCCCATTAGTTAAATACAAAATATAATGCGTTGCCTAAAAGTGCTTATTTTTATCATTATTTTAAATTTAAAGTAATGATCTAAAAAATAGGGAAAATCTATTTGTAGACTAATTATTTGTTCACTTCAAGTAAGTACTTATATAACTCGTTATTTTTGATTTTTTTTTTGGAAGCTCAAAGTAATGACATTTGTGCAAGCTAGTGATTTATGTTTTTATCTATCAAGTATAACACGTCAAGATAGCTGAGATGATAAAGCGGTTGACTGAAGACCTTGAGGCCTGGGTTCAATTCCCGTGTGGATTCAAACTTATACTTACTTAAAAAAAAAAATAAGTTTTTTTTATTACATTTTTTTTTTTTTAATTTATTTTAAGACTCATTATTTTTGTCCATTCCTGGAAAGAGTATTGATCACCACCTTTTTTCTATTGTTTGTTAGGAGTTTAGTAGTAATGAGGTTTGTAATGGCAATTGTAAGTACTTGCCATTACCAAATATATACTTATATACAATGGTATTGCTTTTCCACACTGGGAAAATGTATAAGTATTTGTTACTACACTTTGTTTATTTTCTTTTAAAACAGAATTTTTATACTACTACATGAAAGTATTTTATTTAGTTCCTTTGGGTGTGTTGTTTTTCCTTGATTAAGATACTTTTGTTGTTTATTATTTAAAGATCTTTTTAAAAAAAAAATATATAATTAATTATTAATTTATGCCAGAACACGTTTATGCATAAAATAATTGGAAGCAGTTTTAAGGCGATATAGTAATGGATTCTCAAACAAAGAGTGTTTTTGAAACTACATATCACAAATTTTGTCAACATAATCAAGTTGAAGCAATTATAAAATAAAAGAATATCAGCTAAATATTAAAATCACATTTTGAGCTACTTAAGATAGCTGAATTCAATAATAGTCACCAAACGAATATCAAATTCGTAATTCAAAATCAAAATGCGAAAATCTCCATCTCTAAATACACTTGGTATGTAACTATTGAATGTGAATAAAGTGCTTCATAATGTGATAATTACTTGTGAAAAAGAGATAACAATAGGATTAAAAACAGAAAGCGTTCCAGTTGAAAAATAATTGTTCTTAGGTATTAATCAAATTTGTCTCTTCAGATTAAAAAATACGTTGTGAATGCTGTGATTGACGAAACTCCACTTAGCCACATTCATCGTTAAGTCGGCGGTGGATCAATTCGCTAAGAGGTGTCGCTACGAGTCAGCCTGATGCATGGCTGTGGGTTTGAAACTCACTACGACACAAATTAAAAAGTGTTTCATATAGATCAATTTAAAAATATAAAATACTTTGTTCAATTGACGAAACTGCGGTTGTCTGGCATATCCATTGTTTCCGTTAAATGATTCAATAAAAATATTTTCTTTTTCCGGTAAGACACTAACTAGAAGACAAGCTGAATTGTTAAAATGTTAAACAAATATATTAATTATAGTATTTTTAGCTCAGATTTGAAAGAGTTTTTACCTAAATACTAAACGAAAGTTTGCTGAATATCAACAAATAATTTAATTGACATTATACTATTTTTAAATGCTCATCTCACATTTTAAATTTTAACCACAAATCCTTGGCTAAATAACAAAATTAAAAGCGAAATTAAACTCTTAAACTTTTTCTTTCAGCATTAATTTTTGAAATTTTCTTTGTAAATTATAAAAATTCTTAGAAAAACCAAAACAATTTCAGCTCAAAATTAATAAAGATTTCAAAACGTTATTTAAAAAATCGGAAAGCATCAAATAAACAAAATGTTGCTAAAATTTTAAAAATTTCTTTACAAGCTGCAGAAATTTTTGAAGATTAGGTTAGTCTGAAATGCAGTCAAATTTGTTTAAATAAAAATATCTAACAAGAAAACAAATTTCTTAGAAACATTAACAATTCAGCTATGCTTAATGTAATTTTTGACTAAGTAAGTTTATGTATATAATAACTGAAGCATTTTACATAATGATAAATTCTTACTTAAGTGTCGAACTTAAAAATATATGAATATACATACATATATTAGAAGTATGTAATAAAATAAAAACTTATGAATCTTAGCAATTCAGCTAGAAATGTATAAAATTTATATAAGCTGAATAACTGATTTACAATAATTAAAAAAAAAAAAAAATAATATTTCTAGAAAATAAAAAAAAATCTAAAACTTTATTTGAACAGCGCAGTAAAGTTACTTAAAATTTTTTTAAGCTTCTCAAAATCGACTTAAGCCCTTAAAATACAACAATAATTGTTAAGCTCAGGGACCTTCTGCTTTAAAAATATGTAGCGGTTTGGATTGTAATACAGTTTCTTTATTTTTATTGTAAATGTCAGTAATTTGTAGAACAGTAATGTGTAGAACAAAACTTCTAATCTTGTAGTTCATTTAAAAAAAACAAACCACATTAAATGACTGTTTTATGATTTTACATTAATTTTTACAGTAGTTTTTTGTTATTTAAAAAAATAAAAAAAAAATGTTTATTTTTTACTAACATGTGGCTCATTTTTAATACAATTGTTAGTCATTTTTTGAACATTAAAAAACAAATGACAATGTTAGTTGAGTTAACTGAAATGTAAGTCGTACTTTCGTTAAATTAAATGTCTTTTAAGATAGATTGCAAATAAAAAGAATAAAAAAAAAAAACATCTTTTGTTTTTAACTACATTTTCAGTGGGTTTACCTACATAGTATTCTAAGTATATATGCCGTTATATTTGGTTAGTTGGTTTTATTGTTTTGACTGTTATTTTTACTAATATTGCAGTTATTTTTTTAATAATTTGGGAAGTTAGATTGTTTTTACAAAATTTTTCATTATTATGTTTTAGTATAGAAACTCGGATTGTTTTTTTTCTGAGTTTCTAGCCTTACATTAGTATATCTTCTAAATTATATCTTCAATTATATTTCTTTCTTTCAAATTCATTGTTGTGCCTAAATTACACCGCAAAATTTTTTAGAACAGATTACGTTTGAATCTGTTCTAGAGCAGCTTCTTTTACCACCACAACCGGTTTTAGAACAGGTTCCTGGAAGTCAAAATGAAAGGTTGCACTGTCCCAGAACCAGTTCAATAACTGGTTCTACACCCGGTTCTAAAGCAACCTGTTCTAGTATATAGGTAAAGAACCTATTGCAAATAGGACAAACTCCATTTAATAAGGATCAGTTGTGGAACAGTATTTAGAACCTTTTTAATACAGTATAAGTTGCTCTGCAATCTGTTTAAGAATTTAACTTTAGTCACTAAAACTTTAGCTGAATTAATTTAAAATTATTCTATAAACCATTCAAATAACTACCGGATTTGATAACAAAGTTTTCCTTTTTTGTTATTACTATAATGCTCTGATTAGATTTACAATGAAAAGTTTCAATTTCCGCTTTATTTCACTTCAACAAAAATAAACATAAGGAAACTGAACACCACTAACCTTTTTCTGCTACTTTATATCTTTACACTTAGTGCATACATTAAAAAAATATGTATTAGCTTAAAAAAAATAATATCAAATATCTTTTTACATTAAAAAGTTTTAAAACACAAAAAGGAAAAAGGTTCATTGTGTGAATTAAATGGGCAGTCATGCTTGTGACAGAGAGAATATAGGTGACAAACCATATAAAAAACATAATTTTTTTATAAATTGAATTAAAAAGTTATGCTCATAGTTAGGTTTTCATTAAAGCCTTTAAAAAATAAAAATATTGCATTTTGAGAAAGACATGATCAAAATCACTTAGCAGAAACAAAGTATTGGTTTTAAATAACTTTTATTAAACCTTTAGTGTAAACCCAGGACAAAAAGTAAGCAATTGGCTTTTTTTTTTTTGTTTTTTTTTTTTTTTTAAATGGTAAGCAACACTCAGGAAATTTTCCTATTAATTAATGTGTTGCTTTCTTTGGAAAGGGGATAGTGAAGAGATGAAAGGTGGTGAAAGATGAAGGGCTTCAAACATGGCAACACTGTAATTTCGCGAGTAAATAAGTCTTAGAACAGTTGTTGCTCACCACCTGATGTAGAGTTGGCGAATTTATTGAAGGTTTTTGTTTTATAGCCCTGATTCATTACTTTACTTCGGTGGGGTTAAGTGCTATGGGAACACCGAAGGTGGGCGCAGCGATACATATAAGTGATAGAAAACTCATACATATTATTTTTCTAAATTGATGTTGTCGTCACCGGGAATCGAACCCGGGACCATCTGTGTAACAGTCCAACGCGCTAATCATTACACCAGAACGCCCGCAAAATTCTTTGTCAACAATGTTTTTGCCAATAGTACAACCAATTAAAAGCATTTTTTTAATTTAATTTTATTTCGCACATTTAAATATGATGTGTAAGCCTAAGATCGAACAGTATTGCTGCTTTTTAAATGTGTTTTATTATACGTATTATTATATGTCAGCGGTGGCAAGTTTGCTCAAACCAACGTTGGGTCACTGTTATTAATCGGGTAACAGGACAATACTGTCAAGATTGTTAATCCCACGTTCTGCCAACGCATAACCGACCCACACCGACGATTTGTCAACACTGTGACAATTGTATTTTTCTGCCTGGGCAGTGATTGATAGTGAGTTAAAAATAAATCTACAATTACTTTTTAGTTCATAAATATAAAATTCGATTTGTCACATTTTAAAGACACTCGTAGTTTTGAAAACATGTGCCGTGAATATATTTTTATAATAATTAATTTTTGTTCTGTTTGAAAAATAAAATATGAACTAAAAAAAATTACATTTAACAAATTTCTAAGGTTGTCGTCCTGAATATACAGTATAAGCGTTCCAAATTACGAAATGTTTTTCTTTTGGATTTTTTGCCCCATCCATCAAAGGGTTAATTTCTCTACATAACTACTGAAGACATAAAGTGACAATGATTGTTTTTTATGTGTGAGTATAAAACAATTTAAGACTTTTTTTTTTTACTTCATCTTCTTTATATATATAATTTTTTTTTTTTTATAATATTATTTCATGCCTTAAAAGTCAGACAGGGTTAAGGTTAATTTGCTTTACACTGTATAATCAAATTACATATTTAGTCTGTGATGCGCGAAGAATGTCAGCAGGCAGGCAGTAAGTAGTATTCACATAACAACAACAAAATACAATACAGCATACAAGGAATACTACATATTTCTACTCTTATTGTTTTTGTTATTGGATAGGCTTCACCAGCAGACTGCTTGGCACCACAATAATCCGCTAACACAGAGAGTGTCTGTCTGTCCCAGCAACACTTTCTAATACCCGGTAATAACTTTGAGAATAAAAAATAAAGGTCGGTAAATGCCTACGTTTCTATTACAAAACCGATTATTTTAACAATGGCATGTCCATTGTAGAAGCACATTACAAAACCTTCCACCGTATGTGATTAGGGTATATATAACTTTGTCATTATGTTTGAAACTCATAGAAATATAGGTCTAAGAACCCATATTCTTGATTTTTATTGAATTTTAGCGATGTCCGTCTGTCTGTCCGCCCGTCCGTATATCTGTTTGTCTGTTGAAATGGCGATCATGAACCCAAAACGCATTAGAGACTGTTCATTTTTACCTAGATGAATGTACATTTTTCAGAAAAGTTTGGTATTGAAAAAGAGCAAAATCGATCAAGTTGTTCAAAAGTTATGTGTGGAAACGTGAAGGTACCTCTAAATTGTATATACAAATTTGTGTATATTATTTAGTACAATTTCATAATAGCATCTGGTTTATAAAATATTACGTCATATTTGTAAACCAGTCGCTAATACCAGAACATCTTTTTTTCACAACAAAACAGTTTTTAATTTTAAAAATGTTATATCACCACAAAAATATTTTTTTACATCCAAAAGTAATTTAAGCTTTTTTAAAAGCACAACATTTTTTTTGAATTACTAACGAAATGCCAACGCTGGCAAGTTCGTTTCAAACCAACGGTTGGCTACTGTTATCAATCCGGTAACAAGACAATAATGTCAAGATTGTTATTCTTACGTTCTGCAAAAGTATAACCGACCGTCGTTGACACTTTGCCAACACTCTGGCGATTGTATTTTTCTGCTTGGGACGTTACTTCTCACTTTCCGGTAAAGAGTTGTCAACATTTTTTTCAAATCTTTAATTTTTTGATCGAATATTTTTTTAAATTGTCAAATTTGTAGTAAAAATTAACTTGTATTAAATTTTAGTTAGAAATGTTACTTACTAATCGTCAATCAGTAATACTAAAAGTTGCGAAGTAATGCTAGGGTGAGAAATTTAAATTACTACCAGGTAAAATGTTCCGTAGTACCAACCTATTACCGAGATTTTGCTGGGATGTTTAATATGGTGTGATATTTAAAGTGGAGAGAGCAGTACATTGTAATGGAGAATACGAGGTAAGAAGTAAGTGCATGTAATGTAAAAGATGAAGAAAACAAAATACACTGCGTTGCATAACTATAATTACAAATGATTTTTTGTTATTTCTTCTAATATTACAAACATTTTTTTTTAAACTTATAACTGTTTTTAAGAGTGTGATAACTGATCTCTTATAGTGTAAACTTTAAGAGATTACTTAATTGATTTAAGAGAAAAAATTTGGAAGAATATTTTGTTAGTGCTATAATTTCATATAATGGTAAACAAAGACATATCGCAAAGAAAGACAAATTCAAGAATTATTATTGTTTATTATACAATTTTAGTCAATTTGCAATAAAAAGTGATTTTGAAAAAACCCAAATTTCAGCGTATTCTAAAAGTGTCTTAAGTTTTCGGGAAGTTGCTAGAAAAATAAACCGTTCACATGTGGTCGTCACGAATTTTTCCAATAAGCCGAGTGCTTAATATAATCAACTGTGCCAGCAACACAATGAAGAGCCTCAATCATATAATTGACACATGTAAGGTAAGTGTGTCCAAATCAACCATAAGTAGGCTGTTGAAAGAATCCCAGAGAATTACTAGGCAAAAGCTGATGTCTGTGCAAAGGTTATTACACCGCCACAAAACTGCTCGACTTGAATTCGCTAAAATTAATGTACAAACCAACTTAAGAAAAGTAAGTGAACAATCGCTGCTGTTGCTAGGACTGTTTGAAGATAAATTTGTTTTAAAGAAGATTTTTTCTGATGAGAAAATGTTCAATCTTGATGGTGCAGATTGTTTTAACGGCTATTGGAGAGATCTACGTAGGAATCACGATATTTCTCAAAAAAAAACCCAGGTAGAAATTGCCGATGGTACCAAAATCAAAGTACTGGCAGAGCGTTGGTTAACAGTAATACCAAAAAAAAAGCATTGGGAAAGCACTTATTTGAAACGCTTTGCCAACGTTTGCTGAAAGTGCCTTGCCAATACCTGTTTTGCAAAATTTACAACCGTTTATGAAAAACAACCACTGGCAAAACATCTGTAAACAGTGATTTGCCAACGTTAGCAAAAACGACTTTGCCAGTACTTCTTTGACAAAAATTTACGACCGAATATACAAAAATACTACTGGGAAACATCTTATAAATGTGCTCTGCCAACGCTTATAGAAAATGCTTTGCCAGTACTTCTTTTACAAAATTTACGACCTTATGTGTAAAAATACTACTGGCAAAGCATTGGCTTACAGCGTTTTACCAACACTTGCTAGAAGGGTTTTGCCAGTACATGTTTCACAAAATTTACGACCGTATATGAAAATATACTGCTGGCTAAACATTGGTTTAAATGCTTCACCGACGTTTGAAAAATTGCTTTGCCAGCACTTGTTTCACTTATTTAACTACTGTTTATGAAAATAAGTACAACAGTTTTTTTTATAAATAATTCTTTACTTTATTTATGTAAAAGAGCTATAGCTATCGTTTCACTTTGAAACTTTGTAAGAATGCACTTAACTTCTACTAAATGTATGTTTATTATTACATAATTTTCATTTAAATTTCTTACTATATACAATCCAATTTCTTTTGATGAAAGAGGAAAGTTAAAAAAAATCATCAGTTTCATCAAAAACACAACCTTTTACAAATAGGTCATCACATTTGTGCTTAGAATGCTTAATGCTAAAAATTTCATTTATTACCATAACATTTCCGTTACTGAGTGTGCATACATTATTAGGATGAGATGACGTAAATTTAAAACCTTGAATATTAATAAAAGAAAATACAACTTTGGATTCCGAAGATTCTATAACTTTTCCAAGAGAATACTTTGTATTCTTATTGTTATTATTATTCTTATTCTATTTGTATTAACGTATTTCAAATACAAATTTAACGAAAAATGTTATTTTCAGACCCAATATTATCAATTTAAACTATAAAAATACAAATTTCAGCTAATTTTTTCTTTATTTTGCAAAAAAAAACTGTTCAATACCATTCATATTTTTCAATTTAACAAAATTTTTCAAATATTAAAAGCAAAACCTTCAAATTTAATCAATTTGAATTAGAAATCATTTAATATTACTAAATAATGCCTAAAATATGAATTCAATTTTTTATTTTTTTCTATTTTATTTCATTATTAAATTATTTAATTTTAATTTAACTATTTTATTACACAATGTAATTTATTATTAAATAAATCAAAATACAAAAATAAAAATATTGCGTTTCAATAATAAGTAACGCAATCTTTTTAATGATATAAAAAAAAATATTTTTTTTTCCCTATTGTTGTAGAACTTTTCAAATTGTTTCGCCAACGCTTTGCCAACCTTCCGAAATACAAACGGCCAACTGAAGATTGACGTTATCATTTCAGTGTTGGCAGAGCACTTAATTTAACAATGTTGCCAACGCTTTGCCAACGTTTCAAACAACGAACGGCCAACTGAAGATTGACGTTATCATTTCAAGGTTGGCCCAACACCTAAACTTTGGAAAAGCGGGCGTCCTGCCAACGCTTGTACGACCTTATACAGTACTTTGCCAACGCTTTGCCGTTTGTATTTTTCTACCTGGGAAGGTTTCTGGCGCTTTTTGTTTCGACGGTATGGTTTATGTAGCACTTCCAAGCACCATAATGAATTGTTCTGAGTACATCACAGTATTAGAAGAGAAATTGGTGCCATTTATTCAAAATAGCAACGAAGAAGAATTCATTTTTCAACTAGACAAGGCATTAGTACATGTAAGTCGTCAGATGATGGAGTGGCTATCATCAAAAAATATAAGAGTATTGTAATGGCCCGCATGTTATTGATGCGTGGAGATCTACATATGAAGAACTTGAAATTAATCTGGTAGACAGTATGTCTAATCGAATAGTCGAGTTCGTTCAAAAAAGGAGGCCTCACGAATTATTAAAACTGCTGCTTTAAAATATTTTTCTTAAACTTTTGTAAATTTTGATATATTATGTTAAGTGTATTTATAGTTACGAAACACTAATTGATTTTGTTATTCCTTTTTAAATAGTAAAATAAAAAAGAAATAAATTGTTTTTTTTGTTAAATATTATTAATTTTCCATTGGTTTTACATTTATGCCGGTTAAACTATTCCACTTTTTTTAACTTACGAAATTTAGTGAAATTAATGTGTAATTATAGTTTTGCAACGCAGTGTATAATAATGATGATGATTTTAACGCGGATTATTTTTAGTTTCTTTAGTCTGTGCCTTTTTCTTGTTTTGTATTAAATTAGCATACAATAGAGTTAAATATTATAAATAAAGGCAGCAGAGGTATCGAGCAAGCAAATTGTTTTTTATTTAAACTGATAATTTTGAAGAATTTTTAAAATTTTAATAGAAATTTTAATCCGTGTAAATCAAAAATATTTAAAGATGATTAATTCTAGTGTTTTCACATTAGAGGCAGTTAAAACTTATTCAAGAATTATAAGTTGGATGTTTTTGTTTTATTATTTTGTTAATTTTGTTGCTATTCAGCAAGCTGAATTTAAGTTGCATTAATTTTTATAGTTTAGCTTACAACCACATCTACAATGTTAGAAGAAACTAGAAACTAGTCCTTATTCCCAAAATTCACTATTTTTTCTACTTTTCAATTATTCAATTAGACCTTAACTCCCGATAGTAATGGAATTCAGCAAAGTTAAACTGAATGCAGGCTAAACTTATAGTTTTTCTTATTTTTTAGTTAAAGTTCCTTCAAATATAGTAACTTTTAATTTGAGTTAATTCAACTATTATTATTATTCAGCAACTCTACTTTTATATAATTTGTTTAAAAAATATGATAATAAGATGTTTAGATAAGCTGAATATAAAGTTAGTTCTAATATTTTTTATTATATTATTCAATAAGTCCCGAATACCCAATACTTATTGAAATCAGATAAATTAAAAGGATCATCTACACTAAAAATTCTTTTAAATTTTGTCAGCAACTCAATTTTGATGTAATTAAAAAAATATAATTTTAATTTAGCTTTAGCTTTGTAACTTATATTCAGCTACGATAAATGTGGGCGTTGTGGTGTAATGGTTAGCGCGTTGGACTTTTACACAGAAGGTCCCGGGTTCGATCCCCGGTGCCGGCAACATCAAAATAATGTGTATGAGTTTTTCTATCCCTCATACGTATCGCAATGTCCACCTTCGGTGTTCCCATAGCAATTAACCCCACCGAAGTAAAATAATGAATCAGGGCTATGAACCAAAAAGCTTGGCGAGCAACAACTGTTCTAAGACTTATCATCTCGCGCAATTACAGTGTTGCCATGTCTGAAGCCCTTCATCATTCCCCACCTTTCATCTCTATACTATCCCTTTCCAAAGAAAGCAACACACTAAATATAGGAAGTATTTCCTGAGTGTTGCCTCTCTTTAAAAAAAAAAAAAAAAAAAAAATTACTTTAAAATATATGATAACAAGATATTTAGCTAAGCAAAATATAAAGTTATTTTTAATATTTTCTTCTTCTATTATTCAATAAGTCCTGAACTGCCAATACTTATGGAATTCGTTACGGCTAAACTTTTAGTTTATATTAAAGTTTCTTTAAGTTCAGTAACTTTTATTTTTAGTTAAATCTACTACTATTCTGCAACGCTTCTTTGATATAATTTCTCAAAATAATATTTTTACACAGTGTGAATTTTAGTGAAGGAAAAATAAGGAAAATTGGCATTAAGCTAATGGAACTTATCTTCGTAAAGTAAACGAAAAGTTTCTTAAAAGTAATGAAAGGCCCCATACATAAATATTATTCATTAATATCATGCAGACAATTCTCTTAGTGTAATTTACCGCAGTAGTAGATATTTAGATTAGCTGAATTAAAATTATCATTGATGGTTTTGAATTTTTTTATTATGGAATTCTGCAAACTTAAACTGAAATCACATGTCTAATTTAATTTTTTATATATTTTTGTATTTCAAGCTTCTAATTTTTATTTCAGTTATTACTATTAGTATTCCGCAAAGCCACTTTGATATAATTTCTTTTTACTAAAATATTATTATCTGAAAGAAATTTTAACACTTAGTATAGTTCAGCTCTGCTGAATTTATATATTTTTATTTTGTTTAATATACAGTTTTTATTATTTATTTAAATTTACGAACATGCTTAAAAGTTGTAAAAACAACATAAAAGCACTGATAGTTTACAATTAATCTTTTCTAAAGCATTACTAGTTATAAGTTGCTTCGATTCAGCTTACTTATATATATATTCAGCTAAACTTAATGTATAGTTTTTGAATATTTTTAGCATCTTTCTAAATGTTTTGCTTAAAACTCACTACTATGTCGATGTTTTTTTTTTATAAGAAAAACTATCTAAACTTGAGTTCAAAGCTTTTAAGCTAACCTGAATTTATATATTTTTTTTTTTTTTCATTCATATATTTAATTAAAAAATGTTCTTTTATTATTATTATATATTCAATGTTTCTTGGTTTTTAAAATATGTTTCCATTTTACTCTATCTACTAATTTTTTTATATTCTGGAATTCAGAATATTTTATATTTATTTTCCTCCAATTTGTTAAATTCAGCTTTTTATATAGCTATTCAGCTTTTAATAAAGTTATTCAGCTATTAATAAAGCTATTCAGCTTTTAATAAAGCTATTCAGCTTTTAGTAAAGCTATTCAGCTCAGTATAATTCGTTTTGCTAAAAATAAGTTTTTACTAAAAATAATTCTATAAATTCCCAATTCAAAAAAAAAATTATAAATTTTAATAGATAATTCATCAAAGGGTTAATATAAATTTTGTTTATAATTTAATAATTTCACACAGAAAATTGCCAACTCAAACTCGGTTACTATGACTAAAATTCGGTTATAATGAATTTCTGACGGTTGGTACAACTGAACATTAGTATTCACAACAAAGTCAACTGAATTTTATTTGCTACACCCAAAAGTTTAAGACATCTAATGTTAATATCGTTTTACTAACTGAATTTATAAGTTGTTACCATTAAAATACACTTTTAAATTCGGTTGGCACTTTATTTCTCTGTGTGTTTAAATTCAAGCTTTCTCTACTGCCATTCAGCTAGCTTGATTTGATATGTATTTTTTGTTTATTAAATTTACTGAGCTTTGCTGAATATATATTCGCTGCTGTCGAATATATATAGAAACTGTGCCTTAACTTTGTCAATTTTTAACCGATTTTAACAAATGAAGGCTCATTTTACTCAGGAAAACATTAACTTTAAGAATATTGTTGTTTTAAAAAGTTGTAAACAAAATGAAAATTTTAATTATTATCTATATAGAAAAAGTACCATAAGTTTGTCAGTTTTCAACTGCTTGTAACAAATAAAAGCTAAATTTTTTCAGAGAACACTAACTTTACGAATATTGACGTTTTAAAAGAAAAAAAAAACCCTCGTAGAAGATAAAAAAGTTTTTTTAAAATTGAAAATATTTATTGGTATTAAAAATATCTATACCAATGTTTTTGCTTATTGCAAAAACTTGATATGCCACATTTATTATTTTACGGATTTTCGCTGTTTCACAGGAAACCATTGATTAATTTTTAATAGACGTCTTGCTTAAACACTTATTAGAAGTACATAGTAGATAAACGTCCCATAAAAATTTATTTTGTGCAGTTTTTCAACCTTAAAAAGGCGAAAAGAAAATAGAAATAAAATGTGGCTTATCAAGTTTTTACAATAAGCCCTTCATTTAAAGAATGTATTTATTTTTAGAAGGACCAGGTAATTTGCTTTTAAATACCGTTTAAAAATTTAAAATCAGAAAAAAAAAAAATAACTGAGCAACAAATGTTTAAATGCGCCACTCTTTTACCGTTATCTCGAAAATTTTTGGGGTATATTTGGGGTATATTACCGGTTTTGTAATAAGCTCAGCTAGACTTACAATCTGCACTAGGTCATTTGACGAGTGATTTTTCTGTGTAGCACAGTGTTATTAAACTTAATATATTCGCAGATTTCTTTTAGATTCTTAAGAAGAAGAAAAATAATTCATATAAAAATTACATTGTAACTTACTAACATATATTGTAATTTAAACCCATTCACTGTCACCATAAATAATATTATTTTTCCCTTTTGCCAGTCAGTCACAAATTGACTTACAGAAAAAGAAACGCTCTGTTATATTAAGTTTTTTTTTTTAACATTTTAATCTTTTTTTTTTCTCTCACATTTCTGTATGCATTAGACATTTTGATCAGCGAAGCGTCATCAATTGTCATTTAGATTACAGTTGAATTTGACATTTCAAAGGCAAGAATGTATGAAAAAAATAAAATCAGGCACGTATGAAAGTGTACTTAAATGTTTTAAACAGACTTGCAGAACATGACATTACAAATAATGTTTATTTTTTATGTAGGTTGAGTAAGTGACAAAATAAGCGAGGTCACGCCATCAAAAATTTATAAAATTCAAAGAAAAAAAAGGTTTAAAAATTGTACTAAAATTTGAAATGAAAAAGAAAGTATTTGTAGAAAATAAAGCTAACTGAGTTAGACAACAATTAAATAAAAATAAATTAAATAAGAATTTAAATTCAGCTAGCTGACTTGACCTAAAATACTATAATTGTATAACTATGGACTGATTTATTTTTAAGAATCCACTCTCATATATTAAATAGCCAGTCAGACATAAAAAAGGATATATTTACGGGGATGTGGTTTGTCTTAAGTTAAAATTATGATGGTAGGAGGTAGGTACGATAGTTGTTTAATATACACTGATAATAATCCATACGTAAAAATACAAATAAATATCAAAATAATCAAAAATTTTGTAAAATAAACGAAAATTTGTTCATTTTACAAAATAGTTTGTTGTTTTGACATTTTTTTTCGTATATTTAGCATGGATTATTATGAGTGTACGTTCTATAATTTTTGAAATAGCAATTCAGCTAGCTGAATTTGTTAAAACTAATACAAAAATATTTGTTATTATGCTTTAAGTTCTGAATATCTTTAAAATATCAGTCAATTTAGCTGAATTTATTAAAGCTTATTAAAAAATATATCTTTTTATTATTCATAAATTTAATATTGGAATTTGAATTTCCATATGCAAAATAAAATCTTTGTCATCTTTTGTAAATGCTTTTTTTTAAATAGAAATGTTTAACAGTTGATATCGTAGGAATTTTAGCACGCTTTATTATTCCGATGAATCGTTACAAATTTATTGATATGTATTCAGAAATTTCTTATCCACCCGTATAGTTACACATTTTTTTTTTTGTTGGTGCTGTATTTTTTAAAGACTTACTTTGTCAAATAAAGTCCTCTTTTATGATTATTCTATGCATGTGTACACACGCATACATATGCAAATTAAAAATTGAGGGCATTCTATATATACTTTTTTTTTTTTGCATATATCCATAGTGTTTTTATTTTCTCTGTGATTCTTGATACATTTTTTGTTGTTGCTGTTTGTTTGATGCTGCTGTTTTAAAACGTTTACATACGTACGTACATAAGAATATTGTATAATATTTATAAAAGCTTCTGATGACGAATATACAGCACAACGACACAACAGCAACTACTACCACGAGCAGCAAAAACAACAGCAAACACCAACAAAAACATGCAGTCAGCCACAGCTTCACAAACCTCAATTTACTTTGCATACTAAACCATCCATAGGTTCCACTTAACTGCTGTATATATATATACAACACTGATGATGACGATGCTGCTGCTGTCGCTGAATACCCTTCTTCATATTCCTTTCACTGTTACTGTGTGATGTGTGCCTGGGCTTTCTTCTGTTCATTCATTTTGTTTGCATTGTCACATACAGAGAAAAAATTCACTTGAATTAATAATGTGACCAACTGTGTTATTTAAAGAAAATTTTAAATATTTTCAAAATTTATACAATTCAGCTAGCTGAATTAGCCTTTAAATTATAATTCCTAATATGAAATTATTTAATTTTGAATTAAGAATACAAAATTTAAAGATTCCTTATTAGTTTGTTTAGCTGAATTACCCACAATTTTATATTCTATATTAAATAACATAAATTTGCTAAATAAAATTGACTTCAAGGCAATTTTTTGAATTTTTAGCGGTCTATTCATTTCCATGGGTGTAGTAAAAATATATGCCGCTGAATTAGGCATTTCAATGAAGTATTATATACAATTAAAATATTTAGGAAGTTGAATTGATTTTAATGTGGTCAGCTAGCTGAATTTGCCTGCATATTCGAATTACATTTATAATATCAGTGAAATTAAGTGCAAGTAGATGATTTGAAGACACTCTTTTTTAATTTGTCTAGCTGAATAAGACTAAATGATACACAGGTATACAGTTGCAATAATATTTACGTAATTCAGCTTTGCTGAATTGCTGTTTCGAGACTTTTACTATAACACAAAATTTATTTGTACACACAGAGATAAATAGTGCCAACCGAATTGAAAAGAGTGATATGTTGGTAGCCACCAATAAGTACAGTTAGTACAACCATACTTCAATTTGATTTCTGAATATTATGGGTGTTGCATTTCAAATTTAGTTTTATTAACCAAATTTTTTTTCTGAAACCCAATACTCTGTTGTGCGAAACAATTTCAGTCTTATTAACCGAATTTAAGTAGCAGTAACCGAATTTTAGTTGGCAAATGACTATATTTTTTTCTGTGTGTAGAGTTTAAAACTCTATTAGTTAAAGTTTTCAGCAGTATTGCTATAAAATCTTTAATTTTATTTTACATAAGTAGTTGGCTCCAGTTTACAGAAAAAAAAATATATTAAGTTGAAATTAAAATTCAGCTAGCTGAATAAGTCGCAACATTTAATGGTTACATTATTTTCTTCATATTATTATAATTCAGCTTAGCTGAATTGATTCCATTGGATTTTTTATCTGTAGGTTTAAATATTTTGCCATAAAAACTGCAGAATAACATAAATTTTTGGTTTCTTTAAAATAGTTGGTTCCTTTTTTGCACATTTTGTAACACAGCATGTGTTGTGCCTTCAGCTTTAGCCGAAAAAAATAAAGCTTAAATCTTTACGTTTTTGTGAATAAATGTTTGCGCATTGCCACCCTTTTTCGGTGTGTGCAGCTTTTGAAAGCAAAAAACGAACCAAAAAAAAATAATATTTGTGTGTCAAAAAAAAAAAAAAAAGTAGTATAAACTCATATTAAAAAAATGAGAATCTAGAATCCATATACAGCAAGCGCTTAGCAACATAAAAATTTCATGTTGCTATTCGCGTGCATAACTCATATATTTTTTGTTAATTTTTCATGTTGTTGTCAAGCATTTTTCTTTACATTAAACATTTTTTGGACTTTTATAAAGTGGTGTTTAAACAACAATAATATTGTTAAGTTTATATTGTTTTACAAATTTTTTTCCGTTTTCATAAATAAGGGTTTTATAATAAAGCAAAACCCATTTTAAACAACTAAATGTCCAACAACAGAGAAATAACAGAAAAATATGAAAAAAAAATATCACCAGCATAATAAATGAAACTCTGTGTGTTTTTTTTTCTCTTCTATATTAACTATAAAAACTACATATAGCTCATGTATAATAATCCTTTTGTTTTTTCGTTGAAAGCCTACTGTGCTTTATAAAAATAATAACCTCAATAGGTGGTTGACAACAGGCCTACTGGTTAAAGCGGCATTCAATCTCTTTCAGTTTTATATGGGCTTTTAATATGCAACATCACATACAGGAAGTGTTACTTAAAAGATGTGATAAGTATAAAGAAAAGCAAAAATTATTTATACACACAAAAAAGAAGAGATCTTAAAAAGTAACATAGTACGGGTGTAGCATAAATTGTATTTTAAATAGTTAAAGCAGATGTAAATGAAGTAGAATTTAAGAAATTATATAAAATATAATTTTTGCTTTATTTTTTAGGGATTATAATAAAAAACGCAAAGTTGAATACACTTTTGTAGCTAAGTTTTAACAAATTTTATACTATGAATACTTCCTTTGGCTTGTTAAAATGGACGCAACACTACCGTTGGGCGCCATATTTTATAACAAAATGTTATTAAACCAACTTACATAATTGAGCTAAATTAACTTGTTTTCTATTTTACCAATCTAATTAAAATTCTACTACATTTTTAATTATCTTTATTAAATTAATTTGTCAATTCAGCTTTTCAGTATTAAGTTGTTTTTTTTTTTTTTTTAATTCAGCTTATTGATCATTAGAGAGTCTTCGGCAGTAATTAATTGGAAACCAATATAACCAGTAAGAAAACTATTTATTAAAAACATACATTGCAGCTTGTTGGTTTCTAGTCATGCCCTTACTTTGGCGCCATATTAAAAGGCCTAATAAAATGTTATGAAACCTTTTTAAGTAAATTAAATAAAACTTGTTTTTACATATTATCTAATCTAATTAAGATTCTATGACAACTTTTAGTATCTATATTAAGTTAATTTGTCAATTCAGCTTATCAGTATTAAGTTGTGTTTCAATTCAGCTAAGCTGAATTACAACAAACATGTATTCTTTGTTTAAACAACTCAAGTGTATAGAATTGTTAGTTGTTAAGACACAAACAAACACAACAAAAGAAAACTTTTATTCTTTTTGACATTTTGAAGAATTTGAAAAAATTCTTTTTGACATTTGAACACACATAATTTTTGCCAAGCATTATGTTTGGCACGAGTTGTATGAAAATAACAACAGCTTACACTTATACAATAGTGAAGTTGTTGACCCTTATTTGCACAAAAGCTGTTTAAGAGAGAAAAAAACAACTAGGCACAGCGGATTATGGGAGGGCATAAGGAAATGTATAGATAAAAATTACTACTACAAGAGGGTATAATAAAAAATAAAAAAAAAATACATGAGTAACAAATAAAGGAAGTGTTTCTTTTATTTTTTTTTTCTTTCCTAAAGAAATTTGCAAAGAAAAAAAAGGTAAAAATAAAATTATTTCTTCTTCTTAGTCCACGCTATAATCAAAAAGTATAAGGAAATTGCCTAGCGACGATATTTCAAATTGTAAGAAGATTATATTTTAAACAAATATTCCACATTGTAGTGAAACGTGAGCAAAAATCGAACTAGGGCCTTCAGACAATCTTATTTAATCATATTTATTACAGCGACATTTATATTAAAGTTTTTTTAAAAAGCAAGTCATTAGGCTATAAATGCAAAAATATTCCTAACATTCACGCATCTCATAAAACCTATTTATGGCCACAAGAATAGTTCATATAAAAAATTGCATTATTGCTTTGAACTTTGGTATTCCACCATAAATATAAACCTTGTAGTAGCAATTGAAGTCTAAGATAATTAATTATGTTGTATATAGTACTAAAAATTAGTACAATATCTGTTAATTGGAATACACAGCGTTTTACTAATTTTTTTATACTAGCTTCATTATTTGAGTAGAAGCAACATTTTGCTCATTAATTTAGCTTTCTGAATTAGTATGGCGCACATGCATTTTTACGTTTTGCCCATTATTGAAATAAAATTAGGCATGGCTGATTTGTCTTTGAAAAAATTTGGAATAAAATTTTTAGTGTCTCTTATAAATTCAGCTTGCTGAATTAGTTTTATTTTTAAACCTCTACCATTGTAAAATAGTTTTTTTGAAAAATTTAGCTCAGCTGAATTGAATCTAATAATATAATATATTTTTTTAATTTATCTAACTATAAAGTCTTTAAATGAAAATAAATTTTACATGATTTATAATTCAGCTGCGTCCGTATGCTGATCTCAAAAAATATAAGAGAAATTATATAATTAACATTTTATATAAATTCCTGTGGCTGAATGTATGTTTTCAATGAATGTATGTCAATCAGCTAGGCTGAATTGTTTTTTAAGTAGAATGGATTAAATTTTGTAACATTAAGGATATTACTTTTTTAAATCTTTATTAAAATAAAAACAAGTAAAAAGGTCGTTATTAAAGTTCTTAAAATCTAATGAGTTAAAGAGCTCCAAGATTTGAGTTAGCATTATAAATTTTTCCTTCAAAAATTCTAAATCCTAAAATACTTTCATACCACACCGTACCTTTTTTCTACTTAATTTATTTTCTTTTTTCTACATTTAGAGGGTTACAACAATACATAAGGCTTTATCTTATTGTTCAGAAAAAAAAAACTGACGTTTGGGGTCACAACACTTCATAATACACATGAATAACGTAGAAGAAGACAAAGTGTATGAAAGACAACAATGACAAAAAAGTAAAAAAAAAAAAATTAGGGAAAATATGACAAAAAACCTAAAGACCAAAGACAAACCGCCTATGCAAAAATATCCGCTTTTAATATGTTATTATAACAAGAATGAGTGAGTGACTTAAAGGAAGAGTTTTGAGAAACAAAAAAAAAAATACTGCGGTACGAAAAAAACATGGCGTCTGTTTAGTAATTTTTCAAGCAAAAATTCATGTTTACTTGAACAAATTTTTTTTTATTTATTTTTGTACAATATGTTAAAAATTGTTTGAGCGCCCCAAACTAAGCCCTTAGCCAGAATGGCAACATAAAAAATATAAGCAAACACTTTTTTTTTTCTTTTACAGGAAGTTAAGCATGAAAAGAGATAAAGATAAGCCCAGGACAATAAGCCAACTTTAAAGCAATTTTATTAACAAAAGCTAGTGGGAAAAAATATGTTGGCTTGTAGTTTTTCCTTTAACCTTTATAAACAACACTTTATATTTTTTTTAGATTTGACGCGATAGAAAATAAAAAAAAAAATTGTGTTGATATTAATTAGGCAACTCACAAGGGAGCTATCCCAATCCAGATTGGCAGATCTCAATGAACTTGGCGTTTTATTAAGGAACTGTAGTTCTATTAAGCTAAAAATAAAGCATAGAAATGTATATTTAATTTAATCGAGGGGGTGTCTGAGCTTTTCCAGATATTCGAAATCGTTGGGTTTTATTATTATTTATTATTATTATTATTATTTATTATGCGACTTTTTCCAAAGAGCCCTGTTTTCCTGTATTTCAAATAATTTTAAATTGTGGCAACTCTGTGTATACTATATAGACTATGTGGGTATCAAAATTTTTTTCTTGAGTACTTATACCCTGAGTACAAATAAATCTAGTTGTCGTAAACTAACGACAAGTTTTCATACATAAACAATTAATCTCACTTTTTAACCCTTAAACGTGAGTTTGGGCAGCTAAAAAACGATACGTGTCCCTTTTTTTTGCTCTTTTACAGCATATCCAAAGTTCATTAGAATCTGCTAGTTCGGGTCGGTATACCCCCTTGGCATAGGTAAGGCAAGGAATTTCATGCAACTAACAAGAAAATAGGCGCCTAAAATATGCAGTAAAAATCTAAAATAGGTGCTTAAAACGTGCATTTAAACAGAAATATGCACAAAAACAAATATAATGTACTAAAAAATCCAAAAATATGCCCTAAAAACCAAAAAATAGGCACGCAAAATTTTTAAAATCAATTTATTACTCGAGCTTGTTTGTTTCAAAAATTAAATCCAATATAAATGTCTAACAAATGGCAACTAGATGCTATGTGCAGGGTCCCAAAGGTTTTTTTTTTTTTTTTTTTTGTTTATTTTTAATTAAAACAAAATTTTAATTTTTACAAAATATGCCGAAATGTGCAATTTAATTGAAAATATGCCAAATAAGCAACTTAAAAAGCCAAAATATGCCTTCAAATATGCATTTATAGCAAAACAAGCATTTATAGCAAAGTATGCATTTATAAAAAAATATGCAACAACAAATCGATGCCACTTTGTTGCAAATTCTTTGGGTCGGAATTAACAAAAAATAACAAGATTATAATCTTTTTCAAATGACAGATTATTGTTATTTTTTGTTAAATTTACTGTCTCTCCAAAATCATTGAACTTTTCTTTAACTCTTTCACTACCGACTTTTTGTTTTTGGGTATATTTCTATTTGGACTTCAGATGCTTGTTTAGGTTCCAGAAAAAGGTTGGCATCTTATTCTACCCAGCAAAAAATGGGTTGAAATTGATTTTTTTTTAAACTTCTGAGCCCATTTTTAACACTAAAATATTTGATTATCCAAAAATGCTTGGTGGGATTTTGTCCGTGCCGAATTACGAGTTTCTAGTTTTGTTTGATTAAAAAAATCGGACTTTGTTAACAAATATCGCGACTATATTTCACTGATGGACATATTATGCATATACTGATTTTTTTTTTGCAATGACCAATATCCTAATGAACATATTTAAACAAAAATATAAAGTCTTATTGCATTATCAAATTTTTTAAATGCATACACTGTTGTGTACAAGGGTAGTCAAAGGGTTAAACCAAAATTATGCTCCACAAATGCCCGTCATTAAAACAATTTTAAAGTCTTGTATTTTTAGTAGGAATATGTATGACATACTTATTTTTTGTAAAATATCTATATTTGTAATATTTTTTGTTTCTAATTTAGTCCAGTTTTTTAGTTAAAAAAGTAAAAAAAACAAAATTAATAATTTATGAAAATTTCTTTGCTCTTAAACAGTACTTTAGTTGTATTTCTTGAATACTGTAAAAATGCATGTCAATGAAGTACAGTATCCACAATCATCTACATAACAGATCAACACTATTGATAAATTTTTGAAGATGTTTTCTTACACTTAGAATACTATGTAGGTAAAGACCACTGCAAACGTAGTTAAAAACAAATGAAACTTTACTTAAAGAAAGGACGACTAACATTTCAGTAAATTCAACAAACATTGTCATTTGTTTTTTAATGTTAAAAAAATTAACCACAATTGTAGTTAAAATGAACCACATGTTAGTAAAAAAATATAAAGGGTCCGCCAAATAACTTTTTTTTTTTTGAACTCCTGAACCAATTGCACTTTGTGTGGCGTCATATGCAAAATTCGTCTCAATGATGTCTCCGAAATGTTCAATTGTTGAGAACGACGGTGAATTGATGTGATGGCGCTTCACGCACACTTTCTGCCACAGCAGTAATATTATCGGGTGTACGCACTGTTTTTGGCTTTTCACGCCTTGGTTTATCGATGAGGATGCCAGTTTCTTTCAAAACTAATTATCTGTCAAATCAGACATGAGCTAAGTGTTACCATTCACGAATAAGCACTAGTTGAAAAAATAAACGTTAGATGGCGGACCCTTTACAAACATTTATTTTTTTAAGTAACACAAAAACACCTGTAAAAAATGAATGAAAAATCATAAAACAGTCATTTGATGTGGTTTGCTTTTTAAATGAACTACAAGGTTAGTAAAAAATGTTATTTGTTCTACAAATGACAGACATTACATTAAAAATAAAGAAAACTGTATTACAACCCAAACAACTTCATATTTTACAGCAGAAGTTCCCTGAGTGTAAAAATAAAAAGTTTATATTTCCAACTAAAATTTTTTATACAAAACAAAATAAAAAAGAGACCGCGAATTTGATAATGGTTATTAATGGATCATAAATTAATTACATTAAACTGAGATACCTTTCGTTTATATCTCAAAATTTTTCATTTTTTGAGCCGAAACAACAAAAAAAATGGAAATTCGCTAGTTTTATAAGATATAATATACATGAATTTTAAAAATCGGCAATTAGGATTCGATCTAAAATTGTGGCAGTTATTTTTCAAATTTTTGTTTTTTAAAATTCGTCTAGAACTTTGTTATCTTAAAGGATTAAATAGTTTTTTTATGGTCACCTTTACACATAAATATTGTTTTATTCTTCTACTATAGTTAATATATCTGAATTTTAATATATTTTTTTGTATGTAGTTCAATTTCTTTTTCTATTATTATAACATTTAGATGTTACTTTTTACTTTTTTTTTTTTTTCTTTCATTCTTTCTATTTCACTTTTTGTCTTTATGACAATGCTGTCATGTATGTGAAATGTCAAAGTTTCAATTGTCAATGGTCAGTTAAAAAAAATAGCAGAAGTGTAGAGAAACAAAAGTATTGGTAAAATATGTTATCATTTTTTTGTACATCTTTCTCTTAATGTAGTTTTTTGTATAGAAATGTCATGTCAAAAGTCTTTTATATTTTTTTTTTCACAGTTTTTTGCACTGTTTGACAATTAACAAAACGACACTTGGGGGCACAAAAAATGATAAACAATTTAATAATATTTGAAAAGTAAAAAAAAACGAATGGAAATTAAGAAAAAGAAGAAAGGTTAAACAGAAAAAGATTTTTGCTTTGATATTAGCAAATAAATGCAATTTTTATGTAGTATTTACTTATAAAAAGTATGAATTTATTAAAATTGTAGGTGGAGTAAGAAACTATAAAGATAAATTTAAAGATAAAAATATAAATTTTAAGATTCCCTTACACAGAAAAAACTAAAAACGGGTTTCAATTAAAAAATTTATTGAATCAATTAAAATTTTATTTGATTTTGCAACTACCAGGACAATGATAGTATTAATTAAAACTTTTATTGAAAATTAAAAAGAAAAAAAGCTATAAATAACTATCTACAGAAAAAAAAAATATGATACTCAAAAAAAAGTGTGTGAGCGATACGTTGGTATGTGTGTTTTTGTTAAAGCTGAGTCTGTTAGTATGTTTGTGTTTTGTTTGTAAACTTCAAATGCATTTGGTATTTTGTACTGTAAATTTTCTATTTAAGCTACAATATAGTGAAAAATAATTTGAGAATTATGTCTAAAATAAAATATGTATTTTTATATTAGATTAGATTATATGGCACTATGCACCGCGACCAACTTAGGTCTTTTGTGTTGCCTAAAGTTACCCTAAAGCTTCAAGCCTCGGACATTCGCATTTTTAAATTTAAAAGTCAATTAAAATATTAATTGCTGCAATTAAATATTTGTTTAGAAACAAATTTAATTAAAATCAAATCTTTTATTAGATATTTTAGGTAGACAATTTTTTCTGTGTATTCAAGCCAGTTAATAAACATTATTTAATTATCAAATGCTTTACTTTTAAATTTTAATTAATTAAAATTTCTTTAATTATCTTCATAATTTAATAAATACTATAAGAACAAATTTAAAAAATGTATACCAAGATGTATGATTAATATTATTTAATTAACAGGAAGTTTACTAAACATTGAAATTTCTCTAAAACCGTTAAATATTTTCTAATAAAATTTTATAAACAAATAAAACACAGATAAAAACCTCTTTTTCTTAATAATCATTGTTAAATTATGAACATTTATTACTTCATTAAAACAATTTGATACCAAGGCGTATGATTAATATTAATTAATTAGAAGTTTAACAAAAACTGAAATGTCTTTAAACCCATTAAATATTTTTAACAAAATTTTATGAATGATTAAATAAAGAAGATTAGAAAAACTTATTCTGTAATATATTTTAAGAAAATGTGTAAAATTTTTATCACAAATTATAATTTTATTTGACTTTATACAGATATTTTTTACATGTCTTTAAATACTTACTAAAAACTGAAATTTCTTAAAAACCGTTAAATATTTTCAAAAAAATGTTATGAATGAATAAAAAATAGACAAGAAAACTCTTACACACAGAGAAATAAAGTGCCAACTGTATTGAAAAGTGTATATTAATGCTAACAATTTATAAATTTAGTTACTAAAAATATATTTACATTAGATTTATGAATATTTTGGGTGTTGCAACTAAAATTCACTTCAATTAACCGAACTTCGTTGTGAAAACTAATGTTAAGTTGTGCCAACCGTCTGAAATTCGTAATAACCGAATTTTAGTCGTAGTAACCAAATTTTAGTTGGCAAACAGATTTTTCTCTGTGTGTGTACTTAAATTATTAACATTTATTACTATTTTAAAAAATATATGCCAAGGCGTATGATTAATATTAATTAATACGAAATTTACCAAAACTGGAATGTGTCCAAAACCGTTAAATATTTTTAACAAAATTTTACACTCAGGGAACTTCTGCTGTAAATATTTGTAGTTTTTTGAGTAGTAATACAGAAATCTTTGTTTTTAAGTGAAACCATATGGGAAAACAGGGGATATTAGAGTGAGGTAAGTTTCTAAAAATAGAACTGTTGTGTTGTTAGAGTTGTACTTCTGAGATTATGTATGCAAGAACAAAAACACCGTGTATTGAATAAACTAGTTTTAATCACAACAAAACTCGACCTGACGATAGCTCAGTGCGCTAAAGCGCTCTGTCTAACGTGTAGTGCGAGTGCATGTGGCATTAGAAATCAGTTTATCTATACCACGGTCAGTGATTGCACAGGAAAATTTCATATAGACGCAATCGAACAAATAAAAAACATAACAAACATTACATTATTCAAGAGAACTGGGTCACTGACGAAGGTTCAATACCAGAAACTGCGCAGTCTGATTCAGAAAAATTGAAAATTTACAATGTAGTTATGATTTTTAGAAAATACACTCATTCTTCTCTACCACGCCTTTCACAATTAAATTAAATAAAATTGCATATTAATTATAGTATGAATTGCAATTGTCTGAAAGAGACGTTAAAATTAAAAATCCAAAAAAAAAAAAACAGTAATTTGTAGAAGAAATTTAATTTTTGACTACATATGTAGTTCATTTAAAAAAACAAACCACATTAAATTACTGTATTATGATTTTACATTCATTTTATACAGTAGTTTTTTTTTTTTTTTTTTTTTTAAAATAAAACTAATAAAAGTGTGTATATTTTTTACTGCATATATGGTTAATTTTTACTACAATTGTGGTTCATTTTTACTACAATTGTGGTTCATGTTTTGAACATTAAAAAAACAAATGACAATGTTAGTTAAAGTTACTCTTTAGATGAAATTTCATTTGTTTTTAACTATATTTGCAGTGGTCTTTAGCTACATAGTATTCTGAGTGTATGTTAAATAAAACAGATAAGAAAACTTAAATGTGTAATATATTTTCAGAAAATATGTTAAATTCTTTATACAAACCATCATTTTTTTTTGACGGTATAGTATTTTTTTTTTTCAAATATCTTAAAATCCTAAAGCAATTGTTTTATTAAAATTTAAAAAATATTTTATTGTAGCAATTTAATATCTAAATTCTCGTTTTTTGCTAATTCCTAAGAAAATTTCATCAAGCCCTTGTATTTTTAGTAAAATAGAACAATTATGAGTACTAGTTGTATGATTAATATTATTTCAAAGGTACTCGACTTTAATCAGAAATTTCTCTGTGACAAGTTAACATTTCCAAACAAAATTTAATTTTTAAATAAACTACATACGCTCAAATGTATGTACATTAGGGTGATAACTTTTTTTGGACAACATTCTCCCCAGGGGTTTTCTAATGGCAAATATTGTATTAATGATAAAAAAAACTATTTCAGTTCAATTTGGTAAAAAAACTTTACCTTTAATATATTAATATGTGAAAACAGATTTTTTTTATATAAAAAACTGCAAAAAATAGCGGAAATTATAAACAAATTTGAAAGAAAACTATTCCATTGACTCGAAAACGGACTTTACTATTGACATCAGCATGCCTTAATTATATAGATGTGATGGTCCGACGTTGAGGCAGACATTGAGTTTTTTTTTTTTTAACTATGTTTGATTCAAAACTTGAACGCGTTTGGTGCGTAACCTTTTTTAACGATAGTGAAAAACTAAAAACGCAGTTCTTAGTATCTGTCCATGCCCTACACGATTTTGTCTGGGGAGATTTGATATTTGCAAAAAATGCAAAAAGTTATTACCCTAATGTACATATTAATGGATTTTATAAAATCTTTTCTTTTATTATAATTAACTTTGCATGATTTTATATTAAAATTTTTATTTTAAAAATATCTTAAAATCCTTAAGAAATTACATTATTAGAATATATAAAATCCTTTATTGTAACAATTTAGTTATTTTATTGTCTTCTTTTACAATGAACTCACAAATTTCCTATAATTTATAACATTTCCAGCTATATAACAAAAATAAAGCAATTTTGCATACTAGGCGTATGATTAATATTAATTCAGAGGCACTCAAATTTAAACTTCAATTTATCCTAAATGTCACAAAATTTTTAAACACAATAAAATTATTATAAATTAACAAAACATATAGAAATTTATATAGTTATGGCATTTTCGAAAAATCTTGTCGTTTATTAGGCAAATTAAGTGCTTTGCTTTATTATCTTATATTGAAAATCCTATTTTAAAAAATCTTCAAAAATGTCTCTACTTTTTTCTACTAAAACATCTTTTAATAAATTTTTTTTTTGGAAAACGAAAACCCTAAATAAAGAAATTTCCTGTATAATAACAATTTGTAACATACCATTGCCTTTTGATACATTTTTTTTTTCTTCAAACTACAAGTTAAATATGATGATGATCATATTGTATGTAGTAACTTGCATGTATAGTAAACTTGTATACAATGTGAACAGAAAAAAATAAAAAGTTTTTTTTATAGTACCTGCAATGCGTGCCACTCAACAAAACTGCAGCCAATTAAGACTGCTTGACAACACAATTGTTGCAAATAAGCTTCATATTGTAATAGTCAGTCTGAAAAACACACACATTCGCAGATAGACAATCAGTAATTGTATTGTTGAAGTGTTAATAACTGTACCAAAACTGCAAGAACTAAGATTAACTTTATCGCAAAAGGAGCAAAAACAGATTGCAAAAAGGCTTTTTAAAACTACAGATCATGAGTTTTCTGTAAAAAAAGGTCCTTCAAAATGAGACTTCTCAAAAAAAAAAAAAAATAACATTAAGTAAAACATTTTAAAACTTCTTGCTAAGAATTTTAAAGATGCAAAATTCTGTACATCGAACTGAAGTTCCAATGGTCCTTCAAACTTTTCTTATAATGCAGTTTCAACGATTAGTTTTATCTTAAAATATTAATCGTGTATTTGAAAACCAAAAATTGGTCCTTCGAACCGAGAGGATCTAAAAATTTTATTTTAGAAACATCGTGTAGGATTAGGCAAACAGTGACCTTGAAGAGAGATATTTTAAAATTACTGATTAGGAATCTTAAAATTGAAAATTGTATTCCACAATAAGAAATTGGTTCTTCGCACGGAAAAAAAGAAAAATTCAATATTTCTTTATACTTCCCATATTTTTCTAATTTCAAAGATGTTGAGGAGAATAAGAGATAAAGCGACATTGAAGATAGATATTTGAAATCAAAAATTGGTCCTTCAAGTCGAAAAGAAAATTTCAATGGTCCTTTAAACTTTTCTTATTTTTCTTAATCTTCATTTCAAAAATAGCATGTCTGAAAAAAGATAAAGCGATACTGAAGGTAGATTTTTTACACGCCACGAGTATTTTACGTAAGTAGTTTTGTAAACCGAAAAGTGGTCCTTCGAACTGAATATTTTTTTAAATTTAAATTACACATAGATCGACAGTGAACATTATTTTTATTAAACTAATGGCCAAGAATATTGTGGTTGTATTTGCTTAGCAAACATTGGTCCTTCGAATCGAAAATCTCTAAAAAAAAAAGAGAAAATTTCAATGGTCCCCAATTTCTCGAAAATTTATTTCGAAAATGACTTGTAAAGTAATAAAACTTAATAAATCACTGCATACAAAAATCTTTAGACTAAGAAATTATAGCAAATATTTAAAAATCGAAAATGGTTCATTTGAACCTGAATTTTATAAAGAGAAAATGATTTCCATATAAAAAACCTTATTAAATCAAAGGTATTGAAGCTTGGTCAATTGTACTTTTTATATAATAAAACTATCATTAGCAAATAATTTTGACTTCCTTCGTACTTTAAATAGTAAAATTATAAAAAAATGGACTCCTTAATTGCAGTACCCTTACATAACATTTATAAAAAATATTTTGGATGGCCGTTAATCGAACTTCAAAAAAAAATGTTGGTTTTCTTAATCGAAATTTTTACCCACAGTATCCCCGGCTTTGGTACCTATTACATATGTATGGATTCTTCTCAAAAAAATTAAACTCATACTGTTAAAAGTAGTTAGCAGTTACATTACAAGTTAATAGCAATTTTTTGTTTGCTTGTTACTAACAATGTAAATTTGCAACAATTGTTAGATGTAGACAATAACAATGTAAAAAAGACATTTGATTATTATGGCTTAAACCATTAAATGCTTGTGCGCATAAAAAGTGTTTTAAAAAAATGTGCATACAAATTCTAAAAAAAATTATTAACAAAGCACTCAAAATGTGTGAAGTTTTAGGTGATTAAATGTTTAAATGGTCCTCCGAACTGGGATTTTAAGTGAATAAGTACATCTAACAAGGAAAAACTTACAATATTAAATTTTCAATAGGTCCTTTGAAAGGAACTTTTATTTGGTGTTAAAATCTAATTAATATATGTTCAAAATAAAATTGTTCATTTGGTCCTTTGAACGGGGTTTAAAGGTACAACAAATGTTCTATAGTTCCTTCAAAAATCTAGTCCCCTTCCTTGAAAAGTTAAAAACAAATTTTACTTAATTTATGACTAGTTTTTAATCTTCATTTGATCTTTCGAATAAAAACAAAAAACCCGTTGATTGTTTTTTAGGTTTCATATCAATTTACGGAAAAGGGAAAAAAGCAAATTTTATATACTCCTTATTAAATTCCAACACACATTTTAAATAAAATTTATTTAAATCAAAAGTTTTACTTGGTCCTTCGAACCTGGATATGTGGTTCTTCGAGCTCGGAAATAAAATTCATTGAAAGTTTTGAGGCTTTAAATATATTTTAAAGGGAAAGAACTAATTTCATATTCTACTTATTAAAATAAAATCAATTCAAATTCATAATTTATTTGGTCCTTCGAACCTGGATATGGGTTTCAAATAAATACACCCAATAAGACAAAAACGGTCTAAAAAATTAGCAAATGGGTTTTCCACAAGGATTTTCTATTTTTCTTGTTAAATTAACAACAGCTTGTATTTAAATTATATAGTTTTAAATTTTGTTTGATCCTGCTAATCTGGATATAAAATCCTTTAAGAGTTTGTTAAGTTTTATGTGAATACACCAGAAAGAAGAAGTATATTTAAACGGATTTCCTTACTCATTATTAAATTCCAAAGACTTATTTTTAACAATCGTTATTCATATTAATTTTTTTATTTGGTCCTTTGAGATGAGATATTTGTTTCAAGTGAATACACTTCACAAAAAAGAATAAGGTCCAACCGTGATATGGATTACAAATGAAAGGTTGCAAGAAAGAACCAGGTTTAATAAATTTTTAATTTCACATTTTTCTCGTTAGATTCCTAATAAATTATAGTTAAATTTTGGAATTTTTATATTTTGTTTGGTCCTTCAAACTTGGATATAAATCCCACCGAGTTTTTGTTAGGTTTCAAATGAAAAAAGTCCTTTCAAACTGATATAATATACTCCTTATTAAATTCCGTCACACATTTTAAATCAAATTTATTCAAATCAAATTTTTTTATTTCGTCCTTCGAATCGAGATATGTGCTCCAAACGATTACACGCAATAAGAAAGAGTAAGGTTCAAAAAATGTTTAACTGGTCCTTTCAGAAGGATTTTTATTCTCCTTTATCTAAAGAAATTTAATTTAATTTTTGAAACAATAAATTTGTTGTTGTTTCTTCGAACCTGGAGGTTGAAACAAACTTCACTTAAAATGGATTTTCAATTCCCTTGTTAAATCTCAATTAGAATAAATGTGTTTTTAATGTTTTGTCTCCAAAATATTGCCTGCATTTAATGGTATAACTGAATTCACTCTCAATTGACAATGCATGCATAATTTACTCATATAACTTGACAAATTTTCTGTAAAGTTTGACATTAAAAATAAAATTTTGCATCATTAAATAATCAACTTGAGTATTTTAATATTAAATTATTTTGTCGTTGTTGGTATTGTCATACATGTTGTCATCTATATATATATATATTTCATGATTATTTAAGCAAAAAATAAATAACATTAGTGTTCAGCAGACCATTATTATTGTCATCATCATATTAAAATTATAAACGGCAAAAATAAAAAAAAAAAATATGATGAACACAAAAAGACAGTGGTTGAAAAACGAGATTACAAGGGAAATTAAATTGTCAACTGTTGATTCCAATTCAACAGTTGACAATTTAATTTCCCTTGTAATCTCGTTTTTTCAACCACGTTTTATTTAATCTCACTTTTAATTTGTCTACCTTTAATTAATATTAATCATACGCATGCGTGGCTGCAGCAATTAATATACAGGGAAATTTCATACGCTATAATGTACAAGTTAATGTTGCTCACTGAAAAACTTCGTGATACATTTTTTTGAATATTTACAAAAACCTTTAATTTCTGAGCCGAAAATTTGTTGAACAAAAGTATAAAGGATTTTATTTAATCTCACTTTTAATTTGTCTACCTCTTAATTAATATTAATCATACGCAGCAATTAATATACAAGGAAATTTCATACGCTATGATGTACAAGTTAATGTTGCTCACTGCGGCGTATGAAATTTACCCTTACATTAATTACTGGAGCCGCGCATGATCATAAGCCTTGGTTAATAAAATTTAAAAAGTCCATTAAAAGTTATAATATAAACAGTATTTGCAGATTTTTTTTTAATAATTTAGCAGGTTTAAGAGCTTTACAAATCAAAGAGAACTGACAGAAAAACTAACACCCAAGCATTTTTATTATATTTTGATAAAATTTTTATAAATATGTATATTGAAGTGTATTAATTTTGTATTGTTGATCTTTTAAAATTGCATTTCATTTTGAATTGTCAGATTTGAGATCATAATTAAATGTTACTATTACAAAGAGAAAATACTTATTGTACACTTAGAATAATATGTAAGGCCACTACACAAATGCAGTTAAAAACAAATGAAATTTCACTTAAAGAAAGAACGGCTTACATTTCAGTAAATTCAACTACCTTTGTCAGCTGTATTCAAAAAATTAACCACAATTGTAGTAAAACTGAACCACATGTTAGTAAAAAATAAATAAACATTTATTTTCTTTTTTTATTTTTTTTAATAAAAAAAAAACTACTGTAGAAAATGTATGTAAAATCATAAAACAGTCATTTGATGTGGTTTGTTTTTTTTTTTTTTAATTAACTACAAAGTTAGTAAAAAATTTAATTTGTTCTACAACTGACTTCATTTCATAATAACGAAAACCTCAGCATGAAGATTGCATATTTAAGATTGTCAGTTATCTTAAGTTATCTTATAGGCAAAACATTGCATCAAAACTAGAAATTTTCCCATGAAAATTTTTTTAGACGCCAGCCGATTCAGTTGATTTTAAATTGAATATAGTTTTGCAGAAAAAATCCTCTTTTAAAATCTAGAAATAAATGTAATAAGAATCGTTAAGTATCTAATTGTTGAAAATCTTGTTGGAAACAACTTTTGAGATTCTACTAACATGTGTAAAGTGTTGCGGTAACCAAATAATCACACAAGGTGGTTGAAGAACGTTTTCTTTTTTGTGGTATTTTTAAATGGATATTTTTTCTTCAGATTCAGCATACTTTTTCCCTTACATATCCCTCATATTTTGAGTACGTTTTCGTGTAGAAAAATATTAAAATTTCAAGCACTCTTTTTTTAAAAAAAACCAATTAAATTCTAAATAGTTTTCCTTAAATAAAGTATTAAAATTTAAGGAATTTTTCGTTTAAAAAAATGTCCTAATAAGTTTTTCTAAAGAAAAAACTCCAGACTCTTAAAACTCTTTTTTGTGTAGAAAAATCGATAGATTAGGAAAATCTTTCTGATTCTAAGTAGTTTTCACAACATTCAGATAAATGTTTCCTATAGAAAACTCGTACATCCTGAATGATTGATATTATAAATAATAATAAATATTGATATTATAAATAAATATTGATATTATAAATTATAAAGAAACTGTATTAAAACCCAAACAACTAAATATTTTTAAGGCAGAAGTTCCCTGAGTGTAAGAGAAGATGAAAAAAAAACTTGTGGTGATCGGCTTTGGAGGGAGTCACGTACTTTCAACCTATGTGACTAGGTTATCTTCAGCTTTATTATAATATAACTCCCACAAGAAACTCAAGGTTTGATCAGGTATATATATATATATATATATATATAAACCAACTACAGAATATCGGTGATGTTAATTGATTACCCGAACAACATTAGCTTTGTTCGTCCTTTCTTATAAGTTTAGCCAACATCTTTAAATCTTAAAGCTTTTATTTAGCAGGGTTGCCAGTCCAACTGCTAATGTTACCATTACTGGGAACGAATTGGGAATCCGGCATGTATACTAATATTTAAACACAACCGATTCTAGTTGATAGTTTTTCTATTAGATTTTACAATGCATGGTACCTGCATGTTTGATTTGAGAATTTTGTATATGTATCGTTGAACTTTTAAAATAGCATTTCATTTTCAATTGTAAGGTTTGAGATCGTAATTAAAATGTTACTATTACAAATAGAAAACACTACTTGTCAAGAAACGTAAGAGATGATAAAAACAAAACTATGTCCAATGAAATCTTTGTAATTCTCTTGGTAAATTTTTCTTTAAAACCACTGTTTAAAATATTACATTTTTACTGGTTGGTTAGATAGAAGAATGAATTGTTGTTATTTTTATAGAGGTATTCACTCATATTATATGAGTGACTCGTACCATTTTTATTTATTTCTTTTAAGCTATTCATATGAATCATATATGAATATTGTATGATCAACAGTAGCAGTAGAAGGAGCAGCTTGGTTTTCTTTTTATCTAAATAAATAAAAGGTTTCACTTTGTGTCTGTGTTCTTTTATATTTCTCCTCCTTTTTTTATAGTTTTTTGTGTTTTTTTTCTTCCAGCCACATTGACATTATTAGACTCATATGTCAATATAACTAACGGCATTTTTTTTTTTTGTTGGTTTCTTTTTTTTTGCAAACATAGTACAAAAGCTTTATCTTTTGCAAGCATAGTATTTGTTAAAATTGTTTAATTTAGCGTAAAAATAAATCTAAATTTAAAGTGTTAAAAAAAAAATTGTCATAAATTTATGTTTGTACGTTGTTAAAGTTTAATGTATTAAAATGTATATTTCAGCAAAGAAAATTAACTATAAAATTAAATTTTGTGAGATGGTTAAAATGTAAGAATTTTGTAATAAAAAATTTGTAACAGAAAGTTCAACGGGTAAAAAGTTATAGGATTTTTAGCAGAGGCATATCATATTTTAAATGAATTAGTTAATATTAATCATACGCCTGGTATACTTAAAATTCACTTTTGAAATTATTAGTTCCATTAGTACGATAATGCACAGACTTTTGGTTGACAATGCAATTCAAACTAGGTATTTCACTTGAATATTTAACATCAAAGGTACTTAAGGTTTAATTAACCCATTAATGCCCAAGGCGATCGGAAGTAGATAACTAGTAATCTGATAAGTTGTGTAAAAGATTTCAAATCAAATGAAATAAAAAAAGATCAATTTAAAAAATTTGAATACTTTTTTGTACAGTTTTGAACAGTACAGAAATAAATTACTATTTGTGGGACTTAAAAATATTTCATGCAGTTAAAAAAAAAAATCATTTAACATGATTCATAGGTATAAATGGGTTTAGGCAATAAAATTTTTTTATCAAAACCTAGAAAACTAATATGTAAATTGACTGAGATTTGTTTAAATATATATGGATTTATTTGTTTAAGTGCTGTTTGAAAAGGCTGAATAATCTTATTAGTGTATTTTATAACCCAAAATAGGTCCTTCGAACCGAGATTTTCTAAAAAGAAAATTTCAATAGTACTTCCAACTCTTTTAATTTTACATTAACCTATTTTCGATAATAGCATGTTAAAAAGCAGATAAACCGACACTGCAAATAGACATTTTTAAACTTCCACCTAAGAATATTTCTCGTAATTATACTTGTGAACCTGAAATTGGTTCTTCTTATCGAATAAATTCTCAATGTTCCTTCCAGCTTCCCATTTCCCATAAATTTTATTTTGAAAATAGCTTTGTCGAAAAAGAGACAAAGCAACATTGAAAATATTAGTAAATTCATAGCCAAGAATATTTCTATTGAGTATATGTGCGAACCGGAAATTGGTCCTTCGAACCAAAATTCTTTAAAAGGATAATTTTTTCTATTTAAAAAATTAAATCTGCAAGATCTAAGATTAATTTTATGGCAAAAAGAACAAGTAGGACAACAGACAAAGCTCCTTTGCAAGCAGATTGAAGAGAGTGATTTAAAAAAATGTTTGCAAAAAATATTTAACGTAAATTTGAAATCGGTCTTTCGAACCAAGATTCGATAAAAACTTTGTTTCGAAAATAGCCCAACTACCACCTAAGTTTTTTTAAATTTCATAAAAATCCTTTCAGTCGTTATTTCGACCAAAATTTAAATTTATTTTTAAAGAAAACACTTTAGACTTCTTTTACACGCTTTCTAGAAAATGTTAATATGTATCTTAATTTGTTTCATATTTTGCTGAGTTTTAAGGTTGACAAACCTCCAATTAGCCGCACTTATCGCTGTGTCGACCGTGGAGTAACTGATGAGAGCGTTGGGTTTGATTCTAAGCCACTACACAAAGAATACAAATTTTCGTAGAAAGCAGTTTAGCAAGGATTTGACAAAACTTCGACAGTGTGGCTGTCCCTTGTGTCTGTTAAATTTGTCAATAAAAATGTTTCTTAACCGTAAACCACAACTATTTAAGTAAAATATATTTATTCTTAATTTCTTAATTTCATAAAATCCATTTTCCCCTTTTCGAGTTAAGAGGAGGTCCTTTGAGCGTATTCTGTTGGTATACTGGGAGACCTTAAACAAAACTACAATTTTTTTTCAAAGAAACTATAGATTAATTTCGTGTTCGTTTAAACGCTTTCCAAAATTACATTTTTTTTTTTTTAATTTTCTGGAAATTTTGATTCATTAGGAAAAAAATATTGGCTTTAATTTTACGAAATTTGGGCCTTAACAGATTTATGCTTCTTAACCATACCCTACCTATGAAGAATTTGATAACTGAGAATGTGGTTTACTAAAACTATTAAAGTTCTGTATTTCAAAATTGTAGATTTTATAAATAACAATTTTCATGTTATACTTGACAGAATATTAAAAAATCTAACTTTTTATGCTTTACAATTTTTAAAGCTGCTATAAATTTTGTTGAATAAAAGTTGTATGAGTTCTACGAACTTAAATATTAAAATTTTTTCCGACTGTTAGCATTAACTAAAAGCAATCATTAATTAATAGATAAAATTCGAAGCGTTTTAATTAGTAAAGAAACTATAATATGTTAAAAAATCACTCAATTTCTCGAAATACCACTATTCTCTTAATATTTGAACAAATTTAAGTTTTTGTTAAATACAATTAAAAGCTAGTATTGTTTTATGTTTTCCTATTTATTTGCTGGGATAAAACCAAAATTTTGTTAAACAAAATTTATATGGATTTCATGAAATATTGAATTTAAATGTTATACACTCAAAAAAATAAGTTAGTAAAACATCTTGTAAATCAGGTATACTATTTTTCAGCCAATTTGTTGCTAAAATTATGTTTTAAAACTAAAATTTTAGTTTTACTTAGTCAGCACTTAACTGTTTTGAACTAATGTTTTACCAATTTATTTTGCTAAAAAAATTGTGCTGATTAGCACATCAATAGTGTGAACGACAACCAGATTAAAAGTTATACGCAGAATGAATTAGATATCAAGATGTAGTAATGACGAGGATAATTATACTAAAAAGTACAACTCTAGTAAGACACATAAAAAAATCCAATATGGAAGGTTTTGTATCCATTTTTCATACATAAATCAAAATTGTGGATTGAAACAACTTAAACTTTGCGTTTTCACCGGCTTGTGAAAGTAATTGTCTATTAATTAAATAAAAGACAAAATATATAAATTTAAAAAAGATTAAACGTGTATTGAGTGGTCAAGTTGATAACAAATATACAGCAGGTAAACAGACTAAAGCGAAAGACATACATCTTAGGTAAATTTTTATGTTCCCTTTCTCTTATTGCAAGAAAAGGGTTGTATTTTGCAATTTTTCGTTTCTGTAATTCTCTGCTGCATTAGCGTTCCTTTAAAAGATAGCATCATTTAGACTACCAATGATGTAAGTAGTTGAAAGATAAATTATTTTAAAAAGAATCATAAAATAAGTGTGAAAGGCGTGGTGGAGAAGAATGAGTGTATTTTCTAAAAATCATAACTACATTGTAAATTTTCAATTTTCTGATTCAGACTGCGCAGTTTCTGGTATTGAACCTTCGTCAGTGCCCTGTTTTTTTTTTTGTTTGAATAATGTAATATTTGTTATGTGTTTTTTATTTGTTCGATTGCGTCTATATGTTTTATGATTTTCAGCAAAATAAATTAACTAAAGTAAAAATTTTCTACAAATTTTTTGATTTTTTTCAGTCTACTAATATTCAGCAAAAATTTTATTAATGTTCAACAAGGGTTTTTTCATTTCTATTCCACTAAGTTTTAGCAAAACTTTTGCTGAATCTACTAATTTTGTTGACATTAGCAATTTTTTTGCAAGCACCCTCCTGACTAAAATTTTGCTGACTATACTAACTTTATTATTTAAGTGTACCTTCAAATTAATCATACGCCTAGGTAACCAAATTTTGTTTCTAGTTAATTAATCGAGGATATTTCAAAAAATGTTAAACATTTTTTCTTTAAACGCTCTGGAATTAAATAACCAACAATGTTCAATATTTTCTACAAAATAAATGGTTTTTGTTTCCATATTTATAAGCTTTATAAAAAAAAAGTTGCATGGATTCAAAAAATCTTTATTTTAAAGCTGACACTTTGAAATTAATATTAATCATACGCCAAGGTAACCAAATTGTGATTTTTGTTAATTGTATAAAAAAAATCAGGGACATGTAGAAAATTTGTTTAAAGTTTTTAACAGTATTGAAACTATCATTTTTAGCTATTTTTTAACTAATTCATCAACTTTAGTCATCAAAAAATTTTTTTAAGATTTATTTTAAATATCTTTGAAATATTATTGAAAAGTCTCCACAATTTGCAATCTTTTTATAATCGTATTTAATATTTTTGTTGGCATATACAAAATATAAAAATCTTTGCAAATAAAATTTTCAAGAAGTTTCATTGTTTTTCTAAGAGCCACTAGAATTTTGAGGTAGGCCCCCTTAAAGAACATAAAAAAGAAGAGAAATAATCTACTTTACGTTTTACGTAAACATCGAAACAATAAAAAATTTTATATAAATTTTTTGTACACAATTTTCTTATTTTCTTTTCATATAATGATTATCTATGTGCCATAAGTCTAGCTAATAATCTACACCTGATGTTAAAGTTCGCATATAATCAGTATTTGCTCAACAAGAAGACGACGATGAGAAAAAAAAAAAAAAAAAAAAAAACAACAAATATAAAACAAGAGCTCTACCACTTATACGCCGATAAACCATCTTATAGTTATGTTGTTGTTTTTTTTTTTGTGAAACAGGCAGAAACATGCTAAAGTGTATATTTTGTTTATAAAGCTTTACCAACTAGTAAATTGGTTTTCTTATGTTGGCACAGACACTAAAAGTGGAAATAGTTTTTTTTTTTATTTTTTCGTTTTCTTCAACTGAACTTGTGTTTTTCCTGTTAAGGATCAGAGTTTTTTTTTTTGGTAAAAACCTTTTTTGAGCTTTACCTTAACGTTGGTTTTTGTTTTTTTTTATATCCGTGACATGCCTTTACGTAAAAGTGCAATCAGTGTTTTACGGATTCTTTATTATTTGTTAAATTAACCCTTAAATGGTAAGGGAACATTTTTTTTTCGATTTCAATAAAACTAAAAACTTTTGTAAAATAAACGAAAAGTTGTTTATTTTACTAACTTTCGTTAAGCAAACTAAAGTTTGTTAATTTTACGACAGATATTGTTGTATTGACAATAATTTCGTTATTTTTTTCATGGATTTTATGAGTGTATCCCATATTCATAAAAAAAAACTTTTTTTTCTTTATTTTACTATCATAATAAAATAAACGAAAATTTGTTGGTTTAACGATTGGATTTGGATACACTCATAATAGTCCATGCAAACAATTACGAAATTACGACTTTATGAAAATTAAAAAATGTTCGTTTATTTTACGATAGTTAGGAAAAAGAAAAAAAGTTTGATTATTTTACGTTAGATTTGGGTATTTAAATATAACAAAGTTTAGTTTCAATTATTCGTATTTTACAAACTTTCGTTTATTTTACAAAAATTAGTAAAATGAACAAATAAAAAGTTTTGTTCATTTCACCAAATTCTGTTAATTTAACGAATTTTTTGTTGTTTTGTCAATAATTTCGGAATATTTTGAATGGCTCGCTATGAGTGTATACAAATACACTTATAATAATCCTTGCAAAAATTAAGAAAGTATTGGCATAACAAGAAAAACTTTCGTAAAATAAACGATATATTTTCAATTTTACTAACATTTTTGTTGGTTTGACAATAATGATATAATTTTTGGCATGTTTTAGTATGAGTGTATCCAAATTTAAATTTTTAGTTTTAATTTTTAATTATCCCTCATTAGGGTTAAAATTTTGTTTAATGTTTTTGTATGATATTTTTGTGGTTACTAAAGCATACTTTTGGTTGCTTTTTGTCGCTGTTGCAGTCCTTGCCGTTGCTGTTGTTGTTCTCGTCGTTAGTTGTTGTCGCCATCGTTATCTGTAAACCAAATTGCTTTCTTGTCTTGTGGTTTGTTTACAAAAGTTGCTAGATAGTAAATACACACACACACACAAAAAGAAATTATTGTGGAAGAAAAGACGCGTTTCTTGATTTTATTTGTGTGCAAGTTTTTTTTTTTAATTTTTTTTTTTTTATTTTATTTTTAAAAGAAAGTGTAGGAAAACCCAACCAGAACTTACTAATGAACATTGCCAACTTTATTGCTATGGTTAAACGCAAGTTTCCGTTTCCGCTGGTGTGTCTTTTTTCTCGGTGTTTTACTAAAAAGTTAAATACTGAAAATATTATTTAAAATATTTCTTAAGGGGAACAATGCAATAAAAAAATTAATAAAAAAAAAAATATATGTAACAAGGATAGTATTTAAAAATTTCCAATTTCTTGTTTAATTTTAAAAGGTATTTTGTGATTATAAATCTTGATCATAAATTTTGCATGAAAATTAAGAAATATATCATTTGCGTTTTATATTTCGTAATATATTTCCTTATATCTTTAAGACCAAGCAGCAATTTGATTAAAATCTCCTATTTCTTTGTATAGCATTTGCATATATGCAAATATTCAAATAACAAATATGTATAAGGATGCAAACATACACTTAAAGGTTCACATGAAACGTATTTGCCTTTAACTTCAAAAGATTTACAGAGAACTGCAGAGAAAACAAGAAATACAATTGCATTTCTAAAGCAATGATAAAGTGTATGAGAGACATAGTATTACTGTATTATCGTTACACAGAGAAAATAAAATCGAAACTACAAAAAAAAACTTGCTGATATAACAAAAATTTTCAACGAATTTGACTCTACTTTGTTCAATTAAAAATTGTAATCAAATCAATTAAAGATTAAATCGAAAGTATTGAAAAAGTATATAATTTTCTAAATTAAAAATTATGAGTTCCAATATTCATTGAAATCTGTTCGAAAGTTTTAATTAGACTTTTAGTTGACGCAATTAAGCATTTAGTTTCAATTATAGCTATACAAACAAAATTTAATTAAAAATTGCTAAAAGTATTTTATCAGTCAAAAAATTTACTCAACGAAAAGTTTAATTTTATTCGGTATAATTAAGGAAGTTGCAGTACCAAAAATTTAAAAAACCCTAATATTAAAAAAAAAAAAATCGCCAAAAGTAAAACCAAGATAAAATTTAAAAAAGTATCACCAAAATTAAAAAAAGCGTCAAATAAAAAATTTACCAAAATTTAAAAACGCCAAAATTGCAACAAAAAAGAAATCGCAATAAAATTGTCAAAATTAAAAAAAAAAAATCTAAAATTCCCAGTGTAGAAACAGTAATGAATGACATGTCATTACTTTTCTCACTACCAGTAATGACACCAGCTTACACCAGCTAAGGACTTACTACTAACTGCTCAATTTCCCATTATTTTAATACAAAAAATAATGCGTTACTCATAAGCACTTATTTTTTCATTATTTTAAATATAAAGTTATGATCACTAAATTTTTTGAAAATCTATTTTTAGACTCAATGTTTTTAAACTGTAGTAAATACATATATAACTACTTATTTTTAATCTTTTGTAAGCTGGAAAGTAATGACAATTTGTTCCAGCAAGTTCATTATGTTTTTTTATAACATATCGAGATAGCTCAGATGGTAGAGCGCTTAACTGACACCCTGGAGTCCCAAAATCGAAACCCGTGTGGGCACATTTTGTTACAAAAAAAATATGTTTTCAATAAAATTTTTTTTTTCAGTGGTAACTTCCAAAAAATCCGCACTATACAGGTTCCTGCTTCTAATTATTAAGCGACATACCAAATTTTAAGTTGCTTTCTTCAGAGGTTTGACTAGGCCGCGAAGAGGGAGACTTTTTTCCCTCCCCGTGGGAATTTCCATAAAAATCTACCCCATACAGATATCTGCTCCAATTGAGAACAAACATTCCAAATTTCAAGTTCCTAGCTTCAGCCGGTTGGTGAGACTGCAAAGGGTGAGACTTCCCCCATTTTACCACCTTTCAGGCAAAAATTTTTAAAAAAGTACCATGCCCGGGAGTTAGGCCAAATCCGAATAAACACATATTGAAAATTTCAGCTTTCCAGCCGAAGGGGGTTTGGGCAGGCCGCCAAGGAGGACACTTTCCCCTTTTTGCCCTTACAAGAAAAGATTTCGTAAATTCTCTTAATAACGGACGTCTACGATACAGGATGGACCACCATGCCAAAGTTCTTAGCTCCAGTGAGTCAGTCAGTAACGTTATTCTTTTGTAAATATAGATTTTAAAAACACCTCGAAACGTACACATTAGGCAACATGTAATCTAAAGTGGACCTAATTTAAAAAAACCTTCTAAAAGCACATACAATTGTTAGAAAATAAAGTAAAATCGACAAAAAATGTTTTTTTTTTTTTTTTTTTTTTTATAAAGAGAGGCAACACTCAGGAAATACTTCCTATATTTAGTGTGTTGCTTTCTTTGGAAAGGGATAGTATAGAGATGAAAGGTGGGGAAAGATGAAGGGCTTCAGACATGGCAACACTGTAATTGCGCGAGATGATAAGTCTTAGAACAGTTGTTGCTCGCCACCTGATGGAGAGTTGGCGAACTTATTGAAGCTTTTTGGTTCATAGCCCTGATTCATTATTTTACTTCGGTGGGGTTAATTGCTATGGGAACACCGAAGGTGGACATTGCGATACGTATGAGGGATAGAAAAAAACTCATACATATTATTTTGATGTTGCCGGCACCGGGGATCGAACCCTGGACCTTCTGTGTAAAAGTCCAACGCGCTTACCATTACACCACAACGCCCACAAAAAACGTTTTATATATCGTTTAAAGCTGCTGTAATGGTAACTTTTTTAATTACGGTAAAAAAATTATATTTTTTTTTTTTTTGGTTAAACATATTGAAAAATTGGCCAAAATAAACACGAACAGTTAAAGTAACAGTTAAAGTTGGAAAAAATAAAAAAAAAAAAAAAATAAGAAAATATATCAATTTCCACTTTAGAAGACATTACCCAGTTAAAAATGTTCGTGTTTACCAGCGAATCGCGAACTTAAAATTGAAATTAATAAATTTACCGCTAATAGGAAAAAACTATAATTGCTTTAATCTCCTTTTTCCGGTGAAGATCATACTATCATGAATTTCATATAGAAATTAGTAGTTATACAGAAAATAGGGAAAAACTTTGGAAAAAAAAAGTTCTTAAAACCAATAAATATCTCGAATACATTTTAAGTGTTTACCAAGCCATTCCTCAGACGTTTTGCCCTATTTTCTATAAATTAATTAGTTTACAATTTGAAATTCGTGATTATACCCAGTCAAAAATTTTCGTGTTCTTAGAAGCAGGATAAAACAAATGAGATGAAGTAAGTGCTTACTATTATATTATTCGTATACAAATAAACAACAAATTTTGTTGCGCTTACTGTTTTCCCTTACACTGATGTAGGTTGTAAGCAGCTTACGTTAATCCCTTACGAGGATGCAGGTTGTAGTGCAGAAAGTTTCATGTCATGTTTTCATGCTCATAAATTATCTGAACCAGTTTTCCCGAGTGATTTCCGACTGTGTTTGGTGTTTTCGAGTATGTTAAAAAAAAAATTAGTCATTTCACTGTCCTGAAGAGCTTACCACGTGGTGCGGTAAAAATAAAATGATTATATTATGTCTAAAATTAATGTCTGTAGAATTTTATGTAAAATAAATTATACATTATTCATATTATTACTTTTAATCGTAATAATGTAGACATGAAATATGATTTTACTGAATCCATGAAATCACAGCTTTTTGTAAGCGCTAAATATCGCGCTTATTTTGCCCAAAAGTAATGCTTCCAAGTTGGAATTTGCTACACAAAAATCATGGCATATGTAAGCATGTTTGTAAGGGATTCTTTACGGCTTACTCCCTTACAAACCTGCTTGAAGGTAAGCAGAGTTTTTTACTGGGTATGAAAATTTAATTTTGCACGTTTTTGTTTAATGTTTATGTTTGTTTAAGGAATCAATTGGTGTTATTAAAATTGTGAATAAAATTCCTACCGTTTACAAAAGTCCTACTTTAAAATGTTATTAAAACTTGTTAGTGACTCACTTTTTGTTAACGAAAAATTACACTGTTAATTGCGTATTTTTACAGCAACACAATAAAACCAAGAAAAACGTGTGTATTTAAGTCGAAACTTTTTTTTTTAAATAGTGATAGCGGAAATTAAACTAGTTTTAATCACAACAAAACTCGACCTGACGATATCTCATATAGCCCTCCGTCTAACGAGTAGTGCGAGCGCATGTGGCATTAGAAATAAGTTTATCTATACCACGGTCAGTGATTGCACAGAAAATTTCATATAGACGCAATCGAACAAATAAAAACATAAGATATATTACATTATTCAAAAAATTCAAAAACAGGGTCACTGACGAAGGTTCAATACCAGAAAACTGCGCAGTCTGATTAAGAAAAAATTGAAAATTTGCAATGTAGTTATGATTTTTAGAAAATACACTCATTCTTCTCCACTACGCCTTCATAATTAAACTCAATTAAAGTTGACAGTTTTGGCATAGTCATTCCGATAAAACTGAAAAGTCTACTTAAGGGAACAGGCCTCAATGGGAAACATTCCCTACTATTTTTTTTTTCTTATTTAAAATAACTGATTTTAAAAATAATTTAAATTAATTTCTTCCTTTTTCAAGTTTTCATGCGTTCATTAAATTTTATTTCATTGAAATTGTATAAACTTTATACATAAAATAAAAAATTAAATCAACTCTATATTCCCTTCTTACAATATCTTCTATGTAGGTACTTATCAGAAGTTTCGTTTTTTTTCTAAGCTTGAAATATTTTAATAAAAATTGAAAACAATACATACAAAAAAGTAAAATATCTAAATACCCAATACAACGAACTATATCGCTACCATAGCAACAACAGCATATAAAAAAAACTTTTTTCAATCTAATCTCTAATAAAAACAAATAATGCAAATAAAATTCTATACTTTGTTTAAATTTCCGTATATTTTTTATTTATTTTTTTTTTTTGGGGAATTTTCACAGCAATTGAATATTTTATATGTACGTTACTATAACAACCATTGTATTCTTGTATGTATTTAGTTACCAATAATAAGAACCATCTAGTACTACCACCAAAATCAATATAAACTCTTGAAATTAAATTTTTTTTCTTCTGTTATTTGTTTATGCGAAAAAATTAATACTATTTGAAAAACAAAAATATAAATATATCGACCATTCTACCGAACAACGGCCAAAAAAGGGAACTTTTTGACTTTGGGTCTTCCGAATTTAATTACATTTTGCATTCAGAATATCTATTGCGCCACTTAGAGTTAGTTTTTGGGATGTAGTTCAATCTTGTTTATAGTTTTAAACGAAGTTTAAACTTAAATTGCTGTTTTTAAGATCAAGTTTATTTTAATTGTAGTTTAACCGGCCAGCATTGACCGTTTAAAACTAAATTTTGAGTTGTCAAAACAAAACAGCTGCGAATGAAAATTATACCTAAATAAAACAGCTGTTAAGTAAAAGTCCAAAAAAAAAACAATATATAAGAAATTTTTGTAAATGCTTTTTTCTTCAGATGATGAGAATTATAGCAATTCGGAAATTTACGCTAATTTAAAAATAACCATAATCAGAAAACCAAAAACAATTCGAACTCGTTCAAATGATTTTCATTTATATAATGATTTGGAGTTTTATCAATCAAAAGAAATATTTTAATTGTTGGGCACAAAATAAACAAAATTTTTTTTCTAAGCGCGTTGTTTTGTTTGTTTTTCATTTTTGACAATCGCCAGTGCTACCATATTTATTTGAAAATGGCATTAATTTTTTTGGTGTAAAATATGGTAATCTTATTTAATTTGAGAGTTTTTAAACCATCACTGAAAAACAGCATGGAGGTTTAAAAGCAGTTTATATCTTATTTAACCCATTAATGTCCATTGGCAACTTAAGTTGCCAGCAGAATTGTTACAATTTAGCATGCTCTGAACAAAAGTGAGAGTGTACAAAAAGTTTGTCTCAAAATTTAAAAAACGTCTGTGCATTAATGGGTTAAGTTTAACTAAACAGCAATAAAACTAAGTTTGATCGTCCTCCCCAAAAATTGGCTCTTAAAAATTGACGTTTTTAGTTTTTCAAATTTAAGAAAATCCGCGCTTGCTTGACTTAGGCGCGATTTAGTTTTGCGATATTTGCGAAAAGGGTGTAAGTTTGAATATTCGTATTTTATTTAATATACATGGGATCGTCACCACTTAATTTGCGTTGGAATAATAGACAGGAATAATAGATAGAATAATAGAATACCGGCCAAAAAGGCGCACTTTTTGACAATGGGTTTTCCGAATTAAATTAAATTTTGCATTTAGAAACTCTTTTGAGCTACTTAAAGATTGGGGTTTTTAGTTTTTCAAATTTAAAAAAATCCGCGGTTGCTCGACTTAGGCGCAATTTAGTTTTTTGAAAAATGAGAAATGGGCAAAAAGGGTGTAAGTTACAATATTCGTATTTGCTTAAATATGCATTTGATTATCACCACTTAGATTGCGTTAGAATAATAGACTCCCCTACTTTTTTGCGTAACGAAATTTTTTTAGCTTCAAACGAAATGCATTTTTTATGCAATTTGTAATTTAAATGCAAATTTGTCTACTCCCGTTTTGATAAAAAGATGCATACTGTGCTGTAAAGCCCGGTATAAGGAATAATATATTGTCAGGCCTACACTCAGGAAACTTCTGCTTTAAAAAATATGTAGTTGTTTGGGTTGTAATACAGTTTCTTTATTTTTAATGTAAATGTCAGTCATTTGTAGAACAAATAAAATCTTTTACTAGTAGTTTATTTAAAAAACCACACCATGTCAAATGATTGTTTCATGAGTTTACATTCATTTTTTACAGTAGTAAAAAAATTAAAAAAAAAACAAATGTTTGGTTTTTTTTACTAACATGTGGTTCATTTTTACTACAATTGTTAGTCATTTTTTGAACATTAAAAAACAAATGACAATGTTAGTTGAATTTACTGAAATGTAAGTCGTCCTTTCTTTAAGTGAAACTTCATTTGTTATTAACTACATTTGCAGTGGTCTATACCTACATATTATGCTAACTGTATTCGTTGTATCGAAATATTCGTAATATCGCAACGACTTTTTGTTCTGAATCGACCTTCACATTTTAACAATTCTCTAAATGCTGATTTTTTATATATGAATCAAAAAAGTGCAATTGTGGGTATACTCCTACAATAAAAGGCGCTCCAGCTTTATTGCAACTTTTAAATTTTTTTTTATTTATTTTATAAATAAATAAAATAAAACCAACAATCTTTAACGGTCTCCGTACAGTTTCGGCGTGCGCAACTTAAATCGGAAGACGCAAGGCAAAATTTTGGACAATCTATCGTGGAATGGCCGATATATATTTCTAAATAAGCAAAACAGTATGGTAAATATCCGTTTTTAAGCAAATTGGAAATATAAAAAAAAACATCCTTAACAAATTTTGTACTCTAAAAAATTACAAAGAAAAGGTATAAAATGTACACAGAACAATAATATAATCCTCTAAATAAATATAAAAAAGTTTTACAATGATTTTTTTTTTTTTAAACCAACAAATAAATATTACGCATATTTGAGGGGATTTAATAAAATATAGAAATTAAAATTTCTGGAAAAAAAATTCAGAGCATAAATTACTGTATTAATATTTTTTAATGGAGAGATTATGAAATTTTATAAGGCTTTCCGCTTTAACGATTAAATGAATTTGAATTTTTATAATGTGGTTAAGAGAAATCGATAGAAAATAATAATAAATCAACAACTGGCCTTTGCTAACAGCTTAGAAATAAAATTATATTATACAAATTATACTTACAAAATTATTAATAGTCATACTGCAAAGAAAGTAAACAAATCAAATATTAACATGCGTTCAAATAGTAATTTGATATAATTAATAATATGATTTAAATATTAAATTTTGTATACAAGCTTAAGATAGTCTATATCTCGAAAACAAAACAAGCGCATATAATATTTAGCACCAGAAGAAGGAGCACGGATTTGTTAAAATTAACGTATTTGTAGATTTTTACCAATATCTGTTGGTTTTAATAAATCTTATCGATTTTAGTAATAAGTTTGATATAATTTTTTTAAAAATTAAAATTAAAATTTTGTATTTTTTTTTTCTTTTTTTCCACCTTTAATTGTGCAATGAAAATGTAAATTATTCCAGCTCGAGGCCATATTCTATATTTCTTTATTAGGATATTGTCCTAACAAATATCTATAGAGTTTTTTTTGTTTTCAAATGTACATAATTTTTATTTTTAATAAAAATTATATCAAACTTGTATAAAAGACGAAGTACAGTCTAGTTTACTACCCCTGTTTTTGTTTATAAACGAAACAAAAAATAAAAAGGAGGAAAAAACAAAAAACGTGTATTGAATATACCTTGCAAATAACAAACAAGTTTTCAATTTATTTTTTTATCAATGGTGATAATCTTTAACTTCGAGGTCATATTAGTAGTGAGTAAACTAGTTTATATGAATGTTTGATGTTTGACATCTGATTGTTAACGCTTTCAAAACGTGTTCTGATGATGGGAACCTAGAAAATTCCCGAAATAGATCTATCAACACATACCCTATCACATACCTTTCAAATAATAAATTTGAAAACGAAAAAAAATCTATAGATTATTTATTAGGACAATATCCTAATAAAGAAATATAGAGTATGGCCTCGAACTTGAATGATTTTATAATATTTATAAACCTAATCGATTTTGTCGATATTTATCGCCATCTTACCGATTTAATTGATACTATTCGATTTCATTCATAACTATCGGTTTCTTTAGAATTTATCAATGTTCGTCGATATTTATTGAAACTACGCAGTAGTGAATCCGCGATTTGAATGAAAGTTGAATATGTTTTAGAGCGCAAACAAATACAACGTTTTACTTATTTTGTTTTGTGGTGCAAAATCTCAAGTTTATGGGTTAAAAAAAGTGGGGCAAAAATTACCTAAATTGAAGTTTTTTAAAACATATTTCTTTTATAAGTTATGGGCAAATTGTGTATCAAATGAAAGGTATCTTAGACACGCTTCCACTGGCATATCTAACATGATGCATTCAAATTAACATATAATAGTGCGTATTTAAATTTATCGAGGAGTTTTTTGCAATTGAGTTTGTTTTCCAATTTTCGTAATCAAACGGCATTAACACGACTTTTTCCGTATATCTAATATAACCCATATTTTAACTAAAAGTTCAATTAAAAGTTTAATAATATGTTACGATGTGAGCAACATTATTCAAGTTCAAGATCATTTGTTTTTTGTTAAGCAAAAAACCGTGCAATTTTTATTTATAAATTAAAAATTTCTTCATTCGCTAATTCAATGCAGACTTTATCTACTGACAGGTACTTACATGTTACATTTTGCGTCACTGAAAATTTTCAGAGGACCAATGTAGAAGGCGTAGCATACATACCCAATTTTAAATTTTTGAAGGAAAAAGATCAACGCTTTTAACTTGATGAGATGTAAAAAACAAAATTGGAAGAATTGAACTAATTCAAATCACAAATATAAAATTTTTAATAACTTGTTTGTGTAAAGGCTAGAATCTCTAGTCATAATACTGACGATAGCATTAGGGTCATAATTCAGTTTTGCCGTACTTCGAACATTTCCAAACATTTTACTTTTTAATTTTAAAAAATTAAAACCAAAAGTTTATTTTTCGATCTTTATCATAAATTATTATGTGAGCAAGATTATTTAAGTTCATACATACAAAATTCTCAAACCAAACATATGGGTACAGTGAAATGTAAAATCTAATGAAAAATCAACTGGAATATGTTGTGTTTAAATATTAGTATACATGCCGGATTCATAATTCGTTCCCAGTGATGGTAACATTAGCAGTTGGAATGGCAACCCTGCCAATTAGAAAAAAACCTTACGATGTAAAAGCTGTTGGCTGAACTTATAAGCAAAGACGGAAAAAGCTTATATAGTTCGGGTTATCAACTAAAAAAGGAAATCATCTCTTTCAGTAAGTTGGTTGATATCGTTGATCTTTTTCCTTCCTTATTTTTTTTTTTTTTTTTTTTCTTCCTGATCAAACCATGGGTTTCTTGGGGGTCGTGGATTGGAATCAGTCTGAAGCTTACCTAGTTGCTTAGGTCGAATATGCGGCACTCCCTCTACCTCTAATCCTCACAAGATTTTTCGTTTTTCTCTTACATTTATTAACAATTAGTGTTTTCTATATATAAAAGTAAAATTTTAATAATGATCTCAAACCTGACAACTCAAAATTAAATTTTAAAAGATCAACAATACACACAAAATTTGCAAACCAAACTTAATGGATCAATGAAATTTAAAAGCTAATAAAAAATCAACTGGAATATGTTGTGTTGAAATATTTCTATACATGCCGGATTCCCAATTCAAAAATTTAAAAAAAATTGCCAAAACCAAATAAAAAAAATCGATTAAATTAAAAAATTTGCAAATTTTTATAGTAAAGATTTTTTCCAATTTAAACTTTTTTTTTTTTTTTAAATAATAGCGATTTTTTTTTATTTCGACAATTGTTTTCTAATTTTTAAATTTTTTTTTTTCAATTTTAGCGATTTTTTTGAAATTAAGCGTTTTTTTTTATTTATGCGATTTTTTCAAATTTTTGAAAATTGTTTTAAATATTTGAGTTTTTTCATTTTTAGCGATTTTTTTCGATTAAATCGATTTTCTTTTTTTATTTAAAAAAAAAAAATATTTTTTTCTTTCAATTTTGATGTTGTGTTTTCAGTGTTGGCGGCTTTTTTTGTGTTTAAATTTTTTATTAGTATCATTTCTTTATTGATTTCCAATACAACGAGATAATTAGATAATTTGATTTTTAAAACATTAAATTCTAATTAGATTATTTGATTTTAAAACATTAAATTCAAAAATGCCTATTAAACTTATTTATTTCTTACTAATTCAACATTTCAGTAAATGTTTAAAATTTATAAACTTCGAACGGAAATGCAATATTCATATATTTTCCTCCAATTAGAATAACAATAGCTCTCCTAAATTCATACTTCAACTGCTATAAATATGCTATTGTTTTATATTAACCCAAATGACCAAAAAATAAAACAAAAAAAACTGCAAATATTAAAAGCCACGCAAATAATCAACTTTTCATTTTTGTGCAATTCAAACCCAATTGCATGTAAAAATATTAAGAATTTTTATGAATTCCATTTTTCTTTTTCTCATTATTATTATTATTTTCAACTCGAATATGAAAATAGTTACTTGGCTGCTTGGGCATTACAAGTACTACAACGAGTAAAAGTTAAAATATGAGTGTTGTAAAAATATTTGAAAGCATAAATTCATAAATGTTTCCGTTTGGTTCAGTGCTTAACAATACTCGAACTTATACACAATACAAATGTTTGGGGTATATAAAAAAAAAATGAAATAGAATGCTAAAGATTTACGAGTTTTTTAGCGAAATAAATGTAGAAAATTTACGCTAATAAAAAAGTTGAAAAGAATGAAAGGCAAAAAAAGTCTCAAGGAAGAAAAAATAAATGGACAATTCCAATGCGAACTTAACACACCTTTTGAATATTTATGTGATATTTTAGCATTAAATAAAGCATACTTTTAGGTACTCCACATATAAAAAAATACAAATATCCGATTTTTTCCTATTTGGTCTATAAATTCAAGTAAATGTTTTTATTGTTAACTCCTACTATCTGGGAAAACCAACTCAAACCAAACTTCCATTTCCTGTCTTTAAAGGGTAATAAAAATGACAAAAGTAATAATCTTTATACCAATCATTTTGAAGCTCTAGTAAAGGGGGCACAAAGAGGGTGAACATATTCATCTAGCCCAGCTCAATTAGTAAAACCTTTGTTACTATAGTTTCTAAAGGAAATTTATATTTTTTTCGTTTAAGCATTAAATCAAATGTTTTTTTTTTTGTCCATAACCCGGTTTTGTGTGGGTGGTAGTTACTCTTTATACATAATTCTGTGTTTGTATGTCTGTTTAAAAAAAGTAATAAATTTTGTAACAGATTTGCGTAATCTTATACTCTATATTTTAGAGCTATGGCATAGAATAACAAGAAATAAAAAAACAAAACGGGTTCGAAATGTTCCATTTGTGTAACAATTGCTTAAATGGAGCTGCATTATAAATTACACTTTAGATGACCACAGATTTTTGTAAATAGAGAAGACTATTTAATGTTAGTTTTATCTTAAATGGCTTCTAGGTGTAACATACTTTTAGGCTTTATTTGAAAAATTAAAATAAAATAGAAAAATTAATAAATAGCTAGAGTTCTGGAGAATTTGATAGATAGAGGCTTTCTGCAATATCTTAAGGTATTTTGATAAATTTCGTTACATATTTTTTCTTTTTGATGGATTTTGGAGGTTTCCAAACTTTGTATCACGTATTGCGTGGACCACGATATCATTAGTATTGCATTGATATCACTTAAAATTAAACTATTTTCATAACAATTTATTTAGTTAATAATAAATATTTTATATTTCACAATTCGTCGTTAACGAAAATAATTTCAATCAATAATTTCAATCGAAAAAATATTCAAAAAAATTATTTTTTTTTTTACAATCTACTAGGGATCGATTTCAGAACTTTCTGCTTGTCGTCTGACAAGGGGAATCTTCTAATGGGTTCTCTTCGATCTTAATGAAATTCGGATATGTGATAAAGGGGCAAAGTATAAGAAATACGTATTTTCATGTTCAGGGGTAAAAAACGAAGGATTAAAACTGCCACATTTTTCGTATTTTCAGTTTATTTTGTGTTATTCCAAAGATATTTAAGACAAATGAAAGAGATGTCAGAGACGCATTAACTGGTATATGAAACACTTTCAATAACTTTAAGGGATTTTTTTATTTAAACCAATTTGTTTTAAGTAACATCAAACTGGAGTAATGTTAAAGAATTATATTTGGTTTAAGCCAAAAATTATTAAATTTAAGCGAGGTGGTGTCTCAGCTTAATGCGAATAAGTTTTTTTTTTACTTATATATTACATATTTAAAATATTTTAGTAACTTAGGGTTGCAAGTTACTACATAGGCAATATGGGTATCAACATTTGCGTACAAATAAATCTGAGTTTCGTTTATTTCAGACATGTTCTCATAATTTTTTTTGCAATTTTCGAGCCCTCTTTTGAACTAGTTATTGTGAGATTGGGTCTAATTTTTTGATTGTCTAATACATGTCCAAATTTTATAGCAATTGGAGAACCCATTTGAAGACTCTCCTTGTGAGCTAATGTTGTTGTTTATATTGGCTTACAGAAAAGCTACATTTTTTGCGTGTGTGTGTTTAAATACAATAGAAAAATAAATAAAGCAAAAACTAAAAATGAATAAACGAAAACACTAACAGTGATATTCCCTCCGTTGACCAATAAAGGGATATGCGGTTTTTTCAACTTTGGCCGTTATTCATTGAAATTTAGTCCATTTGAGTAATTGTTTCTGCACTATTTTAAAAGTGCATTTAATTTAATCTGTTGAAATAATAAATGCTAAAACTGCATGTTCAAAAACATTTATAAGTTTAATAATTTTAAAACGAATTTAATAAACTAATGCTTATTTTACTTTAGATGAATTGCACTTTCTAAATAAATAAAATATAGGGTTTTAACAAACTGAAGCAATTAGAAGCAGCGGAATTTAAAAAAAGAATGAAAAATCTAGATTTGATTGAAATAGCTTTGTTGAAATATGCGTGTGTTTGGAAAGCTCAACTATCTCTCCTTCTAAATTCGTTTAAAACTCACAAATCATTTAAGAGCTTAGCAGCTTGCATATTTTTTAGTAATAGTTTTAAAAAATTGTTTTTTAACAATAACTTCAGAGTTTGGAGGTACATTAAATTTGGTCGATTTTTAATCATAGTTTTGCTACAGCCCCATGTTAATCAAAGAAAGCTACATATTTACTCAGCCAACTGAGCGTTTAGAAATTATGACTCATGAAAGGCTTTAAAATATGATAATTTTCCTAGCGCTTAAATTTCTGCATCATAAATGAATCATAATCATATTTATGAGCCTAAATGAAAGTTTTTTTTTTTAATTTGAAACACTCACATATGATTTAAAAATTAATCTTAAATGACTCATAAATGGCTCAACAAATTCCCAAATGCTTAACAGTGCTCAAATGTATGAGTATTATATGAGTCATTAAAGATCGCTCAGAAAGAGGCCTTATCGGCAAAGAGAAACACCCTCACATAGCTATGATTTCAGAAGATTTCAAGGCTCTTTTATGTTTATTTTCGGACTCCTAGTACACACTAAGTAGAAATTGACTACATTTGTAGATTAATTTTGAGTGATTCCAAATTTTGTCTTGTTCGACTATTTATCACTTGTTTAACAAGCTAAAAGAATGTACAACATAAAATGTAATTTTACCTTTTTGAACTTTTTTAAAGTAAAAATATGTCATGGGATATAAACTGGCACTTCGTAACTCTTAATTTTTTTTTTTTTTGTATTTAGGAAATGTTGTCAATTGATTTCTTAATGATGAAAATATCGTTATGCAAACTTTTCTTAAATTATTATAAAAAAAAAACTGTCGTTTAAGTGTTATCAATTTAATACCATTGATATATGTGAAATCTTTGCAACAAACGAAAAAAAATCTGCATATGTAGGTGATTTTCTCAATTTAGTTTTCTTCTTTGTATAGTGAATACATAGAATTTGCACAAATCTGTATTTCTAGCAAATGAAAAGTTATTGAAGCCAACAAAAAAATTAAAACATAAAAGAACGTATGAAAATCCCTTAAAAAATATGTTATACAATTTCCAGTTTTTTTTTTTTTTTTAAATCAAATATCTTTGAGCTTATGTTTCAGATTTTCTTTTACTGATTCTTTTGTGAAACACATTTTGTTTACTATTGCACCTGCAACAAATTACTTTTTGCTTTTAAGTTTTATGTTGATAACCTACGGGAAATTTATACAAAATGACAAAAAACTGATCTTCTTATGTGAATGGAGGCTGTCATATTTACATGGCGTTGTTGAAGGAAGGGGAAGTGGATCTATTGTGGATTGTAAAAGAACTAAACTAAAACATGTCATCTAACAGTGGCAATAAGGTGAGTTTTGTTATATGAACCATATGTAATATTTGAATTAGATAAAATATCTTTGTAAATCAAGGTATTTGCATGTACCTCTTGTTACATAAAATAATTATTTTTATCATGCGAAGCTTATTTTGATCAAAAAAAATCGATTTCTTTCATTTGGAACCCTAAATCTTGAGGGTGTAATAACAAATATTTTTTAAGGGACACCCTAACATCCATACTTAGTTACAATATAAAAAAAAATTTTATAAAAGTTAAAGTATGAAAAGAAAAGAATCGTGTTATTCTTTGTATGTGAGTGTTTATAATGACCACTCTAACGTATGAGTATTATTTGTTATAGTTTAAAATTAATATAACTCATACGCCATGTTAAACTCGTTTATTATAAGAACGAGTGTTTGTAAGAATGAGTGTTTTTCTGTAAACAAAATATTACTCATACGTATAGTGAGTTGCAGATTCTTAGTAAATTTTCTTTTTGCAACAAAGTCTTTTTAAAATGTTTTTGTTTTTTACTTACAACCAGTTTGTTTTTTTTTGTTTTTTTGCTAAAAATAACTTTCTTACAATATTTGGCATCACGTTTCCTGTTAGTGCGTTTTATGTTTGTTTTTTTTTTTGTGGGTCACGTAATTAGTCTTGTTTTCAACCAAAAACTGCCACGAAAAAGAACTCCAAAAACGTCATCATAGAAACCAATAAAATATTAGGGAAAATAAACTCATACGCTTTAAAGGAAAAACAACGTATATTTTCTAACAAAAAATTTAGAATACTAAAACTTTTAGTCGTAGACAATGTAGTAGCAAAAATACTAAAAATATTTGGTGGAAACAAAAAACTTTTAAATATTTTTTTAAAATAGAGAAAATGTAACACATTAGAGTTTAGTTTCTTATTCCAGTATAAGAAGAAATTTAATATTAAAAAGCAATACTACACTCATAGAAACAAACCTGAATCAATAGCAGAAAAAGCTACTAAAAAATTTGTTACAAATAATGTTGCAGAAAAAACTGTTAAAATTAGATTCTTTACTAAATATTAATAACATAAGAACAGCAAAAATAAAACTGTTAACTTAACAAAATTTTAGTCTTATTGGAGTTGAATTTTAGTAAATTGAAACTATCAATTTACTCTGCTAAAGTTAGCAAAAACATTTACTACATACTATATTTTGATAAAAGCAACAACAATTTTTGCTAAAAAAAAATTGTAGGTGGCTGACTTCAGAATGACAGATTTTTATTTGCATTAAAAACAAAAATCTAAAAAAAACTTTAAAAAGTTCACAATTTTATGCCTGATATTTACACACAGAGAAAAATGTAGCTTTTTGCCAACTGAGATTCAGTTACTACGACTCAAATTCGTCTATAACGAATTTCAGACGGTTGGAACAACTTAACAATAGTTTTCACAACAATGTTCGGCTAATTCAGCTAAATTTTAGTTGCAACGCCCAAAATATTCAATAATCTAATGAAAATATCGTTGTACTAACAGAATTTATAAGTTGTTACCATTAATACTTTTCAATTCGGTTAGAACTTTATTGCTCTGTGTGTAGTAATTTTTTTCTGATTTAAGAAGTTTCATTTTTTACTTTCAGTTAACTAAAATTTAGTTCAAATTTAACTAAATATTTGTAGATTTGACAGATTTATTTTGATTTTAATTTTCTTTTCTTACTAATATGTGGCAAAACAAAATCTATCAATTTTAGCAGATTTTTCTGCAATGTCATTCTTAACTAATTTTTTAGTAGTTTTAGCAAACAAAATTTACTAATTTTTTTCAATCAGTGTAATGAGTAAAAACATGTTAAAGGCGCGTTCACAATTGTGATAGAAAAAATTATTGTCATTGAAAGGTCAATTAAACTTTTGTTTTATGTAAAACTCACTTTCAATTAAAAGTTTAATAACATCTAATAAATGTTTAATATAAAATGTATTTGGTGCACACAAAAGGTATAGTTTTGATAATCAATAATGACGACAAATTGAAAAAAAAATATCAAAATAAAATCAATTATATAAAAAAAACGCTAATAATTGAAAAAATCGATATAATTAAAAAACAACCGAAAAATTTAAAAAATCTTTGAAAATTTTAAAAAATCGCTTAAATAGAACAAAAAACGCCATTTATGAAATAATTGCCAAAATAAAAATAAATCACTATATTGAAAAACATCACAAAAACTTTTAAAAATTGTCCAAAATTGTCCAAAAATTAAAAAAAAACACCAACATTAAATAAAATGCCAAAATCCAAAAATCCAAAATATCTAAAATTAAAAAATAAAACTCAAATGATAAATTGATAAAAAAAAATCACTAACATTTAAAAAAAAAAAACCGTCAAACGAAGAAATCGCAAAAATTAAAACAAAAAATGGCAAAAACTAAAAACGTTTTCGAGATATGACGTTTATTTAGATTTTTAAAATATTTCAGTTTTGACGAGTTCTTTTATTTTTGGTAATTATTTTTAAATTTATAGCGATTTTTTTTTTTTTTTTACATTTTTGTCGATTTTTTTCCCCAATTTTGTTTATTTTTTTAATTTTTACGTTTTTTTTTTTTAATTCCCAAATTTTGGCAATTTCATAAATTTTTGGGTTTTTTTTTTTAGTCTTAGCGATTTTGGAATTTTTCAGTGTTAATTATATATCTGTGTTCTTTGCGCAATTAGAAATTTGTTTTAACTCAAGTGTTTTTTTTTTTTAACAATTGTACAAACTTTTCTAAGTCTCGCCGGAAATATTTTCCAAAAAAATTATAATAAAAATTTAGAAATCGCTTCATAATCCGTAAAATCTTTTTTATCATCTAAATTTTTTTTCTTTAAATTTTAACTGCTATTTTGGAATTTTTATTATTTTTCATTCTCTTTTTAACTATCAACTCATGGACAAATATTGTTCAAAAAAAAAAAAAAAATCGCTATTAACGACAACATCAAACAAAACAAATTTTGGAGAAAAAAGAATATAAAGTCCTTTTGTGTTTTACGCAAAAAAGAAATGAAATTTCAACAAACAGGCCTTATCTTTCGACTACATTACAATGAAAATACAATACTACCAGCAGAAAACAATAACAGCGAAAAGTAAAGCAAAATATCGTAAAGTCTATGAGCATATAAAAATGCCAAAAATGTCTATAGGCGAATACACAGTAAGTGGTTATGGTATTAGGAAATCAAACTCATAACTAATATGGAATTTTCGAAAAGCAAATATTTAGCTTCCATTTAAGGCAAAAAAAGGATTGATAAGTAAATCTCAAGATAAAGCTTTTAAAACAAAATTGTTGATGTGAAAAAATGTTTGAAGTAAAAACATGTTGAAAGTGAAAAAAATAGGATAAAATTTATTTCCGTGTTGAAGCAGGGTATTAAGGATACCTAAAGTGGTGTAGGTTATAAAAATAGCAATTGTCCATAATACACAGACCATACAGTGTCTGCCTTAATGGTGCAGCTATAAAGATTTTAAAGTATAAAATTTATGCACGCATTGATTTTCCAACACACAAAAACACTTACACACACTATGGCACTGAAAACCGAGCCACTACCTTCATCAGCAAGTGGCGGCTATTTACTAACACGCAAGGAGACTTCGTCGAGGGGTTGTCTCAACCTTATGAGGCTTACTTTATGTTCTATAGCAAAGTTACTTTTATACCATTTCAAATACAAATTTCGATTTTGGATTAATTTTAGAAAGTGCAAAGTATATTAGAAAAATAAAACTTTTGAAATTTAATTAGGTTTATTTAGGTTATATTGGACAAAAGATTTCAAAATTGATAGTTCGTTTATCTTTTCACAGTTTACATTATTTAAGATATATTAATATCAGAGTCGAAACCTTTATTATAAAATTTAATTTGAACTGCTTAAATTCAACATTTTATCATGACGAAACATTTTTGTTTTCGCAGTTAAAAATATGCATCAAAATTATTTTAAACTTCTTTTAGACTTTTTTAACATTTGAATTGTCATTGAATAGATTTCATACCTTTCATTTGATACCTAATTTGTACAAAGTTTGTTTAAACTGACAAGAAGAAAATGGTGTGGCTTTTAACCCCTCCATCTGTAGTCTCCTTGCCTAGTAATTTGTATTCATATTCACACACCCGAAAATGGTACACAGAAAATGCTTTAAGATAATACTACCAGCAAACCCGATTGCTTTATGGCCAAAACATATTAATGGCTATGATGAGGATTTATAGCGTAACACAAAAGCATATAGGACTACATGTGCGTATGAATGGATTGTTTGGGAAATCATGCTCTACACTTTATGTATGTGCAGAGCGTAAAAGCTTTTCGATAGCAAAACCGGAAATTGATATAGAGAGCGAAACAAATGCTATAAAACATGGTCATTTTTAATCAATTAAAACAAATGAAAAGAAAATATTTTTCAAATAAGAATTATTGATGTTTTTAAAAGATCCCAAAAGGAATATTTAAGGGTTATGAAAGAAAAAAATACTGTTTTTTTTCATTTCATTATAACCTTACCCAGCAAAAACTAGTGCTTACCCGGAATCGCTTCCGCAAGGCATTATTTAATTACGAAGGAATATTGTTATTGGTATTTGATTATAGTCCACATTTTTAGCTTTCATTTAACATATAACTTAACCTCTTAACCCTTTAAATAAAGAAGATATAAGGGGTCAAAGTTGGCACATTTTGTCAATACGAGGCAAGCTTAAGTTTTTCTGTGTGGCGGCCTGCGGCCGTTCTTAGGGGTTTTTTCCTCCAGTAGGACGCGGCAGGTGGCTTCGCTCAATAAAGTTTTCCTGTCCGCGACACAAAACAATAAACATTTTTTTTCACGTTGAGATTAAATAAATGGAATATTGATTTAAATTGGATAACACGATATTCTTTAAAAGGAAATATAGCCAACTTGGTTTTATTTCCATTTTTTGTTGGAAATAAAGTCAACCTGTGAATTTGACTTCATTTACATTTTTGTTTTATTTCAGTTGGTGTTATTGGACCCCACCGTGTCCTTCTAAAATATGGATACACCTTTATGTCAACATTCTGTAAAAGGGCAAATTATTAGTTTTTTACCAACTAAGGAACCTGGTGATATGGGCACGAATGGATTTTTAATAAGAAGAAATGTGTTTTTTTAATTGAAATAACGTATTCTTTTTTCGTACTTTCTAATATCACCTTTACAAAATAAAACTAGTACTGTAAAAGTAGGAATTAATTCAAAAACCAAGAATTGATATTAGAATTAAAATTAATTAAACCCCACCAAAATGAATTAATCCCCACCAATGAAAATGAATTAACCCCCACCAAATGTGGTGGGTAATAAAATGAAATAATACCCACGTATTAAAATGAAACTTTGCCCACCAAAAATGAGATAAGCCCCACTTTAAATTTTTTATAAATTTGGTGGGGCTTATTTCATTTCGGCGGTGGGGTTATTTCAGTGATGGTTATTGCATTCACCCAATAAAAACTATGGAAAAAATCAGACAAAAAAATTGCCAACAAGTCTTATTTAGAAAAAATTTTACGAAAATAAAATTTGAGGAAAAAAATTTTGAGGAAAAAAATTCTGAATATATTTCAGCGGAATACTTTGCGAAAAGAAAATCTCCCAAAAAACGAAAAAAACTCAATGCAAATTTCAAAAAAAAAAAAAAAAAACTAGCGAAAAAAAATAGCGAAAAAAAAAATTTGAGAAAAAAAGTCCGGTTAAAAATTTAGGAAAAAAGTTTTACGAAATAATTCTTTTTTGAAACAAAAAAAAAAAGAGGAAAAAGTTTGGGATCAAATTGATCGAAGAAAATTTTGCGGACGAAACATTTTAATTAACAAAAGGCGGAAATTAAATTTTTAGGAAAACGAATTTAATTTGACTACAAACTAGAAACGCAGCCTTTATATTGAAAGTAAAAAAATCTTCCGATAAAAATTTTGGGAAAACGTTTTGAGGAAAAATTTAGGGGAAAAACATATTGTCAAACAAAAATCGAGTAGAAAAAATTTAAACTAAAAAAATTTCACCTAATAACAATTGCGGGAAAAACTATTTCCTTAAAAAAAATTTGAGGTCCAAAATTTACGGAAAAAGAAAATATCGCTAAAAAAAATATGCGTTTTGTTCTAGTTATATTTATCGGCTTATAATATTAAGATATAATTTAACTAAAGACTAGAAACCTAGATCTACAGTGACGGAGTAATTCGCGTTTCAGGGACAGACTGATATCGAGATTCGCTATTCGTGCTGAATATTTTTCCGGTAAGTTACCAAATATATATAGTTTTATTTAAAACATTTTTGACTTGCTACTATAAGAATCTTAAAAAAGTATGAAAATTCTGTCGACTGGGAATTTTTTTGGGCTTAAGTCGTTTTATTTTCTAATCATATTTTCAAATTATTGATTTTACCAAAAAATGTTTCTAAGTGTAGCAAAATATTTCCATTTGTCTTTTCTATATACAAAATAAAACAGAAAACTTCATAAACCAATTAAAAAAATTATAATTTAAAAATTCTGAATTTTTCCATAAAAACGTTTTCATTTAAAACGTCTAAAATGGATTCATCAGAGCCTCAAACTAAATCTACAGATGCTTACGCTGCATTTGAAATTAAAAATCAACCAATTATCGTTTCTATAGACGATTTCGAAGTTTGTATACAACTTGAGGGAAGTCATACCTCAGCCACTGAAACCGAAACAGAAACAAAACAACCGAAGGAAACTAAAAGCTTACAATTTAAAGATGAACTAATTGAGGTTTCTGTGTTAGAAGATCCAGCAAAATCATTTTCCGAATATCAAACAGATATAGTACACAAAATTCAATGGCCTTAAAAGAGGCTAATGATGAACTTTCAAGATCTTTAGAAGATGATTTTATGAAAATTCAACCAAATTCTGCTGAACTGGAAAAGGTAAAAGATCCCCAAAAATATGACCCAAAAGATTTAGAAAAAATCGAAAAAGAAAATGGCGATATAGCCGAAAAATTTAAACATATTAGAGAAATGTTTGATATATTTATTAAAAATATAGAAACGTTAAATGTGGAACTAACACCTTCCACATCCGAAGGTAATATGTTTGTTATGAGCGCAAATCACAGCGAATGTGAGACCTCAATAACAGGAAGGGAAACAAAACACCCAAAAGAAACTCAAAATTTACAACTTAAAAATTATCTAACTGAGGTTTATGTGGTAGAAGATAAAGCAGAGACATTTTCCGAAAAGCCAACAGAAATTTCAAAGGATAAAAATGACGAACGAGTTACAAAAAATGTTTGGGTTTTATTGGAAAATAATCTAGAAAAGTTAAAACTTCATGAAAAACTGATTCAAACAGATTTACAAAAAATTGTGAAGGAAAAGGATAGAATTAAACATTTTAAGGAAATGGTAGGGAAAAAACAAGAAACATTAAGTTTGACAACAACACCATCAGCATCCCAAGGTAATATGTTTGGCCGGATCGAAGAGATATGCAGGAAAGCAGAGCGAAGAAATGAGATGTGGGATGAATATATACAACCAAGACTTCATGCAAATAATTGTATCGATTACTATTACCAAGAAGTAAAGGAATTACCAATAATGACAAAAAAAATTAAAACTGGTAAATATTTTGTTATTCCTATAAATTAAAAAATTCAATCGAAGGACTTATAGTAAAAACTTGATAAGGCCTCATTTACTGTTTTATGGATATTGGCTGTTTTCTATGCATCTATTGATTAATATTTGATTGAGGTCTTGCTTAAACACTTATTGCTAGTACCTAGAGTACAAAGGTGCTGCAGAAGTCATATTGGTTGCATTTTTTAACATTTAAAAGGCGAAAATAAACTAAAAATATAATGTGGCTTATCAAGTTTCTACAATAAGCCCTTCAATTGTTCAATAAAAATGGAAAATAAAATTGAATTCAATAAAAATTTAAAAATCCTTTTAAATCTACTAGAATCTAAAGAATCTCAAGTGTATGTAGATAGACGTTCTTTATCCACAGAAATCGATATTGAGGAGTTATATACGGTCATCAAAACCACCCAAACTGTAGCATGCCAAACTTCCTTAAATGATTATACCAGCAATATAGATTTATCCTCTACTTCATCTGGTGAAAGTAGGTCAAATTTCAAAATTCTCTAAACAACTATACAAATGCGAATAATGCCTATTTTTCAGCACCAAATGAAGAGGATTCTCAGAAAAATCAATCCTTAGGAAAACTAGATAAAACCATTATTGAGAACGCCGCTGTTATAGAACTAACATCTTCCGCACAAGAAGAACCTGTTGCAAATCCCGTTCATACTATTAACATTGAAGCTACTTCTATACCTTCCTCAATGGATTTGCGCCGACCACCATTATGTCAACGTTTATGGATAGCTATAAGTGACTTCTTAGCGGCTGCCTTCTTATGTCTACAGGTTAATAGAGATTGTATTTTCTGTTTGGGTTTCTTTATAGCATTTGTAGTGAGTGCCTCTTTTATGACAGCTTTCTTTTATCGTACTCTCAGCATGAGTCCATCACTATTTGAGTCAGTATCATCAACAGCACAACAAGGACGAAACGAATTTATCAGAAGATACAAAATTGCAAATGAACAAGGTTAATCACATTTGTGAAAGAATAAATTAACTTTAAAGAGATTTAATTTAAATTGTTATAATCGGTTACAAATTTCTTCTACAATTATTTATATAACATTTTAATAGAAAAATTTAAATAGTTTTTTTAACAATGTAGACTTTTTAGAAACTTTTCATGAGTAAATAAAGAACTTCGTATTCAACTTTACAAATATTCATAAACTATTCAATAAAACCATCCTTAAGAATAAATTTATTAATCTCATTCCCTATGGTATTACAATACAATTGAGTCTTTAATTTTAGCCACATATTCAAATTTATTAGAAAAAATAACTGAATCAAAAATGTTCTCCAAATCATTTTGTAAAGGATTTCATAAATTAATGTAATTTTCTAAATCTGTGTTGCCAGACCTAAGTTTTTATAAGAGCAAACGGATTGTGTCTTAATATCTTTTCAGACACAAACCATAAATTACACAGATCAAATTAAACCATGACATAAACTGCAATTCGAAAGAGCAAAACAATTCTTTTAGTGTATTTCTAGGCACCCGAACAGTATGCATGAAAAATGCTAAATTTTGCATTTTCCTCAAAAACCAACAAAAAAAATTATTTTAACTCATTTATGACTGACTCCCGATTTCATTGTCCAATGTTGATGAATATTTCACGCATTCAATATTTAAGGCTTTAGAAGTTTATGGCACAATTTTTTTTTATTTCCATACTTGGGACTTATCAATCAACCACTAATATAAAAATAATTCCGGCATGGTTTTTGAATAAAATATCTTTTTTATGATCTTCCACGTAAAACTATTTCATTTTAAATTGCAAACAATCGATATTTAAAGCATTATTTAGCATTTTAAGTTTTTTTTCCCCATTTCGACTAATGCTTTATAAAGGGGTTGTCAAGCTATGTCTTTAACCCCGATTTCCCCAATGTCCCGTTAGCTACTAACTGTGAGTTTAACTGGCACATTTGTTGTTGTTTCCCAGATAAATTTTCAATTTAACTGTTTGTTAAATTTTAACTAGACATTCAGTAATCGGGCCTATGTGAACTAAGTAAATATTTTAATGCCTTCAGAGATTAAGTGCTATTTAGAACGCATGAAAGAGCATTTGGGAAATTAAAGAGAAAATATATTCCTCTAGGAAATTACAAAACAAATTTAATCCCTTATGTGAATTAAGTAAAAAATTTTAATTCATTATACATTTGAATTAATTCTAAACAAATTCATTTATTTGAAAATGAATTCTTTGGCTAAAAGAAGACCTTATTAGATATAAATTTATTGGTCAAAAAAAAAATTCCCTCTTGTTTTAGCTTTTTGTATTCTACACACAGAAAAATAAAGTACCAACCGAGTGGAAAAGTGTATTTTAATGGTAACAACTTTTAAATTCAGTTAGTACAAAGATATTTACATTAGATTTTCTGAGTATTATTGGTGTTGCAACTAAAATTCAGTTAAATTAACCGAACTTTGTTGTGAAAACTAACGTTAAGTTGTGCCAAACCGACTGAAATTCGTAATAATCGAAATTGAGTCGTAGTAGTAACAGAATTTCTGTTGGCAAATAGCTAAATTTTTATCTGTGTGTAGCAACTTTAAACATGGGTAAAGCAACAAAAACTGGAAATAATTCCGTAATATTTCAAAACATTCAGAACTGATTTAAATTTAAAAAAAAAATTTTTTTTAAATATTTGAACAAGCGAAAGGAAATGTAAAATGTATCAGAAAAATAAAATTGGCATATAAAAATCAGACTTGGGCGATGACAATTACATTTTACAATTATTCACTTGTGAAATTTTTCTACATATATCATTAATAAGGGTGTTTTTTATACAGGTATAGAACTTTAAGTTGGCAACGCTTTTTTAACTGCCGGCGATTTTGTCAGCTGTTGAGTGATTTATGTTTAGTTTGGTTTGGCATTTCAACATGAATAGACTGAACAACGCTTTCAAATTGCGCAAATTTATTTTAAAAATCATGGTTCTGTTCGAAATACGTATCGCGCTCTACGTCCATTTTACGATCAATATAATCGTACATCAGAGCAATTAATTCGATTAAATATGGAACGTTTTCGCACCACGTTTACTCTAAATGACAATATGCATCCACAGAGACGTGGTACAGTGCGTACAGAAGAAGTCATTGCTGCTGTAGAGCGTATCGTACTCTATCCGTCAATGGTGACCGCAATAAAGCCATGATAACTGACTTTTGCGTTAATCAATTGGACAACCATGATGTGCAGGAGCTGTGGTTTCAGCAAGACTACGCAACATGTCGCACAGCTCGTGCCACAACTGATTTATTGAAGGAAACGTTTGGTAACCGCATAGTTTCACGTTTCGGACCCGTGAACTTGGCCTCCAAGATCGTGTGGTTTAACGCCCCTGGACTATTTTCTGTGTTGATATGTGAAGTTGCTAGTCTCCGCCGATAAGCCCGAAACGAATGATTACTTGGAGGACAACATTAGTCACGTTATTGCCAATATATGGCCACAAATGTTGGAAAAAGTCATCGAAAATTGTCATCATGTCAATTTAAAAAATTCATCTTTATTTTATTCCATTTCGAAGTTCTATACGTCTATAAAAAACACCCTTTATTTTTAGAGCTCACCTCACACTTGTGGGCTTAAACACTTCCTTGGAAAATTTTAAATTTTGTCTACACCAGACATGGGACATACTACTAATAATTGTGTATATAATTACAGGTCAATTACTTTTTTACATCTAATTACATGTAATTTAGTAATTGCCCTGTAATTAAAAACAGGTGTTATTAATCCCCACTTTTGGTATTCAAAATTTTACAAAATATTCAGGAAAGCGTTTAAACCGGCCAGTGTGACCAAAGGTCTGAAATTATTAATGATATAGAAAAATTTCACAAGTGAATGATTGTAATTGACGTCGCCCAAGTCTGATAAAAATTAATGTTTATTGAACTCACCCTGTTATTGATATTGAAGTAAAATCTGAAAGAGACAAATAAACAAAAATTTAATTTCGGTACATAGCAAGAAAATATGTCTAAAATGTTAACAATTTTGAATGCAGTTTTGCAACGAAAATCACGTTCCGAGTGTTAAAACAATATTCTTAAATTTAAGATTAAAATTGATAAATTATATATTCTTTAAAACACACACTTTAAAAATTAGTTTTTCTTTCTTAACAAATATCAACTCTACTAAAACTGTCTCTAAATCGTGTCAAGTATTTTATTAATTGCATGGTTGAGCATGCAAAAATACATACATATAACAATAAAATCTACCAACAAAAAGTTTAAAATCTTTTGTAGTTTTATGCTGTCATAACTTTAAACGTGATATATGATGACATATGCTAAAATGAAGGAGAAAAACTAAAAAATTCAAAAGTAAGTAAAAATTATTCAAAACGACATTTTAGAAATTCTCTAAGAAAAACCGCATAAATATTATTTTGTCACTCACTTTCGGTTTTGCTGGTGACTTAGAAAGTGAGAGAAATATGACAATTAAAGTTAAGATGTGTAAAACCTCAAATGTAAGGTTCATTAAGTTTACAAGAGAATTTTATTGCGATAAGAAATGGAAAAAGCGTTTTGCTGTTTTTATTTTTTTGTGCAAAATTCAACCAGGTGGAAATAATTTAATACAATTGAAAGGAAAAATAAAGCAAATTTAGGTGACATTTTTGTTAAGATTTAAAAGAAGCAAACTTAGGCATTTCAAAATGTGTGGCAAAAGTGTTTTCACAATATCATAAATTTATGAGAAAATCTTTTTAGGTTTGAACAAGATTTAGAAATTAATGTGAAGCAAGCATATGGTCTGTTTACACAGGAAAAAATTATTGTCAATAAAATGTCAATTACATTTTTGGTTGATTTTAAACTTACTTTCAATTAAGAGTATTGAATAAATGTATAATTGAAAATGAGTTTGGTTTAGACCAAAATTCGAGTGGAGTGAAAAGTCAGTGGCCTAACAATGAAGCATCTCCTACCCTTCGAGAAATACGATTTGTCAAACTCTTTTCAAACTCTGATATGGCTTCTTCATTTGTGGAAAATCTCTTTCACTGGAGCCATCTTTTCAAGTTTGGGAACAAATACTAATCGCTGCGGGGTGGGGAAGCAATTCTAAATGTAAAGCCTTCAATTTTTCTCAAGCCAAAGCAGATGAATGCTCCGGTGCATCGTCTTGATGGTTCAAGATTTTTTCTTAATTTCTTCATCCAATCTCTTCAATAACGCAACATACCACTTGGCAGTTATTATTTTTCCTTTATCCAAATAATAAATAAATATTATATATGATGAAACAAGATTGCGGACACGAAACTATCATATTATGATCCTAATTATCATATATATAATTCTGGCTGATCATATTATGATTACCGAGGACGATTATATCGCCATTTAAAATCAAATTACGATCATATTATGATTGTCAGTCATTTAAATCATAACATGATGCTTTTAAACTACCATAACATGATGCTCTTTTCTCTGCGTGCATGTGCATCCCAAAAAACACTGTTCATTACCTTTCCAACCGATTGTTAAGTCTTTGGGTGCTTTGGTCGTATAGTAATATATACACGTATCATCCATTGTTATACATCGACGTAAACATTCGGCTGAATTTACTTTAAATATCTCCAAAGCATACTTTGAATCATAAACACGTTTCAGTTTTGTTCAACTGTTAAAAAACGCGTTATCGATGCCGCAGAAAGCTTTTTAATATAAGTGGTTATACGCCGAACTGGCTCTATTGATATCTTTATGATGCCAATAATCTCACTCACTTAAATCTTTCGATCATCCAATATAACCTGCTGCACTTGTATTACGTTTTCTTCGGTAACTGCCTCATTTGGACAACCAGGACGATCTGCATCATTTGTGCTCGTACGACCACGTTTAAATTCGGAATACCACCTTTTAACCATTGAATATGACGGCGGAAGATTCACCATAATGTTTACCAATCCATTCCTTGGCATGGACATTATTTTTCCCACCAAAAAACCATGTTTTATCAAAACACGAAAATCTTTGGAATCCATTTTTTCTTAAACTTAAAAAGCAGAATCATAACGGTAACTTTTATTCTAATTAATGAAATGTCATGACATATTGACACAATTTGTCTACGAGTTGGCCCTACTGAACAAACAAAAAATATTGGCACTTGTCACGCAAGTACTGCCACGTACTTTTCACTCCATGTAATATATTGAAAATAAATTACCAAATTTAAAATCACCATCAATTTGTTAACAAATTAATTGTCTAACAACAGATATTTAAACCGATATGGACTTATGGATGTCAGATGTGGGGCTGTGCAAAGCCATACATCATAAAACACACCGAACAAAACTTTCAAAATAAAATTTTAAAAATTGTTGTTCGTGCAGCTTGGTACATTATAATGAGTGACCTTCAGCCGCGACCTGGGAGTTAAAACTGTTAAATCAGTAATTACAAAAAACTCCAGAAACTTCCCACCAAAAATTAGACAACCATGTTAATGTTGAAGCCAGAAACCTGTCAAACAACAGTGACGTGAGTCAAATTAATAGCTAAAGATATTTTTGGTGTAATATCTTTACAACCTTTGTAATTTTTAGTTAGTTTAAATTAAATCTGTTCGTTAGTCAGTTATGACTAAAGAAACATAGTTTAAAAACAAAAATTTACAAAATTTTCAAAAATTAAAAAATCAACAAAATGGAAAAAACTGGCGAAGATGAAAAATCGTAAAAATTTAAAAAATAGATAATACAAAAATGAAAAAATCTCCAAAATGAAAAAAAAAATTGGCAAGATTGAAAAGAGATCGATGAAATTAAAAAAGAAAAATTGGCAAGATTGAACAGAGATTTGCAAAATTTAAAAACAATATTTAAAATTGAAAAAAGTACGTCTATGTTTTTAAATTTAAGTGATTTTGTTTTTTTTTTATTTTGGCATTTTCTTAATTATGACCATTTTTTCCAATTTAAATTAAAGTTTTATAAATATTTATTAATTTGTTTAAAATTAAAACGTATATTCAATTAAATTTTTAATGGATACGATAAAAATATTAATTGAATCAATTGAAATTAAACTAAATAAATTAAATCAATTACAAATTATATTAATTGATACTAAAGGGTCCGCCATCTAACGTTTTTTTTTCAACTAGTGCTTATTTCGTGAATGGTAACACTTAGCTCATGTCTGATTTGACAGATAATTAGTTTTATCCTTCCGCTGAACGAATATGGTTGTGTATACGCTTGAACAACGCTGGGAAATATGGCGACATTACTTTGAAAATCATGGTAATGTTGCAGAATGTGTGCGAAAATTGCGTACGGATTTTGGAAGAAGAGAAGCACCGTCAGCTCCGTATGCTGTGCCAGAAAGTGTGCGTGAAGCGCCATCAACATCAATTCACCGTCGTTCTCAACAATTGAACATTTCGGAAACATCAATGAGACGAATTTAGCATAAAGACCTTGGTATGACGCCATACAAAGTCCAATGACTATTATTTGTGGGGTGCCGTCAAAGATAAGTGTTACGCCAACAAGCCAGAGACAATTGACGCTTTAAAGGACAATATTCGTGAAGCCATTGGTGAAATACAGCTGCACACAATCGATAATGTGCTTAAAAATTGGACCGATCGTATAGGCTACTGCATGGCCAGCCGAGGCAGCAATTTGAATGAAATTATTTTCCATTATTAACCGGAAGGATTGTACTTTTCAAATAAAAAAAGAAAATTGAGAAAATATTCAGTAGTTTTTTTTTATACATTTTCAAAAAAAAAAAAGTTATTTGGCGGACCCTTTACAATTTTTATAGTAGGACCGACTCCAATTAAAATTTTAATTGCATTGCCAAATATTTTAATTGAAACTCAATTTTGGTTTTTTACTGTGTAAATTTATTTCTATATTACTTGTAAAATTTTAGAATCTTTAATTTTGTTTGTGCTGCTGTTGTTTTTTCCATGAAATCATCTTTTTATTTATATATTCTACCTTTTGAAAATTTCTGTTTATATCCTTAAGTTTTGCATTTTATATCAAGCCAATTTTATCATTCCATTTTTTTTTTTTTTATATTTTGTTATTAATAAATATTCTTCAATGTCACCTTTAAACAAGCAAATACGTTATTTTCTACAAGAGAAGTCTTAAATATTAAAGCTTATTTGTTAGCTCACACAATTCTCTATAGCTTTACTACACTCACAACAAAAGATAACTAAAAACGATTTTATTAACGATTTAAAAAAAAATATTCGAAAAACTTTTGAATAAAATCTTGAAAAAATATGTTGATAATCTTAAACGTATTTTGACACCCCAATGAACTGAGAAAAAAATTCCAGTGTCCAGCGGAGATTTTTAAAGAATATTATTAGCATTAGCTATTAGATTAATAGCATTCGAACCGTAAACCTTCAATATACCAGTCACAAATCTGCATTTACATTACTTTTTAAATTCACTTCTAATAGTTTTTCAAACGTTCTAAGATCCTGAGAAAAAATGTCATACCTTCTTATCCCAACATTTGCATTTCGCTTAATTTCCACCAACATTTTTCCTTTTGGCTATTGGCATACTTTAAAAACATGTCTATGCCAAAATAATAAAAAAAAAACAAGGAAATAAATAAATTGCCCACTAAAACGGAAAAATAAAGGAAAATAAAAAACATCTATAAAAAATCAACGTTAGAAACACCAAATGACTAAAAACGTATTTTTTGACAGATCAATTTGTTCATTCACAAAGTTTCGAAAAACACAACCGAAAATAACAAAACTCGAAAGCTTTGTACTAAATACCCTAATGTATGCTTAGGTATATGTGAATAGCAATATTGTAGGTTGCTGCTTTTTTGTTGCTATATTTAGTGGAAATTATTGAGTATATTAAGTTTGGTTATAACTCTGCAACATTAAAAAGAAAAGAAAATATCCTGCACCAAAAAAAAAGTCTGTAAATTCAGCAACATTTTTGCTGGGAATATCCTTGCAGAAAAATTTCAAAATATCAGCAAAAATTTTGCTAAATGCAGCAAAATTATTGCCTAATTTAGTCAACTCACATATTTGATTCCTCCGGAAATTATTCAATTGTGCTCTTTTTTCTACAGGAACTAAAAATTTCGATTAATTCCCCAAAGAAACTTAAAATTTCGATGAATTCCATTAAATAATTAATATAATCGATTAATTCACGGAAGGAATTACATATTTTGATTAATTCACTAAGGAATACATTTTTTTTTTTAATTTTTCGAATATTTACCTAAAGGATTTAAAATTTTCAAATAAATCACTGAATGGAAATCTAAGTTTTCCGGTTACACAGCGAAAAAATCATAGTTACGTTACATTATTTTATTATAAAATGTGATCTATGATTTTAATCGAGGCCTTAATTTACATACACATCGTTTAATTCATTCACGTTTAGCATTGGAAAAATCTCAACGGCGGTAAAAAATGTTTTAATGCCTTTCGAAAAGCTTGAAACCGTGTCTCAAGAATTAATTTATACACCCTATTAATTAAATCAAAACGATATTAAATCAAACTTAAAACGATTTGAATTGGAACTCCAAATACAGGAAAAGTTAAAAAAATTTAATACTGACTAAATCGGGACAATATGAATTTAATGCGAAACACTATAAACAAGTAACTAAAAGAAAAAAAAACGATACAAATGGAATAGAACGTGGAAGAATTGGTGTTAAGTAACGAATTGGAATAAAACCGAGTTGAAGTTCAAACACTGGGAACGAAATTATATATAAAGTGAAACGATAGGAAATGGAATATGAAATATAGGAAAAGTAAAAACAATAGAACATTGGTCTAAGTCGTAATTGTATGTAATGCAGTTGGGAACAAGCAGCATTGCAACACTAGAAACAGGCAACAAAAGGAACTTGGAACAGTTGAAACTCCAATTATAGCAAACGAATTGGAATAAAACGAGAATTGAAACACTAAATAGACAAAACAAATTAGTATGAAATGGTGGGACACTAACAGTGCAGATTTGTATAACTCGACTGAAATCAAACATTTGCCAATATCGGAATGATAAAATGATGAACAATCAGAATTAGAACATTAGTAACATGGAATTGCAAAAGATTGCATTCGGAACACTAATTATAGTAAACGAACTAGAATGAAATTGGAACACAAACTACGATTGAAATTTGGAACATGGAATGATTGCCATTGAAACCGTAAATACAAAAAACGATTTGAAAGGGGGAACGATTCGAATAAGACTGGAATTTAAACAGGCGTGTGATTAGAATTGAAACATTTATTATGGATAGTAATGCCTATTTAATTTAAACGAGCGTTTCCGAAATCCGAAATCTTTCAGTTTATTCGTATCGTTTCCCGAAAAACCATTTTTTAATATACTTAAGATAATTTAAAAATTTTATCACGATATAGCCAATGTCCTGTCCCAGTGGGGAATATTGGATACATTTCGTTTGAATCCGACAACTTTAAAATGTTTAATGACAGATATATAAAAAAAAAATGGAAATTTCGCAGATTTTGACGCTTAATTAAGGATATAAAATAAATACCTTTTAAAAATCGGCCATGAGGAGTCGGTTTGGAATTTAGTCAGCTATTTTTCAGTTTCTCACATTCGTTTAAAACTGTCGGACTAAGGTAAATTTGTTCAACTCTGGCTGTTTCCAAACAAATTAAGTTTTCGCAAATTTCAGCCATGTTTGCATACAAGAACAAAAAAAATGTTACACCTAATTTTAAACCCATTAAGTAAGATTGGGCGTTTTCTCTTTTTTTTTTGCTCCACTACAACATATTCAATGTAATTTAAAATCTGCGGGTTTTGGGTCAGGATACCTCCTTTATAAGAATTTTTACAAATCTGCTTGGCGATCATGAACGATTTGATTAAAGGCAAACGCTTAACGTCTGAGTTAATGTATTCTATGTTAGCTGGTTAGAAGCAAACTATGTTTGCGTGTGTAGTCAAAGACAAAAGAACGCAAGAAAATAAAAAGAAATGGAAAAGGGAAGGGGAAAGGGAAAGGCATTACCACCAAATATTTATTGTTTAAAAGCAGTGGTATGGCCTGGATTGACCGGCTACGGGATATGTCTGCATTCTTATTCTCCGTAGGTTTTATAGACATAGCGCCTTTACAAAGAAAATATGATATATTTCAAGGACATCAATTTATAAATTTCAAAGTTATAGCCAATTATGTAAAGCAAATGAAACGCTCAACAACGTATTCTGACTGTGCCGAAAACGGTATAAAAAATTCGGCTTAACAGCTTATAAAGCATCTTATTTACTTTATATTTAGTTCTTTTGCAATTTAAATGTGTTCTTTTTCCAACGACAAAACAACAGCTCCTCTACCTCACACTCTGATAATTTGATTTCCATTTTCTCACCATTTACCACTACACACATACCCATACGGTAAAAAAAAGCCGCCTGTATTTGATACCAAATTGAGTTGTATAGTTGTTGCCATATTTTTTAAGGCTCCTTTCTATATCCTTGTTGAAGGATGTATAACTGACTTGGTGGGATATCGTATATTTTTATAAATGTGTATGTAATGTTTAGTATTTTGTTATCCTTTTTATTCCAGGATTTAGGAATATAAGTGTATTTTCATGTATTTTGTCGAATACAATTTTTTTCATAAACGCACTAAAAGTTTGTTGTCCTTGTTATTTGGTGCTTATTTTTAAATTCCATGTTATTTATTATTTGTAACCAGTAACGCAAAGAGCAGCTAAAAGAGTCAAGTCTCACGTATTTTTCTCAATACGTGTTAATGTTTGCCCAGAGGATGAATTTTTATTGATATTTTTATTATAAGTTTTAGTTTTTTGAAAACATATTAATAAAAAAAAAAAAATACACAATTTTTATTACGTTAAGGTAGGTTTTAAATGGTTTTGAGATAGACGTGAGGAAGAGGAAATTAAATTAAATCGACTTTATTAAATAAGGAAAATATGTTAAGGATATTGTTATTACAAGTAGTATTTAATAATTTTATAAACTGACAATATAAAAATAAAATCAAGGGCTGTTAAGTTTTAACTTTTTTCTTGATAATTTAATTTCTGCTCAATTAACTTTTCATTCATTATCATATTCTTTTAGAAAAAAACTTGAAATTCATTTAAAATTCATATAAATTCAATTAAATGCATTAGTTTTAGTTTTTTTCATAAATGGAAAACTACTTTAATACTTCTAGGCCGTTCAAAAAAAATTACAAAATTAAAATTATACTGTTCTTTGCAGCAACACGTAGTAAACCAACAAATCACATGCAAGAAATTTTTCTAGATTTTCATTTTTTTTTTTTTGCCTCTTTGCCTTAACTCCTGTAACAAAAAAACACCACTATAGCATACCAAGTAGCTCACGCAGCAAAAGTTACTTCCTGTTTAGCATAAATTCAGTAAATGTTAACAGTAGAGAAAAGAACACAAAAAGAAAAAGCTATATGGAAAATTATGTCTGCATTGCACGCACATTTGTGGCATAGTTGGGTTGCAGCCACAAAGTTAGCAAGTACTACTGTACTTTAGCATAGCGATTAGATTAACTTAAAATTTTATAATGACAATTTTTCCAATAACTTGCTTAATTCTTGTTTTAAGATTACACTTCACAACGCCTCGTAGCGGATATATTTGGAACTTTAGGTTAAAACTTTAGGAAAGTGAAACTCTTGAATGGGTTAAGAGATTTATAAAATTTAAGTTTTTTACACACCAAAACTAATCGACCAATAATTTGATATTAAAGATTTATTTGATAGAAAATCTGATGTTAATTAAAAGCTTAATTGGTTTAATTAAAAAAATAATTGCATAAATTAAACTTTTAATTAAAATCAGATTTTATATCAAACATTTAATATTATCAATCATAAATGTATTTAAAAACGTAAACTAATTACAAAATTAATTTAGAAATGTTGAGGTTAAGAAGAAGAATAAACGTTTTTCTCTAAAAATTATAAACACTTATTTTTTAAATCAGACTAAGCTAGTTTCTGCCTTTTTATGGACAGGTTCATCAGATATTTGACATTTAAATTGTATTATTATTTGTGTCTTATAATTGTCAGATTGTCTCTATATGATAAACTTTTTCAACAACCTGAGGTAGTAAGAATCAAACCTGCGCTCATCTTACATTACAAACGTTACAATACCAAGTCATGACCGTTTAGCGATCACACCCAAGTATGGCCTCGAATATAATGCAGCTAAATTGCTGTTTTCTTTCCTATTAGCTTTTCTGTTATTGTATATTATACTAAAACGTGACAACACTAACAACACAAATATTCCATTTTTAGATTTTTGTTTATTTTTCTAATCTCCTCCGTCTCTATTTCACAATGTTACCAGATTGGCGTATGGTTTTTACGTTCAGTGTTGACAACTTTTGCGTTTTGAGTTAAATCATCGCCACAGGGCAAATTTTATAATGTATTTTAGTATAAATGTATTTTAGTAATGTTTAGTTTTTGTTAAAAGCTTATAATTCACATCACCTTTTTACTTACATTGCACGTTTAAATAGAAAACGTAAGTATAAAATTCACATGAATGGAATTAAAGAAAATAGAGTTTAATAAGACATTATGCGAGACATAAATATACATATTCCTTATTCCAATTTTGTAGACTCTCCATCCCATTGTGCAAAAGCATACATGTATATCAGATTGTCATTCCGTTGATAACTAATTAATAAAAATTCTGCGACGCCATAAGATATATATATCCTTGGCAGCATGAATGGCAAAGCCGAATCAGCAATGTCCGTATTCCTGATGAAATGATAAATTATCTGCTAATTAAAATTTAATTCTACTTATTTTTAATCAAAATTGTTTATTAATATTATAGCGATATATTTATGCAGGCGCGGATCGAGGAACACGTTTTGTGGAGGGGGTTGTAGTTAGAGTGTTTGTACTAAATTTTATATTATTTCTTTTATTTTTGTGTTGAAAAAATTTATTTTGATAGAAATGTGCCATTTTCACTCCCCCTGAATCCGCGCCTGATTTATGGTATTAAAAATATCAGAAATATATCGATTGAAAAGAAACGCTAAATATTTTTTCGTGAACATTTTTCTATCAAATATTTTTTTTCAATCATGAGAATTTTGTTACAAAATTTATGTCCATGAAATATAAAACGAAATAAAAATTTCAGAAACAGAAATTTCGTTGAAGAAATTGAGAAAAAAAAATTTGGCAAAAAGAAATTTAGGGAAAAAATCAAGAAAAATATTTAGCGCTTTTTTTAATCGATTCTTTTTTCAACTAATCTATTAAAACTCTAAATATTGCTGCCTCTAAATTCTCGACTAATTTACAATTAAACACTTAAAATAAGTATCGATTTAAAACAACTCAAAATAATTTTTTCACAAATTTTTTTTCTCAAATTAGTTTCATTTTTTTATAATTTTTATTTGCAACATTGAGAATTTAAAAACTCTGAAAAGTGCATTGATTGAACAATTTTTTTTTTTGCTAATTATTTATTCTTTAAATTTTTATTTCTCAAAATTTCTTTCCGCGAATATTTGTTGTCAAATTGTTTTTTCTCGTTATATTTTTTTGCGAAATTTGTATCCATGATATTTTTATTCCTTTAAATATCTTTCCTTCGAAAAAAGTTCCCTAAAATTTTTTCTCAAAAAATTTTTTTATTTATCGATATAAATTAAACGCTAAATATTTTTCTGTAGTAAAATATATATTCAAAAAACTTAAAATTTTTATTCTGCGAAGTTTTTTTCCACAAAATCTTTAGAGAAATTATTTTACCGCAAAAATTATATTCACGAATTTTCTTCCCTAAGTATTTTTTATTGAAATTGTATGATTTTTTTTTAATAGTTGGAGGGTATACAAAATTCAGAACAACCAACTTTAAACTTTGATGAATATACATAAATTATTTTAATTTACATATCTTTTAAAAAGCAAACTAATATACAGAAAAAGAAATCCATATTGTTTATGCGAATTTTTGTGAAAACGTTTCATTTGGAGTTAGGTTTCATAAGTGTTTTTTAGGGAAAAGTATTAATAGCAATCTAGCAATGTTGGAGCGTATTAGTGTTGAGTTAGTAACATATTTTTAAGATATATTTTTTTAAATCGACTAGAGGTAACCAATGAAATGTTTAGTAAAGTGTAATTTGAAAAAAGCAGACAGATAAACGCACATTAAGGCTAAAAAACAGCATCTAAGAAACATTTTGTTACTAAGAAACATTTTTTAAATCGACTAGATGTAAAGACTCTTAAATGAAAAGATTTTCTCATCCTCTTCTTTTTTTTCTGTTGTTTAACCAAAATGCCAATAAAATTAAATTGTAAGAATGCCGTAAACTACAATACATGAAAGAGAGCAGTTCACTTGCATTGTACAAACATAACAGCCACACTTTTAACTGTGTCCATTGTGACTCAGAATATTCGGATTTTTTTTTTATTTTAATTTTGGTACTTTTTTATATTACATTTAATTCTGGTACTTTTTTATATTATTATTATTTTATATTAACACCAAAATGAATTTTTTATTTAAAATGCGTCAAGTATCTGTTAAAATGCATTAGGGCTAAATATATCAAGACATATCTTAATTATATGGTAAGCTTGAAAATGTTTTAGCGTAAACATTTTATTATAGAACATTTGTTAAAAAATTTTTTTTGTAAATTTGTCATTTGCAATATTGATAATTTTTTTAGTCAATCAATTACAGAATTAATAGACTATGACTTTGTTACTCAAAAAAAATTTTATTTGTCATTTGCAATATTGATAATTTTTTTTATTGAAACAATTGCAGAATTAATTGACTATGACTTTGTTACTCAAAAAAAATCTTAATTGGTGGAATTAAAAAAAATTGTGTCGCGGGAAAAACTTTAATGCAATATTTGATGTGTTTAATTTTTCAACTATCGCAAAATCTCTGCAAAAATAAGTTAATATCAAATCTGATGTATTTTCTTTAAATATCGTTTTAATAAATTCCTTATATAGGAAAAATTTCTTATAAAATGGCAAATTAAAAGGGAACATTTTCATATCTTCATCGACTCTTCTTAATAAGTCGTCAGTTTAAACGCTTCATTTACTCTCTCCTTATATCTTTGCTTAATTTCACAATATATTTAGTTGGGGTTTTCCTTATTTTTTTTTTTTCTTGTTTAATTTAGTTTTCTGTTTCTGTTACTACTGGTATGTATTAAATCAAGTTAAGTAAATACACAAAAAGCTTAGTTTTGTGTGGTAGCAAAATAGAAGAAAAAAGGGAAAAGAATTTATTAATATATAGTTAAGAATTTGCATAAGAATTAAATGGTTATGAACATAATTTACATAAATAACTACGATTGAAATATATTAAAAATATATAGTTATTTGAAAAAGGGTGAGCTTGGGAAAAATTATAACTAGTACATAAATTGGAAAATTACTTAAAAATTGCAAATTGTAAAATTGTAAATTTGATTTATTTTTGAAGAAACGATTTAGAATTTGTGTCAAACAAAAATTATAAACTAAAACTTAAATATTTATTTTACTCCTGAGCTTTAGTTTTAAAAATTTAAAGTTATGACTAAAACTGTGAAGATACCTCTAAAATATGTATATACAAACTGGTCAGCAAATTAAATATAAAATAAAGCTTTACGCTTTATTTTATATTTAATTTCTAGAAATCACCCTTCTTAGAGGCCGGATGATTGCTTCGATGAGAATGAATATGAATCATCCATCTATTAGTTCTAGCTTTTTTCAACGTTTTTACCTCTATTTTCTAATAAATTCTAAAATTTTTAATTTAATGATAAAAATTTTTGATTTAACACCGATAAGGATTCAATACTGTTCCAAGGAACTATTTTTAACCTTAAAATCACACTTACTTTTTTACTTTTTTAATGTTTAGTACTAAAATTATGTTTTAATCGTGGTTGGCAAACGCTAACCTTAAAATACCGATAACGTTACAATACCGTTGCAAGGAACTATTTTTAACCTTAAAATCACACTAATAAAGTAACTTGAAATACCGATAATACTGAAATACCATAAAGCAGGGACCGTAATCATTATGAGTTTTATAATAAAAATTACACAATAATGATTATGTTATGAGTTTTAATGATTTTCTTCAATGGTAATGATTATTTTTGAGTAATAAAAAAAAAATCAGCAATAATCATTATTTTTGAGCAAAAAAAATAAAACTCAAAAATAATCATTATTTATGATTTTTATTTTTTTCGCTCAAAATAAAACTCACTTTCATGTAGGTGTAAATATATATACATATTAGGGTGTGGCGATTAGTATGGAAGGAAAAAAATCTTAATGGGCGCTTCGCGTTTCTGATTCTTGGGATTGTACTGAGCAAAAAAGTCCACTAAAACATACGTCTACGGTGAAAATCGAGCTTCCAAATTTGACTTTACGGCAAAAAAGCCCTATTTTGAAATTAATAATTAACCCCTTAAACCGCACCCACAAATATGATTGATGCATTAATGTGCTAGAGAATCTTCCAAAGAAGAGATTGATACCATAATTTTGGATAAGCTCCTCCTCCTTCCTGAGATATGTCCATCCCACACATTGTTACTTTCACAAAATACGGCAAAAAAATGCCCTACAAAGCCCCTTAAACCTCACCCACAAATATGATTGATGCATTAATCTGCTAGAGAATCTTCCAAAGAAGAGATTGATACCATAATCTTCGATAAGCTACTTCCTACTTCCTCAGATATGTCAATCCCACACATTGAAAGTGAGTTTTATTTTGAGCGAAAAAAATAAAAATCATAAATAATGATTATTTTTGAGTTTTATTTTTTTTGCTCAAAAATAATGATTATGGCTGATTTTTTTATTATTACTCAAAAATAATCATTACCATTGAAGAAAACTTTAAAAATCAAAAATTTAAAAATCATGACGGATATGCAAAGATTGTCAAAAAATAATAATAATGGTGCAATAATTTTTTTTTATGTCTCTTCTAAGTGATTGATTTTTTGATTCCAAAAAACGAGCAATAATCATTATTTACGGTCCCTGCCATAAAGAAATAAATTAAAATACCCTTAACCCTAAAACACCCTAACGAAATAATGCCAAAATAGCGATATCCTTAAAATAACCAACGAAATGTATGTTTTCTCTCTCGTAAAAACATCATTAGTTAAAAATTATTTTAAAAAAAAAGTTCAATTCGTCTATAACGAATTTTGTTCAATTTGTTAATCATAAATACACACAAACATACATATCGTTCATTCCACTTTCTTCATATTGTGAACAGAAAGACTTTATGGAGCAATATAGACATTCCCGTTTTTTTAGATTTTTAAAATCTCGAGAATTTATTCACGGTTTTTATTTTTCAAATTTTGTCAATATTGTTAATTATAAATACATACAAACATACATATATCTATCGTTTATTCCACTCAAGAATATAGAAAAATTATAATTCTTTAACCTCATGTCATTCCGCTTTCTTTATATTGTGAACAGAAAGATTCTATGGAGCAATATAGACAGACAGACATACCCGTTTTTAGATCTTTAAATCTTATTAAAACTAGCGATTTTATTCGCGGTATTAATGTTTCAAAAACTTGAAACAAAATATTGAAAACTTGTGAATTTTGATGACTCACAGTATTTAAACTGGCTACTTCAAAAATAAAAGTTTTTCTAAGAAATGTGATTAAAAAATTACGTAAAATAACGTTAACCGTAAAGTAACCTAACGAAATAACGTAAAATAACATTAACGAAATAAATTAAAACAACTTTAAACTTAAAATGACTTAACGATATAACTTTAAATAATGCCAACCTATTATAAGAGGATTTTAACCCTACTTAAATATTCCCAAAATACCGTTATCCAATACCGATAACCGAATGAAACGGTTGCCAATGCTGGTGTTAATGCAAAATCTATACATTTTAAAATCTTAACAAGTTTTCAGTTTTTTTTTCTTTTTATGTACAATTAAAAAAAATCCTGTAAAATCAGCAACTTTTGGGAGTATCCTTGCCGAAAAATTTCTAATATCACCAAAAAAAAAAAAAATTGTAAATTCAGCAAAAATTTTGCTAAATTTATCAAAATTTTGGCCGATATCAATGATTGACTTTACTGACTTTTTTTGTAGTGTATTTTAACACTACAATTATTTTTCCATGTACGTGTTATTATATTTTTAATAATACAATTTTTTTTTATTCTTGAAACTAATGAGAAATAAAACTTGATTGGAACTTTTTAAATAATTTTTTATTCATTTTCTACGCACGCAACTTTAATTTCAGTCAACAACAAGTGTGTTGACCCTAACTGCAAATGACGTACATAGTGTATTGAAAAATTAGATGTATGGTACACTATGTACCAAAAGTATTTTCGAGTTAAAGCAACACACAAGGTTTATTTCTTAAAATTCACCTATTAAAATGTTGAATTTAAAAATGATTTAGGGCCATTATTACAACTTGCCAATAGCTAATGTGCGGATGTTATCTGACAGATTATTAGTTTTTCGTTATTATAAGTATACTTTAAGCTAAAAGTGACCGATAAGCTAAAGGGAAGATATTGATGCCTTTAACTTTTAACGTAAGGTTTATGTGTTTAAAGTTGCCACATTAAGTAGCCACAAATAAATAAAAGTACGTTGTCACTACGTATTTTTATAAACCAATTCATTTGGTCAAAAATAATCGGTTTTTCCTTTTCAAAAATATTAATTTTATTTTATTGGGAAGTTGTTATAACGAAAAACATTATAGCTCACTTTATTCCTCACTTTAGCTAAAGTTACCTTTTACTAACATTTACTTTAAAGGCAAGTTGTAATAATGGCCCTTAATCTTATAATTTATTTAATGAAAAATTTATCAGTATTACTAATTATTATAATCAGAGAAGACAAATTTGCCTTATTTTGCCATTTTTACTCAAATTATCTTTTCTTGTCATTTTTTTGTAGTTTTCGGGCCTAAAACAAGCCTTTTCTTAAGATGTCTGAACTTTAAAATTGCCTTTTCCAATTTTTTTTTAAATTTTTTGTTTATTTTTAATGTTTTCTTTTTTCCTTTCAAAAAGACAAATTTTCTTCCCTTTTTTGTAGTTTTGTTAGTTTTTGCCTTTTTCAATATTTTTTCTGTCATCAACCCAACGTATTTGAAATTGTTTGTGTTCTCTGATTTTTACGCTGGAAAGTATTAATATTGATAATTTTTTGATTGAGTCAATTACAGAATTAAAAAAAATATGTGTCACTAAACAAAATGATATATGATTTTTTAAGTTACCGTTTGCGAGCTTCACAAAATGATGTGAGATTTTTATAGTAATCGTTCTCGTTTTATTTTCAAACGAATTTAGTAATACATTTTAAAAAGTTAAGTTGCCCCGAATTTAATAGTCTCTTAAATTTCACTTAATTTCATTTACAAATCTTCAGTTTCTTTACGTTGACCAAATATTTTGCTACTTTTCGATCATAGTGTTTAAATACTTGAAGTAAGTTCATATTATACACGTAAATACCATAGAATGTCAGGCGGTTTTCTTACACTTTATAGTCGTTGTATATTTTTTTTTTTGATCCGGTTTTTTAAGCCCAAAATGTCAAGTTGTTGCTTTATATATCGACCATAAAGTAATCACCACAATTTATTGCTTAGGAAAAAAACTGTATAAAATATACCTAAAAAAAAAAAACAATTTCAAACTTAAATAAGTTTTTTTTTAGCCATTATTTTATATTCACACTTTCAAGTCATGACCACTATAATAATAACAAAAAAAAATCAGAAAGAATTATATGTCCATACATAAATATATTACCGAACCTACCACACAAGGCGTAGTCGAAATACAAGCCAGCAAACATTTGTCCCTTACACATACCCGAGTAAAAAAGTTTACATCAAATTATTATATTCGAAAAATGGTTCCATTAAATTATATCACTTTGAATATTATAGTCTTAATTATTTAGAATTAAGTAAAAAATTATCGTTTTGTTCCAATCTGATAACATCTTTATTATATTTTATTTGTTGTAATTTGATACAAATTAGGCTCGGAGCAAGGGGGAGAGAAAAATGGGACATTTTCTCTCCCTAAAATAAAAATTTTCAGTACAAAAAAATTAAAAAGAATAGAAAATTTATCAAAAAAAAAGAAATGGGCGTTGTGGTGTAATGAATAGCGCGTTGTACTGTTACCAGATGGTCCCGGGTTCGATTCCCGGTGACGACAACATAAATTTAGAAAAATAATATGTATGAGTTTTCTATTAATTATATGTATCGCTGCGCCCACCTTCGGTGTTCCCATAGCACTTAACTCCACGGAAGTAACATAATGAATTAGGGTTATGAAACCAAAAGCTTCAATAAATTCGCCAACTCTACATCAAATAGCGAGCAACAAGTGTTCTAAGACTTATCATCTCGCGCAATTACTTTGCTGTCATGTGTGAAGCCCTTCATCTTTCACCACCTTTCATCTCTCTACTTTCCTCTTTCCAAAGAAAGCATCACATTAACTAATAGGAAGAATTTCCTGAGTGTTGCTTTAAAAAAAAAAAACATCCCTCCCAAAATCTTTTCCCAGCCTTATAAAATGTTTACTGGGTTATGCGTTTGACAAAAAAGGAACAATGTTAACTAGAAGCAAAAGTTTAAACCGAACACAAAAAAGATTAACGGCGTTACACTAAATTTACGTTGTGCGTGTCAAATAAAACAAAATATTTTATAAATGTTAAGATAAAGTTTTGTATGTAAATTACCAAAAGTAGGAATACAGTTTTCAAAAGTTTAATTTAAGTTTATCTTAAAAATTATTTAAGGAAATAAATAATTGATTACTTCTTATAAAAAGAAAAAATTTATATAAATATTTAAGATATTAAAAAAAGTCGCAAAAAAAAAATTACCAAAAAAAAAAAATTATAGTATCAAATTTGAAAAATGTTGTTTTAAGGGACCTTAAAAAAATGTTCACAAAATCCTGAAAATTTTTGATTATGAAAATTTTAAAAATACTACAATTCAAATCATCAGAGACGCACAAGAAGCGAAATAATCGATTTTATAAGAATTTTATGTGTATTTATTTTAAGGAGGAACCCTAAAATTTACAAAAATAATTTGAGCCATAAGTTTTAGACAAGCTTAAGTCCCTAAACTTCTTCTACATATATGTGATGTTTCTATTTTTTATTTGTTTCTGTCAAACTTATACAATAATTGGAAATCCTACTACTAAAGGATTTGCTTTTTTAAAACACCAACACATTCAAATGTGAAGAGAAAATACCTGAAAGAACACTATACAGCGAAAATGTTAGCTTCGGTATGGTGATCTCTTTAAAGTATTTGAAGCAATTGGGAAGATTTGAAAAGAAAAATTTATATAAATATTTAAGATATTAAAATAAACTAGTCTATAGTTAATAGTTAATAGGCAATAGTCAATAGTCAATAGTCAACAGTCAATTGTCAACAGTCCATAGTCTATAGTCCATAGCTTGTCCGCCTTCAACCTTTCTATCTGATTTATGATACGTAGGGTCTATTAACTTCGTCACTTTCCAACAAATTACCCATTTTACTTTTTATATTTTAACTTATTTTCTTACCTTAAGCTACATACAAGTTATAAAAGAAAAAACTACAAGTTATTTTATAAATTTTGTTGCTTACCAACGTGTTGGAATTACATTCATACTTATACTACACTGAATGAATCCAAACAACATAAAATCAACTACAAAACACAGACATGATTGTGCCAGAACGTACTTGCAGAAACTAAAAAAAAAAAGAACAAAGATATAGCAAACGTTGTAGGTACAACGCGCTACTTGGCAATTGTTTGTGTGTTACGCATTCTAAACGTTAAACGCGAGCGTATTACGTGATTTGTATACAAAATGATTACAATTGGTAAACGAAATGAAACACTTTTAGTAATAGAGTTTTGTGCTTTTTATGTGGTTGTTTTGTAGTTGTTGTTGCTGTTTGTTAAAAAACATACAACATTTTGAACAACATTAGCGCAACAGCAGCAGCAACATTTACAACTTCTACAGAATTTGCAATATAAGATCCTCTAAAAGTAAAAAAATCAAATACCAAATCAAGTAGAGGCTTAAGCTAAGATGAGTTTACTCTTTAGTTTAATATGTGCATTTTGTGTTTTTGGCCGTGTTTTTTATAGCTTTATTTAAGGGATTAAGAAAAAATACACACTTAAGTAACATAGTATGAAAATGTAGTGTTTCGACTACGTTAAAAAATTTGAACTTCATAATTGCTTAAGGATAAAGTTTGAATTTCATTTTTCAGTCTAAAAAAGTAAAAAATTTTGTTGGGAAATGGTAGTTTTAATATCATTTAGGTCCATTATTGATAATAATATGCCTTTGATATTATTTCCTACCTGATCAAAAAAAAAGTTAAATCTCAAGTACAAAATCAGATCTCATTTTATATAGATCGATATTTATTTTTGTCCAAGTTTATTTCAAAATTTAAGTATACAGTAAGATAAGATACATCAAATATATTGCTGGATTAATTTAGATCAAAAATTTTCTCAAAATTGGGAGATCCAATAATAACTAATTTAAGATCCTGATAGATCCCAAAATTTTCCATGGGATTAATTTGGATCTACATGGATCGAATCGAGTAAGATATTTTGAGATTAAATTGGATTTACTTAAATCCCATGACATATATATATTTTTTTTTTTAATTTTAGAAATGTTAACGAAAAATAATTTAGACATCTGCGAATATATGATTATGTATGGGGTTATATATAAAAATATATAATTATGTCTTATACGCATAAAAAATATTAATGATGTTGGATCATATATAATCATATCTCAAACTTAATTGGTCATATATGGAATCTTACATAATTGTATCTTATATCATTTAATGCTATATATAATTTTATCTTTAATTGCATTACACATATGGTATGGTGCATATCTAATATCACACACAAAAATATCTTTTATACGACAGTATATATTATCATATCTTAAATTTATATAGCTTATATGTCTCCATATGTGATTACATATTGTGTTATATATGAGAATGTTTTATTATATATGACAATAGATCTATCATATCTTATCTTATTAGACATATATAATTTTATAAAGATCAATATATAAAAATATATCGTTATATATTTTACCACATAAGAAACATATAATAATATATGACCATGCATGACGCCATATAAGATCATATATTATAATATATTTTAAGATGGAAAAACATAAGACCATATATAAATATTTTTACTCGGTTAGTCAATAAGCTTTAATTTAAATATTACATATATCTGTATGGTGACGTATGACTTATTTTAATTAAGTAGTTTTCTTTGAATTTTCTTTATAACTAACCACCGGAATATTAAGTTTTAAAGCAGATTCTTAAAATTAAGATTTTAAATTCACACATATACAGGTTAAACTGATTGTAACGCTATTTTTTAACAAAAAAAAAAAATCAGCACAAATACATGAATTTAGGAATATTTAAACATCCTAAATGATAAAGGAATTAAAGTTAAACAATCAGCCCAATAAAAATTTGTTGCAATTTAAAAAGTTGTAATTAAATCCTATAAGATTATTGTTCTAAAAAATAAATTATATCTTGTTAAGCCCTTAAACCGTCAAAGTTGTTAATTTAGATTAAAATCTAATATCTCAATAAAATGTTTGTCTCAATCTAAACGTTTTACATTAAGCATAAGAAAAACGTGTATATATTAAATTAAAAGCTCTAAGTAGTGATAATAAAAAAATATGTATGTGTATGCTTTTTACTAACAATTATAAACCAAAAAAAAAAAAAACTTTTAGTTTTTATTTGGAATTTTATTGCTTATAAAAAAAAATCAACAAAATATAGCGTTAAATTTTAATTGGTAATAAATTTTATGAGGTTTTGTAAATATTGAGTAGAATTTTAATTGTTAATGTAATAAAAAAATGAACAACACAAAACGAATTAAAATTAAAACTAATTTAATATAAATCGAAGAAATGTGTTATTTAGCTTAAGAGGCTACAACTTTAGCTTATGAGGCTAAAAATAAGACTTTAAATACATTAAGATTTTCGTATCACGGTACTCTGTTAAAAAAGTTCCAACTGTCAGAACATTTTTAAATCGATCGTAAAATATATGTGATTAGTAGTAGTGGGAGTTTGTAAGTAAAGTGTAGGAGGGATGTCTCGAGGCTGACGGCTGTTCTGACCGGTCACTGGCTGATTGGTAGGCATGGCATTAGACTTGGGATTGTACGCGGTTCGCATTGTCGCAGCTGCGGCATACCGGGTGAGGAGGAGACTGTGGAGCATCTTCTCTGCGATTGTCCGGCGCTGCAGAATATTCGACTCCGGATCTTGGGTGACCATATACTGGACGACCTCTCGGTAATATCACGTGTGGGATTCGGTGATCTCATACGTTATATTAACCGAACGGGTTGGGTCTAGTACTCCGGATATTAGTTCCTTACGGGTACACACAGAGAAATAAAGTTCCAACCGAATTAAAAATTGTATATTAATGGTAACAACTTATAAATTCAGTTAGTACAACGATATTTACATTCGATTTCTGAAAATGTTGGATGTTGCAACTAAAATTCTGTTGAATTAACCGAACTTTGTTGTGAAAACTAATATAAAGTTGTGTCAACTGTCTGAAATTCGTAATAACCGAATTTAAGTCGTAGTAACCGAATTTCAGTTGGCAAATAGCTAAATTTTTTTCTGTGTGTAGTGTGGTCTTTTCAAAACGGAGTCGCTTTTTGACTCTACTTGATGCTCACGAGTAGCGTAAGCTGCCACTTAAACCAACCAACCAACCAACCAAAGTGTACTAAATCTTTTACTAAATCGTGTCTCTTTCGGTTACAAAATCGTGGTTTTATAAGTTTATTGTACTAAATATTTGTTTTTTCGTGTACTAAATATTTGTTGTAGAGGTTCTCTGTAGTACTAAATCTTGGTATCCTAAAAGGTTCCAACATTTCATAATCTGGTACTAAATCGTGGAAAGGTTTTTAAAATCTTAGAATTACTTAATAAAGTATTAAAGTTATTAAACCGTGTACTAAATCATCTAAATCACTTTACTAATTCGGGGCCCTTTAAAAGGTTTCAAAATCTAAGAATTATAGTACTAATGGCCGTAATTTCAAGCAATATATACCTACTGGTGCTTAGATACCTACCGTGTACACGAACAAAATCGGGTAGGTATCTAAGCACCGGTAGGTATCTATTGCTTAAAATTACGGGCAGTAGTCAAGTACTAAATCGTGTTCTAAATTCTGGCATCCCAAATGGTTTTAAAAGTATAATAATTCCAGAAAAGAGTACTCAATATTGATTAAATCGCGAACTAAGTCAATGTACTAAGTCGTGTCTATTTAAAACAATGGTTCCAAAATGGGGGTATTCCAAGGGGTCCGAGAAGAGTTTTCTACGAAATGAATGTTTAAAACTTATTTTAAAAATTTCACAATATTTTTTACAATATTATTAATATTTCAAATTATTAAAAAAAATTGTTTAATAACTGAACATTATTGGACTCCATTCGCTAGATAAATTTATTCTAGCCTAAAACTGATTGTTACTTATACAACAAAATACAAAATGAAACAGATATTTTTTTTATTTGAAATTGACATGACAAATAAAATTTGAATTTTATTGTTGTTTTATACATAATGTTGTGTAAACTTGTCAGTCTTTAAAATAGTCTTAAGCCATACACAGCCAGTCACAGACTAAAATCGCATTTCTAAAAATTTAAATTTTTAGTATTTCTTTTTTAATTCAAAAACTTCTAAAAAAATTTGTTAAACAAATATAAAATACTAGAGATGTCACGAATATTCTTTACTAATCGGTATTTGGCTTATTCGGCATGTTTTTTTTTATTCGGCCGAATAGTACCGAATAGTAGCACTTTTCGGCAAAAGCACTAAAAGAAAATTGCATAAAAACCTATATTTTTACCTAAAAAACAATTAAGAAAATAAAGTTTTTTACAAAATATTTTTCTCCAAAAAGTCCAACACTTCACTTTGTATTGGTTTGAGATGATTTTTCAACCTGAAAAAGTTTTTTGTATTCAATTTTGTCGATATCTAAAGTACAATGTACTTTTATCTGAAATTTATATGAAAATGTATTAAATTTTTTTTGGGGGTCCCGTGAACCAGTAGAAATGTGAACAAAAGTTAGTGGAAACCGCTGATCTAAAAAGTTCTAAAATCTAAAAATGTCAAAATCTATTACCAAATCCTGGCCTCTATACAGGTTTCAAAATATCACAATTTCAGAATATAGCATTAAACATTGTTTCTATCTGGTACAAAATGTTTGTCTTAAATTGTAGTCACTTAAAGTACCCAAAAATCTCAGAATCGTAGCACTTGTCACTTAATCGTGACCACTTAAAAGTTCCTAAAATCTTTGAAGTACTAAATGTTGGTACTAAATTGCGCCATTTAAAACTAGAGTCCTGGTCCTAAAGTTTTTTTGAAACCCAATATGGGGAAATAATCGTATTTGTTAGAGGACTTGATAATGTTAATTTAAGTGAGTTGGTCATTTATTTCAAACCCATTAATGAACTCGTTTATCGTTTATTTAGTTCACTTTTCCATTCACTTTTTTTTGTCTCACTCACTCATAAGTTTATATTGGCCAATAGTTTGTTTGGCAATTCTGAGAGTATAATGAACGCAAATAAGGTACGATCGTTGGAAAATTAACTAGTTTGTGAAATGAACCAGAATGCCCAACTCTATTCAATTCCAGATTTTAAACATTTAACTTAATAAAAAAAAATTTGTTTTACGAAATCACTGTTAAACGAAGTAATTGTAAGACACTCAAGTCAGTCTTTTAAATGAAGTTTTAAGTGAAAACCATTGGCCTGTTTATGATATCTTGTTACTATCCGCCACAAGTCATCAAAAGTACCTTGTAAGTTGCAAAATTTCAAAGATTAAAATATATAAAAAATATTTTACATTAAACAAAAATTGTTTAGCGTTATTTTAATCTAAAATTCCATGAAATTTTAAGTTTTACAACTCATAACTAGACAATATTGTGTCGAAAACATATAACGAGAACTTAACTAAAAGAAAATTACAAAGTTTAAATTAAAAGTTTATTAAAAAGATAAAAAAAATTAAATGAAACGAACCAACCAACTCAAACTAAAAATAACATATCAACAACAACTCTGCGAAATGATGAACTTCAAAACAATTTATTTCACATGAAAAACACACAAAAAAGCCAAATAACCAAAAACTTTATGAATGTGGAAAAAATATAAAGTAAAATTTAGGGAGTACAAAGAATAAAAAAATCAAACTAAAAATGAAAAACTACAATGAAATTTCTTTAGTTTTAAAAAAAAAGTTTTTTTTTTTTGTTGTTTTTGCTATTTTCAATATAACAAACTCAAAACCATAGTAGCAACAAAAATTGCTAAACAATATAAGCCACCAAAATGAAAATAAACAAAAAACCCCCGAAAAAAAAACTTAAAAAGAAGATACCAAATAACATACCAACAATTGAATAGATGAATAAATGTTTTCAAGTTGAAACCCAAAGGGGCATATGATAAACTCTAGTTAAAGGAAAGTGGTGTACCATAAAACAAGTGTACCTGGAAACGTTAAATTTTTATAGTAAATCTAGATAGTGTTTTAGTTAGCCTTGCGCCTTAACTAAAATTTAGCTCAACTATACAAAAATATTTGTAAATTCAACAGATATATTTTTTCTATTCTTATATTACTAATGTTTAGTACAAAAAATCTGCTAATTTTAGCAGTTTTATCTGCAAGCTCATTTTTAACTAATTAAATAAACGATTTTCGAGTGTACCTTAAAGTAAATGTTTTTTAGTTAAAAGTTTATTTCAATGCTGGTTCTCTGAAACAATTGATAATTTTTATCGAATAATCGCAGAACATGAGAAAATTACATGTGTAAGTCTAAAAACAATAGAAAAAGGTTTGTTACATATTAATATGAAATAATAGGACTAAAATTCGAATTTAATTTATTTGAATTTGTGTCATAGCCCTGATTCATTATTTTCCTTCGGTGGGGTTATGTGCTATGGGAACACCGAAGGCGGTCGTTGCGATACATATGAGGCATAGAAAACTCATATATATTATTTTTCTAAATTGATGTTGTCTTCACCGGGAATCGAACCCGTGACCATCTGTGTAACAGTCCAACGCGCTAACCATTACACCAAAAATTTTATTTGGTAACGATTTAAAAAATTAATATTTTTCACGTAACTTTTTTTAAAACAATTTGTATTTTTTTAAATGTATTATATTTTTGCAATTAATAAATTATAAATTTTAATTTTTCTTATTTCAGGTGAGTTTCTAAAAAGTTTTAAAAAATTTGGTGAGTTTTAAAATAAATTCGTACAACTCTGTTAGCAAAAAAACACTCTGTTAGCAAAAAAAAATATACATTTTTAAAATATAATTTGATTGGATTTTGCATTTCCAGAAACAAATATTTATATCATAACGTGACGTATACTTATTATTAATTCAAAATCTGAAATAAAAACACTCATACGTCATAAAAACAATTGAAATAACATTTTCTCAACGTGGCGTATACATGTTATTATTTAAAGTTGGAATTAATAACATTAATAAGTACTGACTTTTTGTCTAAATATTCCCAACTATATTATAGTAAGTCTAAAAATAACATATTTTCAACAATTAACGTTTCAAGGTACACTATAACTGTCTCAAGGTACACGCAAAAGTGTATCTTAAAACCAAATTTCAAAAATGTGAAAATTTGTGATTATTTGGCAATTTTTAAATTTGTATAAAATTTTAATGCACACAATTTAAGTACGCTTATAGCCAAATATATCTCACTTTAAACTGGGCTTTTACTTGTCTTTTTTGCAGCGATATAGCTGCTTAGATATCAATTGTTTCAAGGTACACCACATTCCCCTATACCATATTTTTTTTAATATGAATGAAAACCATTGCAAAAGTTATGCTATACAGAAGTAGCAGCAGCAATAGCAACTAACAACAAATTGACAACAACAACTATACAACAAAACTAACGATGACAGACAGACAATTAATTCTCGGTTTTCCCTTTTAGTTTTGAATAATAGATAGACAGAACAAATTTATTAAACACTCTATATTAAAAAATTAGATTGGTTTAACCTGTAGTGATATTAAAAATTAATAATTTTTGAGGTTTCTTATCAAAGCTCCTTACATTTTAAAAATTCTCTTTTTTTAACGGTGGCGTATGATTTATATTAATTCGGGAATTAACTGACATTTTGCCCTATAACTTTTTAAGTAAGTGATATATATAAAATGTTTTAAAAGTTATTTAAAGTAGAGATTTCAGGCTAACTAAAACAATAACTAGCGTATAGGACACGCATATAATAATAAACATTTTTCTAAAAATGTTAAGTTTTCTTTGATCTTCTTTTATTTAAGTCTTCTTATTTGAAACGAGCTTAAGATCATTTATTTAGTAATTATAATTATTTATTTCCAATATTTCATCTCCACATTCGGTGACTTCTTCAGGTAATAATTATTACAATTTGATTAAATAATTGTTCCCTGAAGAAGTCACCCAATGTGGAGACGAAATATTGGAAATAAATAATTATAATTAAAAAAAAATATGATCTTAAGCTAGTTTAAAATCAGATGACTCAAAAAAATAAATAATTATCTTTTTTAACAAATAAAAACCAATAATTTTTTTAAATGACTTTTGGCAATGTTTACTTCAGTTTTAATAGTTTCTACTAAAAATGTATTTAAAATAAAATAATTAATAGAAAATAATTTAAAATACAATCAATTAAATAGTTACAAATTATTTTATTTGATACTACAATTTCCTTAATAGTTATTAAAACTTTTTTAAATTTTTAATTAAATTAAAAAATATTTTATTTGAAACTAGATTTTAGTTTTTTCCTGTGGGAAAAACCCTTAAATAATAGAATTTTATACTAGTTATTACAAATTTTGGGTTTTCGTGTTTAAGTTAATGTATTCATTAGGGCAATCAAGAGCCAGAGCTTGTTTTTTTTTTAAGTATAGAACTATGTAGATTTAATACAAGTTCTGATCATGTAATTATGAACGCTTTAAGCTATATTTATTAGAGCTTTTTTAGCAATTTTTTTTTTTTTTGCTCATTTTGTCAATATAAGCTACTTTTGACTGTTTTTATTAAAAATCAAGCTTTTTACCTTTTTTCTTCTAACTAAAATAGAGCTTCTTTGCTTTTTTTTAGCAATAGGTAATTTAAGATTTTTTTTAATTGGAAGATGTAAACTTTATATTATATGTTGTTGGTTTATCAAACAACATTTTGATAATTCATGTTTAACTTTTAAATTTAAGAAAACTATTACTCTGTTGCATCTTTGTTTGACTGACGATGTTACAAACAACAAATTTTACCCAAGTTTTATTTAAAGAAACGATATTAATAAAAATATGAAATGAATTTTTGTTAACTAAACAGCTTATTTTTATATTTAAACGGCTTTATATTAATATTTGTCGAGCTTTCACAAGCGCTTAAAACACTGGTGATCATGTTTTTTTTTTGCGGTCTAAGCTTAGAAATCATGTTTATTTTAGGTATTTAAAATTTTCGTATGGCGGCGTATGATTAATATTAATTCAGGAATAAATATTAATCATACGTATAACTTTTACAATAACTGAACTATTTTAATATTTTCAAAACATGTTTTAATGCCACTAGAAGTAGCTAAAGAAAATGATATTATTCAAAAATATCTAATTTTGTACAGCTTTAAAAAGTTCGTTTTGAAAACATTATTTTAACTTTTATTTCTCTTTTATTTATTCTGTGCTTTATTTTTGAGTTTAATTTTTATGTATGTGTGTTATATTATTGTACTAATAAACCATATAAAACTATTTTATTTTTTGGAATATAAAAATTTCTAATTTTTCCCCCAAATTATTTCTTCTAACCACCTCAAAGTTAAGTTGAAACCAAAAAAATAAAAAAAAATATATATAAAATTCTTGTATATTTTTTTGTTGTCTTCATCTTTATTTGTTTCTAAGAACATACAACTGTATGACTGACAAGCTGTTTTTTTTTCATCATTTTGCTTTCCTATGACTGTTAATATATAGTTTATAAAAGGATGAATGGTACTTTAACATTATTCGTGTGAATGGTTTACAACTTGTGCAGTCAATTGTCAATTTTCCCAAAAAAAAAATTACACACAAATAAAGAAGATAAAGAATAAGGCAAGATACTTTTAGATATTTTCTACTCCACAGAGAGAATTTTGTTTGACGAAATATAATCAAAATTTTCATTACTTCAATGAAACTTATCTCCACAAAATAAACGAAAAGTTTTCTTGAACTTAATGAGAAGCTACATCATTTTAGAGAAACCGAGTTTTTAATAAAACTTTTAATAAATAAAACAATATTTTTTATACAATTTTATGAAAACGATCATTAACTTAATGAAAAGTTTCAAAAATATATAAAAATATGTACATTGATAATATTTCTCTGCATATTATTAATGAAGTTTTGTATAAAATTAATCAAATTGCTGTGGAGTTAGTTTATTGAAACTATTCATTAAGTTAATTATAGTTTTTTTCTTTCAGTGTATATGTGTGTTTAAGTAGTTTGTACTGGTATTGGTTGCTATTGCTGCTGCTGCTTGTTTTGTGTTGATTTAGTTTGTGATACATTAACACTTTACTACTTTTATTTTGTCTATCATAAATGTCAGATTGTATAAATTGTATGATTTTATATTATTCTATTGTTATTCTTCTTTCTAGTTTTGTCTAAATTATATGTGTAACTGATAAGTTTCTGTAAGTTATTGTAATATACTGTTTATTATCTAAAATAAATTTTAGATAAAATTTAAATTATTTAAAAAAAAAAACTTTTTATAAATTTGATGTATTTGTACTATCCACACCCAACGATTTTAATACAATAAGGATGTATAACAAGATGTCCCGAAGTTAAACATTTTATGTAATACCACTCAAACGATACGTAATGATTCACTACCTGTGTTTGATGTTACATTCAGGGAACTTCTGCTTTAAAAATTTGTAGTGGTTTGGGTTGTAATACAGTTTCTTTATTTTTAATATAAATGTCAGTCATTTGTAGAACAAATTTATTTTTTTTTACTAGCATTGCAGTTCATTTAAAAAAACAAACCACATCAAATGACTGTTTTATGATTTTACATTAATATTTTACAGTCGTTTTATGTTATTTAAAAAAATAAAATAAATCAATGTTTGTTTATTTTTTACTAACATATGTGGTTGATTTTTACTACAATTGTTAGTAATTTTGTAACAGTAAAAACAAGTGACAAATGTTAGATGAATTTAATGAAATGTTAGTCGTTCTTCCTTCAAGTGAAATTTTATTTGTTTTTGACTACAATTGCTGTTGTCGCTACCTGCATAATATCCTTAGCGTAGGCCTTCTAAATGCCTTTCAATTGATTCAAACCTTGATATTAAGTACTTTTAAATAAATTTGACAGTTCTTCAAAAGAAAAGAAAAAACGTGTTTTTTACCCCACCATTTTAAGTTCTGAACATGAAATAAGCTCGTTAACAAAAAACTACAGTGTTAATTAACCCAATGTCCCCATATGAGGACACTTATATTTCGTGCCGTAAAAAGTTTATTTGGATAAAAGAAAATATTTTATAGCTTTTATGGATTACCGAGATTATAAGTAACAAAATAATGTGAATATGGGTTTGCCTCTATTTTTTGAAAGTATTTTTTTTTTGACATTATATTAGATAAAATGGAAGACTGAGAATTGAATGATAAATTTTTCATTTTTGTTTATGAACATGTACTGTAAGTCTCGGTTCACACACGGCAATTTTACTTGCGCAAGTCTTTAGTTTATAGAAGAGGGAGCAAAAGAGAATGGAAAGGGGTACAGAATTGCCCGTACTCCAATTCCGTTTCGGTTTGTCATCCGCAATTTTCAACACGAAGTTGGCTGCACGAAAATTACTGAAACAAACTTTTTCTGTGTGAACACAAAAGCAAGTTTAAAGGAGAATTGAAGAAAAATTGCGCAAGTAAAATTGCCGTGTGTGAACCGGGACTAATTGAGCTAATTACACATTTTTTACATAAGTATTGTGTAAAAGAAGAAAGAGTTTTAAAAAAATTATAAAAATAAAGTTAAATTTTATCTTGTTGCACCGTGATATTAGTGGCGTTACAGTAGATAGCTCAGTATTTTTATTTGAAATTAATCAACATGAGCAGATAGACAAGCCGCCTGAAAATAAACTTTGTAATTTTCTAAGAATAATCCCGAAATAATTCGTGTTTGGCGATAACCGGTAGAGCGCTGTACGATATTCAAAAAGGTCTACTTTTAAGTTTTTTCAAGATTTAGAAATTGCACACAAAATGGGTATCAATTGAAAGATCTTTTGAAAACGCAGCTAAAAAAAAAATAAATAAAAAAATATACACTTTTTGCAAGATTGTCCAGCTCGCTTAAGGTTGTTGCAATAAATTAAATATTTTGCAAAACCTCATAAAAAATGTCAAAGTTCATTTTTGTGTTTCAACCCACTTTAATGCATATTTAGTACCCCTACGAAACTCAAGTTATTAGAGTAGCAGTTAGTATAAAATAGTTGATCTTTATATCCTTTAAGAAACTCATAACTAAAACAAAAATTTGAAAATCCTGTGATTTTAAGTTCATATAAAAATGTTAGTGTGCATTTCTTTTACTTAAAAGAAAAAAAAAATTCATTTAATCATAATATTTGTTTAATATTTATTAGTTTTTATGTCTCGGTTGTTAAAACGAAAAAATATTTTGATATTCTTTCATGTAAGCAACAATTTAGTTTTAGTGTCAGTCATTTGGTGGACTACCCACTGTTCACAGTAATGCTGTGAACATTTGTGGTTTGTACAAAATTGTACAAAAAATCATGGTGGTGAATAATATGGTTGAATAATTACCCAGTAGCAAAAAGTACTAGTACAGAACCAGAACGAGTTCTACCGCCTCTAAATACAAACAACTGTAGAATTTAACATGGAGTTGTTATAGGGACGTGAACTAGTTCCAAACTCTCGCTTTGGAACTAGTTGAGAACTATTTTGAATACTACAATTTATGGATGAAAATAGGGAGCAAAACTGGTACAAATGTAACACTCGCGCAACCAGTTCTGAACTAACTATTTGGCACCAATACTATGCCAGTTGGTTTAGAACTTAATTATATAAATAAAAAGCAAATGTTTTCCTTTGAGGAAAGTATTTAATATATTTTGTGTTTAATATTTCTATTCAGAAAAAAATGTACGTGTTTTTTTGCCAAATCATAATATATTATTAAATTTTAGCAAATGTTAACAAACTTAGAAATTTAAAAATGGAGTTTTTTGAAACAGTCCAAGTAAAAAAAAAAATATATGGGGCAAAATAAAATTCACCCCTATCGTGAATAAAAAGGGAAATGTTTGTTCCCATGTAATTTTCATTACCCCTCAAGTGAAAATTGGTATCGTGAATTTCCCATGAAATTTTAGTTTGCTATTCACGAGTGAACAATTAGACAAAGGAAACAAATTTCCAGGGAACTTTTATTCACGATTGGAATTGAGTGAAAAGGTAAAACATTTCGAGGGAAAAAATATTCACGATATTTGACTTTAAAAATTTTTACCTAATAAATTATATAAAATTTGATACTTGTTGGTTTACCATTCATTTAAAATTGTGGCTAATAAAAATTTTATTATTTTATATTTTAAATTTTATTATTTTTTAACCCGTTAATATTTAAACACTCTTACACAATAGTGTAAGACTGTTCCTTTTATCTTCTTCCATTAAAATTTTTTTCCTTTTTTTTTCCTCAAAAAACATGTTATATTTGTACATAAATTGAAAAACCTTTATATCCTTTCTTTCCAATTTTCTATTTACTGTGTATTTACATTGTGACATCTAAAACTGCCTGACAATCACCTTTTAGTTTTTTTTTTATGTTGCTGTGTTCAAATGCTTTGAAAACGTTTTAAAAAATTTTTTTTGTGTGCGATATATGTTTGGAAAAGAAATTATTGTCAATTGTATGGCAATATTGCACAAAGTCAGGAAAGAAAAACCATTAAAAACATACTCCTTTTATTGACAAGTTCAGTTTAAGAAACATTTCTTTTTTATTTTATTTTTTTTTTTTCTGGTTTGATTGTATTTGGTAACAATTTTCACTTAAGTTAAAAGTATCCATTGTAAGTTTCAAATTGTATGCTTTTCATATCAAGTCTATTATTATCCTGGGAACTTGTGACAGGAAAAACAAAAAAAAAAAAGATATATTGAACAAAAATAAGAAGATAAAATTTAAAGTTATGAAATTTAAAAGAAATGTGTATGAAAAAATACAGTTGTTAAAGTACCACTATAGGCACACTGAAACGTCTCAGGTGACACACATGACATGTGTAACTATTACTAGGAGCAAGCCCTTGGTGACAATTTATATACGAAAAACATCGGCCGCTCTAACACGACGTTAAAAGGTAAAAGTTCTACCGCCTGAGCTACTATTGCTAATTCATATTAGCTAGCTAACAGCTAATATTTCAATATAGTTCAATGCACTAACTTAAAACGGTTAAATTTGTTGCAATCATGAATCGTTCTAAAATTAAAAAAACTCTAGAATGTCGATAAAACGATATAAAAAAATTTTAAAAATTGCTTAAGAAAAAATTCGCAGTTTTAAAACCGCCAAAATGAAAAAAAGGCGTCAGAATTGCCATAAATTGGTAAAACAATTTTTTTTGTGAAACCGCAACATTAAAAAAAATTGCTGGAATTGAAATATTGATAATATCAACATAATCGCCAAAATTGCGCTATAAAGAAAAAAACCTCTAAAGAACGTTTAAAACAAAACACGTTAAAATAGAGAAATCGTCCAAATTGCGCAAATCCCCAGCAATAAAAAAAATTTAAGAGTTTTTTTAATAAATGCTACAACTTGAAAAAAAAATCGTTCAAATTGAAAAATGAAAAAATCACCACAATTAATAGAAAAAATTGTTAGAATTAAAAATAAAAAAAATGGTAAAACATTATTTTTTTTATCAAAGTCGTAAAGTATTTTAAAGTCGTCAAAATTTAAAAAAAAATGCCAAAGTATAACAAAAAAATTTTTTATCAATAATGAAAAAAAAAACTTGGATGTTCAGAAATCGCTAAATATGGAAAAAGCGATAACATTCAAAGACGGTCAAAATAAAAGAAATTGCAAGAGTTCATTAAAAAAATGCTGAAACTAAAATCGCTTAAATTGGCAAATCGCCAAATTTAATAAAAAGTTGTTAGAATTGAAAAAATTAGCTGAAGTTGAAAAAATTTAAAAAATTTCTATATAAATTACGCTTAAGTGTTAAAAAAAACGCTAATTATGAAAACAGCAATAACATTACGAAGTCTTGACAATTAAACAATAGACATCATTTAAGTTTTTAAAAAATGCTAAAACTTAATAATAATAATTTCAAAAATACAAATATCGCCTAAATAAAAAAATCGTTAGAATTAAAAAGAAATCGCCATAATTTCTACATAAAATATGGTAAAACAATTATTTTTTCAATCGGCAAAATTGAAATAAAAAATTAGAAAAAAAAACAAATTGCTTAATTTTAAATCTCTTATAAAATTGACATTGACAAAATCGCCAAAGATTTAAAAAAAAAAAACTGCCCAATACAGAAAAAAATCACTAAAATGTTCATAAACCGCTAAATATACAAACACGATAAATTTAAAAATCGTAAGAATTGGAAAATTCGACAATATTAAAAAAAATTCACGAGCTTATTAATAAACAAATGAAACCAAAATAAAAAAAAAATAGGAAACCTTCACAACCCAGGAAAAAATTACACATTCCAAAAAGAAGGTGACGCCCACACTTGATTACATATCTCATTGCCAAATTTAGTAACTGCAATACCAAACTCATTCCAACGATAGAGTCAAAAAGCAAGTAGTATTGTAATCAATTCTTTAAATTTAAACCAGAAGGCATGAACTCAATAACAAAGTAATTATTTACTTAAAAGAAAATAACAATGTTATTAACTTATATGTATAACTTTTTGTACTCAAGAAGTAATCATATACTTTTTCTTAATAAAAGGACGTTATTGGAAGTAGTTCCTAATTTTGAAAAAGAAGTTATACAATTTTAAAGAATTTATCTTATATATTTTTTCAAACAAATTTTTATTTGCAGGAAAATAATACTAAAAATAGAAATTGCATGTTGCCTCAATTTTGTTAAACTGTGGTTAGGTATAAATTAGGGAAGCGCACGTGAGCAGAAAATTGTGAGTGGAAGTTGAAATTACTGACGTTACCGTGAGTGAGTGTAAAAAAATTTTCGAGGGTGATTGTGCGTGAGTCATATTTTTGTTTTTCAATTTTGAATCGTTCTTTTTTTTTTTGAAAAATTTATATTTTCGTGGTTTATAGCTCCAAATTTATGACAAACCCATGTTATCATAATAATTCGATGTTTCACTTTTTAGGATTTTATTTCTGTATGAATTTTGATCGTTATATTTGATTGACCTAGGAGAATCACGTGTGAGTAAAAGTTGAATTTACTTATGGAACTACTTCTTTTTTTTAAATGTAAGTACTTCTTATTTTTTCTAGGGAACTATTTATTTATTTTTTATGTAAGTACCTCGTAGTTTTACAATGGAACTATTTCTTTATTAAAAAATGTATGTAGTTCTTAAAAATATAAATAAATGGTTCTTCGGTAAAAAAAATAATCAATTCTAAAGAATCAATTATTTTAGTCTCACGCCCTGTTAAAAGAATCGAGTAGGTAATCCAGTAAGGAATGCGTTCTGCCCAAAATGCTTGACTACAAACCCGCTTACCTTTTTGGAAATTTTTTGCTGGGAAGTTTCCATTTAAACTTATTTTTTTTTTTTTTTGCCAATTTTTTAAGAGAAAAAATGTCATCACCCATTTAACTTGGTTGCTAATTTTTAATGAACCATTGAACCATTATATGCACTCATAATAAAACATGCATAAAATACAAAATTAATGTCAAAATAAAGAAAACATAACGTAAAATGTACAAAATTTTGTTAATTTTACTAAAGTTTTTGTTATTTTGACATTTTTTTTAGTATTTTTATACCTGGCTTATTATGAGCGTATCTACAAGCATAACAATGGGAAACTGTACTAGCTTGTATTAAGTTTAGCTTTAACTAGTCACGGGAGAGGTTCTCTAAGGGAAATTGGCTAATAATTTCCTGTAGGGTATGATAAATGTCTTTATACACAGAAAAAAAAAATTGCGCCAAGTACACATTTAGTTGAATAAAAAAAAATAATCAATTACTTTTTTAATTGATTCAATTAAAAAGTAATCAATATTTTTGTTTATTTAAAGTAATCAATATTATTTAAAATATTGATTACTTTTTAATTGAGTCAATTAAAAAAGTAATTGAGTCAATTAAAAAGTAATTGATTATGTTTTTTTTATTCAACAAAATGTTTACTTGGCGCAATTTAAGAAATATTTTTTTGTGTGTATATATATTTTTTTTTTTAGATTTTCTGTTAAGTGTCATAAACATTTTAATGATTAACACATCTCTTCAAAATTCCTATCAAAAAAGTTATGCAACTTTTAGAAAAGTTTCATTTATCCTGATAAATAGTTTAAAAATCATATAAACAAATTTATGCTTTCATCATTCTAAAGAATACACTTTCATATAAATTTCTATTCACTTAATTTCTTTTTTTTTTTATTTACTTGAGAACTAATAATTCTTTATCTAATATCTTGTCTTAATGCAACAAAACAAAAACTTTTTCTATATATTTCCACTTACAAGTTTTTGCAAAAATTTATAGTTTTCCATTTAACAGTTTTTAATTTTTTAGAATGAGATTTAGAGTTTGCTATTTCGCATTTGTTTTTTTTTTTTCAAGTAAAACTGTTTTATCTTAACGTATATTTTTTTTTGTATGTATTTGTATGCTCTAAATATGCAAAAAAGCAAAAATGTTCATTCATTAAGCTTCAATGAACAGTAAGTTAGAGTAGCAAAAAAAAAAGTAGCAAGTGAAATGAAGAGGAGTGGAAAGCGGAAAAAAAACGTTAAATCGTATGTTAAAACGCATAGGAATATTGTAACAGTAGCAGCAGCAAAAATGTTATTTATGATTATAAACCGTACTTTGCACCCCCGAGTAAAAAAACGTATATATGTTTTTATGTCAAAATATATTTGATTATGTGTGATGTCATGCATGGATATATATTATTATATGTTTCTTATATGGTAACATTTATAACGATATATTTTTATATATTGACCATTATAAAATTTGATATTAAACATATGTGCTATCTCATACTATCTCATATATAACATAATATTTAATCATATATGGTACACTCAAAAAAATAAGTTAGTAGAAAAGTTAGTAAACCCTCTTGTAAATCAGGTATACTATTTTTCAACAAATTTTTTGCTAAAATTATGTTTTAAACTAAAATTTCAGTTATACTTATTCAGCACTTAACTGTTTTGAACTAATGTTTTACTAATATTTTACTAATGTTTTACTAATTTATGTTGCTAAAAAAATTGTACTGATTAGCACATCACTAGTGTGAACAACAAAAAGATTGAAAGATATACGCAGAATGAATTACATGTCTCGGCATGTCGCGATGTAGTAGTGACGCGGAAAATTATACTAAAAAGTACAGCTCTAGTAAGATATATAAAAAAATTAACCATAGAAGATTTTTGTATCTGTTTTTCATTAATAAAACAAAACTGTGGATTAAAACAACTTGAATTTTGCGACTTGTCAAAGTAATTGTATATTAATTAAATAAAAGACACAATAAAATATTAAAATTTAATAAAGATTAAATATGTATTTGTGAACTAAATGATATTAATAATCTAGTGCGGTCAAATTGCAAACAAATATACAACAGGTAGCCAGATTAAAGCGAAAGACAAAGACATACATCTATGGTAGATTTTTATGTTTCCTTTTTCCTATTGCAAAAAAGGGTATAATTATCTGCGGCATTTGCTTGTATTTAAAAGATAGCATCATTTAGACAATCATTGATGTAAGTAGTTGAAAGATAATTTTGTTTATGTTATATATAATTATTTGTATTTCTTTAGATATTACATTAATTCGTGTCGTCAATTTGGGAGGTATGAACATTTTTATATTTTGTAACGTATTGAAAATTATTTTAAAAAGAATCGCAAAAATATGTTTTATGATTTTCAGCAAATAAATTATCTAAAGTATAATTTTTCTAAATTTTTTGAGTTTCTTTTTCAGTCTACTAATATTCAGCAAAAATGTTATCAATTTTTAGCAAGAGTTTTTTAATTTCTAATCCACTAAATGTTAGCAAAACTTTTGCAAAAGATTTTGCTGACATTAGCAATTTTTTGCAAGCACCCTCCTGACTAAAATTTTGCTGACTCATCAAAATTTTTTTCTGACTTTACTAACTTTTTTATTTGAGTGTATATAATTTAAGATGTAATTATATATACTGTCTAGTAAAAACTATTTTTGTGAGTGATCTCAGATATGCTTATATGCGCCATATCACACTTGTTCAGCAAAAGGGTCATAACTCAAAATATGGATCTAATAAGCTCTAATTACATGTAATTTAAACACATGCGACATTTTTGGATATACCAGGATCTTAAATTATTTTTGAGATCGATTTTGTTCTACATTAATTCTGTAATATAGTTGATTTATCTATTCGGATATTACTGTACTGGATAACCTAATTTTGAGATAAGCTTGTATAAGAATACATATCGATCTCTAACAAATCATATGTGATTTTGTATTTGAGTTATAATTTTTTTTTCTTTGATCGGGCATATAACCAACAAAGGAACGTTCACTGAGTTTGATGATGATTTGGATTTTGTATTTTGCTGCTGTTCATATTTAATGTTGTTTGTTGTTGCTGCTGCTTATTGCTACCATCAACATCATCGCCGCTGTTTGTATATTTATGTGCATATATACATTTATGCATATATGCAGCATAATGAATACTTATATGACCTGTTAGGTTATGTGTTGCCTTTGTTCACGTATTGTTTATTGCTGACCATATAGTTTTGTTCGCTGTTTCATGTTCCAATTAAAGTTTCTATACGGATGACCGAGTCAAAGAGTAGAGAAGCGCATTAAAATAACACATACACATAACAAACACATACACACAAAATATTTAACCACATTAGACAGGTCGATAATATTATGTTGAAGGTGCATCATCACATTACCGTACAATATTTGCATCAACATTAATAACAAACAGCATCAACAGCAGCTGCAGTAGCAGAGAAACCATAATAAACCAAATTCACCACAATCGAAATACATTAGAAAGGATTGAACAGTTGAACTGTTAGGCAAAATGAAATTTGTATAAAATTTTAGCAAAATAGATAAATTGAAATTTTTAAGGTTAATTAGCATTTAATGTGAACTTTTGGCTTGTAATATGGAAAAAACAAATAAAATTTGCTTATTTAAAGAGAACACGATTTTGACTAATTATGCCATCCCACTGTGCTGGATGCCGTAACTAACCTCCTTACGGGGAATCATTAGTCAAGTGATTTCACAAGCCCAAAATGATTAACAACAATTGACAAAAGGTCCGTCTGATCAAAAAGTGTAGGAAAAGCACTTTGTTAACAAAATTTCTAATGTTTTTAACCCCTACAAATAGGTTTTTAGATTTTTGTGATGCTGCCCAAACTCGAACCCTGGCCTCCACATTTGCAGCCGAAAGCTCTAATCACTGAATGTTGGCCTTAAAAGTGTTTTTCCAGAAACAATTGTATGTAAAAAAATACTGGATGTATGCCTGAATCTGGGATCGAAATCTAAACCTTGTAATTATAAGCTTTTTTAAACAAAGCATCATCATTTTTATAAAATATATGCTTCACCAGTGGTTGGACTATTTGGGCCGTTGGATAGTACTGGGAAAACACGTTTTGCCAGCGATGGCATAGTGGTGAAAGCCAAAGTTTTGTTTTGTAGCCCACGGAAATTATTGTAAAACAAATACTGACAAAACGCTGGTACTGGTGCAGTTTCTGACTGGGTATTCTTCTCAAAAATTCTGCGTTTCGGTGATAAATTTCTTTTTTGTGCGTTCCGCGACGGGCCTTTTTGTTTCAGTTATGTTTATTTTTGGGCGTAAGTTATTTGATATGTACTTTGTGACAGATTGACCAATTGGACAACCATGAGTAAAAGCGACCGGTTCCTTTCATATAAAAGATCCAGTCCCGGTGATGTGTCCTGAGACCGAGCCCTTTTCCCTTTATCTAAGATATGGCCACCTTAATAGTCTTTGTCAGCTAGGATACTTATTACCCAAATCTAATTGGACATTTTTTTCTTTTAATTAAATAACATTTTTACTTTTTATTGGCGTATGATCACACTTTCAATTAATAAAACTTTTATGTAATCCACTGAAAATTAAATTGTTTAATGGCTCATGAAATGAAATATTTTTTTCTACACTCACAATATTTTAACAGTAACTGATTGCAGTTTATTCAAAAAGTAATCCGTAAACTTTGTTTTTTAGGGAATCTAGATCTAAATTCATCCTACGGAATGTTTTGGGTTCCATCAGGATCTTAAATTAGATATTATTGGATTTCCCAATTTTGAGATAAATTTTGATCTAACTTAATCCGCTAATATATTTGGGAGATCTACTAGGATATTACTGGATACCTTCATTTTGAGATAAACTTGGATAAGAATAAATATCGACCTATATCAAATGTGATCTGATTTTGTATTTGAGATGTAACTTTTTTTTTTGATCGGCAATACATAAATACGGGGTTTTTGTACCAGTGATTATTTTCATCTAAAATTTTCTTTTTACCAAAAATTATTTATTTGAAGCAAAAATGACAGTAAAAACAAAAGTAAAACTATTGTTTTTAATAATTTTGGAGTTAATATTTGATATTTAAAATTAAATAAAATCGTTAATTTTTACGAATTTGGGAGTTTTTTTTTTTTTATAGTAAAAATTAACGAAAATCTTTTATTTTTACTTAATTTGAGTTAATTTTTTAATAGTTAAAAATATATGAAAAGTACATTTAATTTAAAAGAAAAGTTATATTTGATTTAAAAGAAAAGTTAGTAGACCGGGTTTTAACTATATAAATTAGTAGTTTTAAAGACATATTCCTTTGTTTTTGAACGACAAAATATTGTGAGTGTACTCATCATGATCAAGCAACAAGCGTTCCGATGAAATTAAAAATAATGAAGATGAAAATAACATATACAAAGTCACCGCATTACAAACCGAGAACAATGTTTTTTTTTTTTAGAAAAACTGCTGGCTGCACCTCAACAAAAAAATAGCAATTTAACATTAAAATGCAATGAACTGTTTTCTAATTATTTAAAAAAACAATAACCCAGCGAAATTACAGTTTTACGATAGAAAAATCTTCTAACAAAACTTATTGAAATTCCTGCAAGCCGAGAGTTTTAGTATAAATCTTAAAGCTATTAAAAACACGAAAAATCATACGCATGTGCGTACAAATTACTTTTTGTTGATTTCGTACACGATGGCGTATGATTTGTTTCTCTTATATTAATTATCGGAATTGCGCATGGCCTATTTATCTAAAATTCCGCAAAATCGTCCGTCGTTTTGAATTTCTAAACTAATAACGTAGAATCAGAATCAGTTACCCTAAACCCAAGTCAACACAAAGTGTCCGTTTGTTCAGATGAAAATTTATTTTTTTTGTCGCCATATTGAATTTGCCATTTTTAATTTTTAGTTTGTTAGTTAATTTTTCAAAGCACCTACCCTAAAAACCTAAAAAGGGCAAGTTGCGACAAACTTTGTCGGCAATATTTCAGATTCTAGTCACAATATGCAGTGTTACATATCTGAGAGGAAGCTAAATAAACTTTGAAATGAGATATTAATTTTTATAATCGGACTATGGGATCAACCAACAACTTTACATACACCAAGTTTCAAGCAAATCGTAAGGGGTAAAGTTGAAAAAGTCACATTTTAGCCAATATGGTTTCTGGAATGACTCTTCTATACAAATTCCTTAATTTTTAATCAAAATTTTTACTGGGTTTATCACTTAATATGATCATAAAAAAAAAACAATCTGAAGCCAATTGTGCTATTATAAAATTATTTTTTTTTTTCTTACCTATGCCTATTTTAGTGGTAGTTTTCAACTGCAGTTGCCTAAGCTGATGACGATGATGTTGCTGTTGAGTACGGCGGTTGTGATTATTAAATGTTTTTAATTAAATGCAATTTGAAAATTGTCTAATTTTGCCATATTCATACAGAAAGGCCTCATATAAGAGGAGGCAAAAAAAAAATATAAAAAATGCTGATATAATTGCAACTCAATTGAATGCAATACAAAGTAGCAACAATGAAATACAATTTTATACAATGACAGGCAACAACAATACTGACAATAACAACAAACGGCAGTAGTAACAGCAACAGCAACAATAACAAAAAATGTGAGATATTTAATTTAAAAATGACAATTGTATAAATTTTTTTTTGTATTCTATAGAAAAAAATTCAGAGTAACTATAGCCCAGTTTTTTTTTTTTTTTTTTTAACATAAAATCATTGTATTTAAAAGGCTTAGCAACAATTGGAGTAGCAGCAGCAACAATAAAAATAGCGACAGATGTTGCTTTAATAAGTAATAAATGAAATTAAGTTAATGCAACTTTAAAGTACGGTGGTTGGAATTGGAATTTATACATCGAAAAAACAAAAATCGAATTCCAATTAAAATATTTTTACATTAATTAAAAAAAATAAAATGGAAATTTCTCTAATTTTGACGATTTATTAAAAATATAAAATAATTAATTTTAAAAAGCGGTCATAAAGAAACGATAAGCTATTTTTTAAATTTTATTTTTTATGAATTCTTTCAAGACTATGGGGGTGTAAGCAATTTCGCTCAAAAATGTCCAATTTTGCCCACTTGAATTTTTTATAGAAAACACGTTTTTATAGAAAACTAAGGGATTTTTGCAATTTTTATCAATTGTCTCGATTTTTTTTCTTTCAATTTTTCTCGATTTTTCAAATATTAGCGATTTTTCAGGTTTAATCGATTTTTCTTCAATTCTGGAGATTTTTTTATACATTTTGGGATTCATTATTTCATTATTTCATTTTCAATTTAATGTTTAATATATATTATATATTATTAAACTTTTAATTGAAATTGAGTTTGAAATCAAACAAAAGTTTATTTAAAATTCCTGTGATATCTAGAATTAATCTACGTATTATGACAATAATACATTGCTTAGAAAGATGTCATAGTTTTTGAATTGTTTACAAATTTGTCAATTTAATAAAATTTGTTTTGAAAAACACTTTATGACAATTGTCATCTTTTAATATCAACAAGTGAATATGAACTCGTCGCAAACTGTCATACTTTTATCACATTTTGTTATTCAATTAAATACATTTTTCTTGCAGGACTTTAGACTTTTCATGGTTTATTAAAATTTAAAATATGACAAAACATATGACAATACCTTAACAAAACTTGTGATGTACAATAGTTAAAATTTTATAAAGACTTTACAAACTTTTAAGCTTTAGAATTAATTTTACTTGTAAATGACAATTGTCATCTTACCCAACCATTTTCACTTAAAATATCAAAAAAGTTTCTCATTAATCACCATATTATGAAATTTTCGTACTTATTTTAATTAAAATAAATAAACTGGTCTTGTCTTGTCACACTTTTGTCATATTTGTAAAAATCATTGATATGGCGAGACCTATGACAATATTGTATTTAATACATCATAAAAACTGTAACCGTGACAACCACAAAATTTTTAAATTTGTCGTAATTAGTGGCCAAATTGTAAGACAATGACTTGCATAACAAGTTTTCGTTTGATATTGGTACTTCAGTATTGTTATTTTTTTTTTAATATATTGATTATGACAAAATTTGTTATGAAAAATCTGTTTTATTTTGCATAACTAGCTTTCAAGAAAAATAGTTTGACAATGTGTGACAAAAGCGTGACAACATTTCTTGTTAAAGATATGTTAAGTTTTACATGGTTTTTTGTCAAAATTTGTAAGCTTAACAAAAAATTAACAAGGAAATTACACGATGGTATAACCCGAAATCATAATGAAAATTGGATATATTATAAGGGATTAAATACTATAAAACAAACTATTTTTTTACGTGATCAATCACATGTTTAGAGTATCAAATGTGAGATCACATCTGACCCCATTTTTTGTTTCTTACGTTTTACGGTTCCAAAGGATATATATACAAATTGTGTAACAAACGAAAGGTATTTCTGAGATCTATTCTATAGAATAAAAAAAATTTTATAAAATGCTCAAACAAAAAAGTTTTGAACAAACTTCAAACCGCTTAAAAATTAGACCGCGCAGGTATGTTTCATAGAAAATATTTTCACTTTTGTCGAGTTTAATGAAGAGTTGTGGGTTTCACCACTGTTTAGTGTCCTTTTATAAGTTGCCTAATATTTGTTGTTGATTTTATTTTCATTTGTATCCCTAATTCGTTACACTGTATTATGACAGTGAGATTGCTATGACACAGTCTGTTACTTGCTTAATTTAAAAATAATTTTAATTTTATGTATATAACTCTGCAATACAAAAAAAGCAATTCATTCTTTTTTAGGGCTTTCAAAATATTTAGTGGCCTTTCAAAAAAATTAAATTAAGAACGAAAAAAACAAATTGGTTTTCATTTAATGACCATTGGTCAGTAACAGCAACACGTTTTATATGCAGTCATTTATTTAAAAAAAAAAACCCTCAACAAAACTGTAGAAACGAATGAACAAACACATTCAATCATTCATTTACTTCACTTTTAACAATTGCAGTCAGTCATTTACTCACTCACATATGCTTACAACTACTAACACAAATTTAAAGCCAACCCGCTACCAGTTCATTCTTTCTATATTTTGATAGCTACTATAGATCCCGATCAAAAATTGTAAACTAATTAGATACAAAAAGATAAGTAATTTTTGGTGGATCGAATAATATATGTTGAGATTAAATTGGATCTATTAACATAAAATGTTTAAGTTTGAATCGCAATTTTTTAAACATAATTTGTACACAAAATAAATAAAAAATCAAGTTTGATATAATTTTTATTAAAAATAAAAATTATGTTTTTTTCGACTTTTAATTGTGCAATGAAAATGAAAATTATTCAAGTTCGAGGCCATACTCTATATTTCTTCATTAGGATATTGTCCTAACAAATAATCTATAGAGTTTTTTGTTTCCAAATTTATAATTTGACCCTTTCAGGAATGTGTTGATAAATCTATTTCGGGAATTTTCTAGGTTCCCATCATCAGAACATGTTATGAAAGCGTTAACAATCCCATGCCAAACATCAAACATTCATATAAACTAGTTTACTCACTAAATGAGAACTAATATATGACCTCGAAGTTAAAGATTATCACCATTGATCAAAAAACAAATTGAAAACTTGTTTGTTATGTGCAAAGTCCACCTCTGGTGGATATTTAAACAATTTTTGTATGAAAAACTACAATTTATAAGCATTTCAAATAAAAAATTTGTTACAAATAAATTTGAATTTAAAAATGATGGTGTTTGAATTTACAAATTCCATTGTTAGTGACTCCAGTTTTTTCTATGTATGCTACAACATAAACATATGATATATAATATATATAACCACATATTGTAATATAGTTTAAGATGAAAAAACTTATGTAAATTTTTTTATTCGGGCTAATACAGCACCATTCTCGGCACCATCCTCATCGTCATCATCATCATCTCTACATTATTTCAAATTAAGTGCACACTTTAAATTGACGACGACTACGATGACTGCCATCACAACAATTGCAATTATGCCTTTTACGTGTTGGCGTCGTAATGACTCTTAGGAGAATATTGTATATAATTTCGTTGTTGTTGTTGTTTGCTGGTGTATTGCTATTGTTGTTGCTGTTGTTGCTATCTGAAATTATATTCAGTCGAATTTCGTTTTTGGTGGACATTACGTGTACATTATGCTAAATTGTATTATTGCGAAAGAAAGACTAAGCTCACAACAACAAAAAAAAAAAGAATACTAATAGCCCATGGGGTACTTTGATTTTTATCAATTGCATTTAACATAGTAGTAGTTGTAGTCATCGTCGTACAGAGCTAGATGTGATGCATGTAGTTGCAACATTGTTTTCATGAAACTTCGTTTTTTTTTCACACTGGCCAATGATCAACCCAGTACACAAAGCTCAAAAATATTAGCAAGAAAAAAAAACGGATTTATATTAAATACTATGAGAGTACTGAGACAATATTTAAGAAATATATATATATATTTTAGAAAAACTATATCTCTTAATTTTGAACACTTATTCAAATTACCAAGATAATAACAAAATTGTGACAAAATTTAGCAGATTAATTGATTGTTCATTAATATGTTGCCTAAAGAAAAATTTTCAATTCAGCTATGACATTTAAAATATAGTGACAATGACAAAAGTGTGACAAAGTATGTAACATTAACCGTTTTATTCATTGAATGATTTGAAAAAAATGTGTTAGGGCAGTAGAGACGAAACTCATGTCCTTTTCGTTTCTACATGTATATATATGACAATGACAAAAATGTAACAAAATATAAGTGACTGTCACTTGTCATATATGATAATACCATCGTTTACACATTCACATTCAAAAAGTTGTATGCCAAGTGTATGGTAGAGTAAGAAATTATTTATTGTTGAGGTAATTTTATAAATATGTTATATGTTATATTACTAAAAAGGTGATTTAGAGAAAATATAACGATAAAATAATGAAAATATTGTGTGACAATTTTGTCATATTTGATAAAACCAGCGTTTAAGGCAAAAACTATGAAATCCGAATTTTAATGCAAGCAATTTAACATAAAAATGTTTCACAGATAAAACTAACAGAAAACCATGACTTCTAAATGACAAAATTTGTGTGACAATGACAAATTTGTTATATTTGATAAAACCAGCATTTAAGGCCACGAGGCCGTTTTTTTAAAATCGACTTTTTTTTATAATTTTGTATTTTAGTAAATATTCTTAAGATTCTAAGAAAAAAATTCCATGGAATAATTCCTGGGGGTTCAAAAGTCAGAGCCGGATTAGTGAGAGCGCATTTTTAATTTTAAGCCTTTTTTTTTTGTTCACAAACTTTGAACGCGTTTAGCTCGAAACCATGTTTTTCGAACTGGTTGCGGCACTAGCGGGTTCATTTTTTGACGAAAGTTTTTTTTTTTGGATTTTTTAAACTTGATTCGCAATCGTTTGACACGAGCTTTTTATTTTTAAATTTTTTTTCGATTTTTTTTGAATTTTTAAAGTCAATATTTTTTTCGAAAAAACACACTTTTAAATTTGGAACATCACCAAAAATTGGGAAAAAAAAAATTAAAAAAAAGCTCATATCATACGACAACCAATTTTTTTAAGACTTAAAAAAGTCATTTTATTTCCACATCGGACAATTTTTGCGACTCCCAGCGCTGCAACCACGAGGCCCCGTTTTTTTCTCTGCTGCCAGTTTGGAGCTCTATAAAACAATGTTGGAGTGAAAAATATATTTTTTGGAAAAATGTTTGTTTTTGACTGAGTTATGAATTTTTAAAAAAAAGGTCTGTTTTCTCTGCCGCGAATGTAAGGTCCCCCCTTAAACCGCTTTTCTTTTCTTTTAACAAATATGACAACTAAATGATAAAAATTATGTGACAATGACAATTCTATTATGCTTAATAAAATCAGAATTACGTAAAGGTAAAAGGTATGAAATCAGCAACTCAATATCAAATTTTATAGACACTGCATTCCAAAAACCAATTATTTACTGGGTTTTGCACTCATAGATCGTAGCCAGGGGCTAGATAACACTAACGCTAGTGACACAACCGTACAAAAAAAGACATTATAGATGCAGTGTATGTTGTTGTACTATTTTGAATTGTAATAAACAAACGAAATTTCATTATACGTAATTGACAAAAAAAAAAAAACACAAACTAACGAAGATATTTAGTAGAAATCGCGCAATATAACAGAAGTAACCTAAGGCCAAAAAATCAGATTTTAATGAAATTGTATAAAGAAAATCCAAATTATAATGAAAATGATTAAAAAAAACAAAGAACAAAATTTTAATCAAAAGAAAAATGATGTGGAAATAAGAATCACATATTGGCAATGTATTATAACTAAGAGTTGGGAAATATTCTAATTAGATTTAAGTACAGTAAAGGAACAAGGGTGTGTTATATGGGATTTCTAATAAAGAAAACAATTGAGTTTTAATGAATTTTTAATAAAATTAATAAGAATATCTTGAGTTATTGAGGTCATAACACTTATTTTTTTTTTTAATTTGTTGTATGGTGGCGTATGAATAATATTAGTTATGGTAATTTGGTTAAGTATACGCAATACCGTGTGTGTGGAAGGGGCATTTGCGGAAATGCTAAATGAGTATAAAAGACTAGATTTAAACAAATCATTAGTATTATTCATTTTATTATTATTTATACAAAAACCACTTAACAAAGCTTTTAAAAAAAACTTTGGCTTACAAAAATCATTTCGTAATTATTGATTTTCACATTTTTTTTAGTCAAATTGTCTTTTATTTATAATTTTAATTGAGTTTTATTTAATTTTGCACAACATTTGTAATAAAAACACAAAGTTTTTGTTAGCATAATAATTATTTGAAAATTTGTTTGTATGAAGGCGTATGATTTATATTAATTATGGTTATGTGAGGAAGTTTGCTCAATATATTTTAAATGAAAGGAAGTATAACTAAAACTAAACATAGCTTTATAGAAAATACGTTCGCAGTAAATTTCGTCATACTCAAACTAAGTCACGGTATGTTTTTAACTTAACTAGTTGAGTTAAATAGATGATGTTTACAATTTAACACTTTAAGGCACGAAGAATGTTGATGAAGGCCGTTGCGGGCTAGAAAGTTAACTCCATTCATGCAGGTGTCAAATAACTTTTTTTCTAAGTGCTTTTTCTGTTAATTAAAGTAAATTATCACAAATAAAATTATAATTTTTCTGTTAATATGGAAAAATATTCATGATCTTTAACCGAACTAACCAACAACTCACTAAAATTTATTTTAAATTCAAGATATTAACAAATCAGAAATATTAAAAACTTTTTTTTAATTTATCCAAAAGACAAGATTTAAAAAAATCGTATAAATTAATAAATTTTTTGAGATAGGCGTGGTAGAGAAGATTAAGCATACTTTTCTAAAAATCATAACTACATTGTAAATTTTTTATTGAATTAGACTGCGCAGTTTCTGGTAACGCAACCTTCATCAGTAATCCTTTTTGACAATACTGTAATTTTTTTTTTTTTTTATTAATTAATAATCATATAATTACAAATTATATCCTATTACCCTAACCGAGCACTAGCGAAAACAGACCAGTGCCTCTGGTAGGAATCGAACCCACGATCCCCGCACTGATAAGCCAGTGCGCTACCAACTAGCCTACCGGGGCGCACAATTTTGTATTGATTTATACAAAACCATTTAAAATAGTACTCATCTGTCAAAAAAGTAGATTAAAAAATTGACTTTATCCAAAGATTGATTTGTACACTTTTTTTTAGAATAATTCGTTTTGATTTATACTTTCGGTTAAGTATCAACGATTTTTTCATAATATTTGTAAAAAAAAAAAAGTTACTTTTTGTTGGTATACCTATTATTTGGACATTTTTTTGAGTGAATGAGTATAATTAATATTAATTATTGTCTTATGGGAAAGTTTATTTAATAACTTTTGTTTTGTAGGAAATATTACTGAATTTTCTTTTTAGTTGTACAAAAACCATTTAAAAAAGCTCACAAAAATCCAAAAAGTAAATAAAAATTAAAAAAAAAAAAGTTTTTTTTACAATAAACTTTTCCCAATGCCTGATTGTTTCACGTTTTTAAGAAAAATTCTCTTTAATATATATTTTCAATTGAGTTTTAATGAATTTTTGGCAAAATTTGTTGGTATGTATAACAATTTATTGAAAATTTGTTTGTATGAAGGCGTATGATTAATATTAATTATATTAATTTTTAGAAATTTACTTTATTACTTTTGTTTGGTAGAGAGTTTTAAACAATTTTAGATTGATTTCAAAAGACATAACTTAAACAAGTCACCTAAATTAATAAATGTTATAATTGAACAGTTCATGCGAATTCATAAGACCGGCAAAACTTGACGAACTATGGTTGGTATTTGTTTGTAACACTTTAAGGACTTCAAGGATACACTTTTTAAGGATTGCAAGGACATGCAAAAAAAAAATTTTGTTAATTTTTTTTTAATATTCCTGCCATTTGATGCAGTAGTAATTCTTTTTATCGAAGGAAAGTAACTATAAAATATGTTTAAAGATTTGATTTCCGAAATAAAATAATTCAAAAGACGGTTAAAATATGCTTAGACCATGTATTCGTTGTTATATGACCTTAATTACGCGGTAACACTGAAGATTTTTTTTCGCAAATCTGGTTAATTTGTTTGTATGTGCTAAGATTGTTTTTTTTTGTGTACAATTTCAAATTTTAGCTAATATCAATTTTAAACTCGCAGCTAAATAATTTTTATATAATATTTTGTTAAGGATGGATATTCGCCCTTTTTGCTTTCCACACTTTAAAGTCTTATAACTCAAGAACGGTGAAATTGTTTGCCAATATAATAAGTGTGGTTTGTTCCTCGTAATGTTCTTTTAACACATTTTTACCGAAAGTAAAATTTTTGTATGTTTTTGTGTTGCATTTAATCAAAATTGTGCGTTAGTTCACTCCCAATTTAAACAAAAATATAAAAATATACGAATTATTGCACTTTCAAAGTAATTTTTTTACCCTTAAAAGTCAAAATTTCCCCAAAATTTCTGCATAGGATTGTAGGGCTCTGCTAATAAAATGCATTTAAGCAAAAAAACGTGTTTGCGAAAAAGTGGTCTATTCGTCCTTATTCGCATGAACTGTTCAATTATTTAAACAAAATACTCACTCAAGAGTCAGAAAAGTAGATGAAAAATTTTTATTAACTATGTTAATTATAATAATCTTTTTTGAAAAATTCTTATTATTAATATTTTCAACTGAGTTTTAATGAATTTTTAACAAAATCAGTAAAAAAAAAAAATACATTTTTCGTAGGTATAACAATTATTTGAAAATTTTTGGTATGTAGGCGTATGATTAATATTAATTATTGTCATTTGGAGATGTTTACGCAATAACTTTTGTTTGGTAGAATATATTACAATTATTTCAATTAATTATAAAATATAAGATTATAACAAGTTATAGCAACAAAGTTATAATAACCCTATTTATAATAATCTCAAAACTCAACAAAATAGATGAAAAAAATGTTAGCCAACATTTTCCTTTTGAAATTTTTTTTCAAAGAATAATTATTTCTGTAAAAAAAAAAAAAATCTCTTTACATAATATTTCCATTCATTGAACTTTTATAATTTATTTACAAAAAATCCATTATAATTTCTTATAAATGTCATATTAAACTTCATTAATTTAGTAATTGCAAAAATATGTCATCCATTGTAGAAAATTGTATTTATTCACATATACAATATTTATTGATGTGTAATTACGTTAAACACTTTGTAAATATACAAATACGTATTACAAAATAAATAAATATGCAATTTGTAAATTAAACAACATAGAAGTAAAAAAAAAAACAACTGAAAGTAGCATTAGCAACTGGCAATAGCAATAAGAAAATTATTGTATTGACATAAATTACAGAAGCGAAAATCGTTTGTCAATAAATTTTCAATGGAAAATTTAATGTATACAAAATTAATGTGTGTTTATTTGTTTAAAAAGTCAATAAAGATAATTATATTACAAAGTAAATAATGAATCAAATAAAGAAGAAGATTTTAAGAAAATGAATTTAAACCAAAGTTAATGGTTTGAGCAAATTTTTGTTTTTTTAAATTAATGATGTTCATTTAAGGAATCTTTTTAATAACGGGTAATGAATTTTTTAAAAACGGATGATGAATATGTTTGTTTTTTTCTTGAGTAATTTTGTTATAATTATGAGAAATTTCGGACTATGGAATCAATTATTATAAGTACGCCAAAAGAATACATTTATAGCGACCTAAATAACAGTATATCTAAATTTAACGGGTTGACTTCAAATAAGCGAGCAAAGATGCTAACAATTTAAGAAAAAAGTTTATTAGTTCCTTGCATATATTGGTATTAAAAATGAGAAATATCCATCGACAGGTTCAAAAGTAATAACTAAAAATAGGAGATACCAATATAAAATATTTATATCGATCCAAATAACGGTATTTTTTTAAATTAACGATATCTCTTCAATAATTGGACGAAAATGTTGACTATATAAGACAAAAGTTTGTTAAATCCTTGAATTTCTTAGTATTAAAAATGAGAAACATCCATCGACAGGTTCAAAAGTTACAACTAAAAATAGGAGATATCAAAATAAAATATTTATATCGATTCAAATAACGGTATTTTTTAAAATTAACTATATCTCTTCGATTAATTCCAGGGAAATGTTGACTATCTAAGACAAAAGTTTGTTAGGTCCTTGAATTTCTTAGTACTCAAAATGAGAAATATCCATCGACAGGTTCAAAATATATGTCTGAACATATTAAAAATTCCAAAATGAAATTAAAATTTTGTCGGGATTTCATTGTAATCACAGTAATAAGGTAAATCAAACAGTGGCTTATGGCTTGGATTAAGAAGTAATGAAATAATCAAAGATGGGACCTATTATTTAGAATTAACATTTCTTACTAATAATATGGGCATTTTCATAGAAATGTCAACCGTGACCGAAAAATTAAAAATGGACAAATAATTTCTTGTGAATCGTATTATCAGAGAAATATACTTAAATTTTATCCAAACCATATCTTAGTTGACACGATGATAAAACGGACTCCAAAGTTGCCTTCATGTTTTTGACCAACTTATTTAATTTTCAGTAGCATTTTGTCTAAAATATTTAATTCTTTTAAAGCGATGATGCAAGTTTACTCCTATCTCAAGATATTCGTTACTACAATTAAAGGATTAACTAGTACAGATGAAGAAGTAAAACAGTAACGTAGCCTTCTTGTAATTTATAAGAAGAGTATACAAATAGTTTTGTTATATTTTTTCTCGTACAGTTAAATGTCAACTACAGAAGTAGAAGATTTCTCTTTTCTACAGAATTTGTTACGATTTTACTTGACAAAAGTTGAATGAATGAATAGAAAAAACAAAAAATATTTCAGTACATTTCTAACACATTTAATTGTCTGCAGATACGTGTTTTTTACTTTACGAATATATTAATGAAGGTTTAACTCCAAAAAAATGGAAACAGAGTTAGTAAACGATAATTTTTTGATTTACATTCATTGATTTTCTAATGTCACGTTCGTCACCGCAAATTATACATTATTTTCATTACTTACGCGTTGCTGGAAGCTGGTTTTGAAAACTGTTAATTTAAATCAAGTATTTTATGAAAAATTTAAAATAAAAAAAAATATTGGATATATCAAGCAGTGTTACACTTTTTTTAATTTCAAACTTTGTCACGTTACATCATCCAGTGAATATTTTACTTTTGAGTATTAAAATATTGATAATTAAAAATTATATTTTTTACATGCTAAATTAATAATAGAAAGGAATGCTCTCGACGGTATAGAGAAAACTTAAGAACACCCATTTAAGTCACAAATAACATATCATATATTCAAAAAACAGCGGCCATCAAAATCTGAAAACGTCAAGACCATGGGACTAAGGTATACTTTTCTAAATGTTTAATATGCGCTGAATCCGAATCAGAATTTCTCTCTTATATGAGATTTACAAGATATCTTTACCATAAATATTAAAATATTCGGGTTTTTGCTATATTCTATGTTCTCACAAATAATTATAAAGAAATAAAAAAAAATTATGGTTTTCATTGTTTTTCATCTCATTGAAGCGTATGACTGTAGCGTTTGTGACATTGTAAATGGCCATATATAACATTTTATAGGATTTATAAAAATCGTCATTTGATTTCAATCCAATTTTCTTTCTGGTGTACGTAAAGTCATGTCTTACTTTTTTTTCTCAATACTTTATGACTTTATTTTTTAATAAAACATCATTACTTTTTAAAACCAATTCAATATTTCCCCCCAATAATCTCTAAATCTATCAATTGTATTATTTCAAGTCAAATGTCAAATATTGATCAAGTTTTTTTTCAATTTAGTGGACTTTGCCATAAAAATTTATTTGCTATTGTTTGGCACTTCTTAAAATTCTATAATAAATTTTTTTGCAAAAAAAGAAACGTGTAGCAGATCATAGCAATTTAATAGTTTTTTCTTTAGATACAGATAACAAAATATGTCTGTATGTAGCAATTGCAAAAAAAAAAATATTGAAAAAAAAATCACTACAAATTCTATGAAACAATTGTAATAAAATTTGAGCAAAAATCGCAAAATATACAATGACAGCCAAGCAGCATAAGGCAGCAAACAACATCACCACACAATAGATCGCATAAGCTTAAATATAAAAAAATATCTGTCAGAATGTCAAATCAATTGGACACGTTTTGTAATACGCTGCTCTATTCCATGTACCAAAAAAGTATAAAAAAGAAGGGTAAATCTTAAACAGAAAACTATCAAACACTCATATAAAGTAATGTAGATATATTATTTATAAAGCGTTTAGAGTGCCACAAAATCTGTAAAATTTAAACTTTCAAAATGAGGCAACAGTTGGCGAAATAAATGAATTTAACAATCGTTTTATTATAAATTTTAATAATAATAAAATCATATAATTCGTGAAAAAAATAAAAAATTTAAAATATCGGTTATTCCTAATGTAATATATTTATGTTATATCTGCGATAGTAATGCTTTAAAAAAATCTTAAAGTGATCAATACATTATAATAATGAATATTGCAAAATATTGGTGATTCCAAATTTTTGTTTTTTTTCCATTTTATTTAATAATTTACCTAATAAATTATTTAAAAGATTTTTATACAACAGTCACAAAAATTAAATTTTGTTTAAATATTGGTGGCCAATGTTAGTTTTGCTATATTTTCCTTCCAAAACTAAACTACTTAAAGATCAAAAACAAATGTATTACATAGGTTGTGGGTTCAATTCTCACTAAAAGCAGTTTTAGGAAGTTGTTCACATGTTTTTTTTTTTCAGTTTTTAATATTTTGTTTTACATTTGCATTGAAATCCATATTTAAGATGTAATCTAAATGTGGTAATAGGAAAAAAAAGAACATTATATGAAACAATATAATTTTATATATCAGGGTTGGAAATCCAATAGGTTGCTGGTCTTGTTCAAATCTTCAGTTATAGATTTTCATTCCATTCACAGATTTTATGAAGTCTGTTTGGAAAATAACTAGTACCTCTGTGTCTTTAATATCTGCCATCATTTTTTTTTTTAAAGTTCAGTAGATGACATAACTACTTCAAATTCTCCCACATAGCCAGCAAAAACTTTCATTACCACGTAAATGGTTATATAATGAAAATAAATATTTCAACACAATATACTTTGGCATCAGCACTAGTTATTTTTGTTTGACGAAGTCATTTTTACAAGCAGTCAAGTTTACCCACCACTACTTATTTAATTACAAATGTAATATATTTTTGTCAACTACTTATTTTTAATTACTGATAAGTATAATGGTAAGCCTTATTATTAAAAAACTTGTAACCACATATTTTCTAGTTGCTTATAAGAATTACAACCAAGAAAAGTTGATATTCTTTTCAAAAAAAAAACACATTGAATTGTAAAGTATAAGAAATGCAAGCAGCACAAAAATTTAGCAATGGGTGCAAATTTAATGTGAATCGTGAAAACATACAATATTCACTAGAAACGAAATACGTACACAAGTCAAACATTGAATGGTAAATGAAAAACTGAAATATTTGCAGTAAATAGCAAACAAAACCGTTACATTATAATACACCAGTCTAAATATTTATATACAAAATCTTTTTACTTACATCTTCTTTTCACGCTTAAATTTGTGCTTGAATTGCATTAAGAAATTTGTATAGAAAAGACGATAAAAAACAGAAAGCATCTGCCAAACAAGTTGAAAACGATCAAAATAAATCACGCAATCTAATCATATACAAAAAAAATATAAAAAATAAAGCAATCTAGCAAAATTCTATTGCAATGTCAATGAGAAATGTACAAAATTCTATTTAATAGAAATAAAAGGGGCAGTTTTACTGTTAAACTGTTAAAAAAAATTAGGAAAATGTCTTTAAACTTATTAAGACAAAACAAAAAACCATATTTTTAGTGGAAAATATCAGTGATAACAAATTTAAGAAATTTTTAACATATTTGAAATAAATTCAGAAATTAATGGTTTCAAATATATTCTTATAAAAAAAATAATTTTCTGATTTTAAAAATATTTGTGTTTTTAAAAATGATCTATTTGTGGCCTAGTTGCATATACATATGTACCAAATAAATGACTTTATGCTGGTGGCGTATTAGTAGGCCGAACTGGCCAATAGAACGAACAAACACAATGTAATGTGTAATGGTTAGCGTGTTGGACTTTTACACAGAAGGTCCCGGGTTCAATCCCCGGTGCCGGCAACATCAAATTAATATGTATGAGTTTTTTCTATCCCTCATACGTATCGCAATGTCCACCTTCGGTGTTCCCATAGCAATTAACCCCACCGAAGTAAAATAATGAATCAGGGCTATGAACCAAAAAGCTTCAATAAGTTCACCAACTCTCCATCAGGTGGCGAGCAACAACTGTTCTAAGACTTATCATCTCGCGCAATTACAGTGTTGCCATGTCTGAAGCCCTTCATCTTTCCCCACCTTTCATCTCTATACTATCCCTTTCCAAGAAAGCAACACACTAAATATAGGAAGTATTTCCTGAGTGTTGCCTCTCTTTAAAAAAAAAAATGGCTTTAAAATCATTAAATAACTAATTCTTAACAAAAGTAAAATTTTCCAAAATACTGGTGACATAAAATTTTGTCTTTTTTTGACATATTCCTAATTTTTAACTAAAGAAATTATTTATGAGTTATTTATACAAGAAATCGTCAGCTTATTATTAGTTTGACCCATACCGATAAAGGCATACATGTATTAATTTTTGTATGCAAAATTGGCGTGATTATACTGGATATTTTAGATATGATACGAGATATCTCGAAACGGATTTTGGAATGAGAAAGGAGATATTCACATTATATATAAAATATTCCTAACTAAATTTATAAAAAAAGGGGTCCGTGGGTCAAACCAATAATAAGCAGAGAAAATACTATTTTTTAAACCCCATTTTGCAAAATATTGTTGATTCCAAATTTAAGCCATTATTGCTGAGTATGCTGTAGTTTGTCAAATAAATGACTTCAACGATAAAAAAAAAACTTATTAGTATTTATTCTTGCTTGAAAAATATTAGTAATTTTAAATAATATTTTATTTTGCTTTAATTTAAAATTTAATTATAGAATTTTATGGCTAAACCTGAAGTTGTAATTTTTTTTTAGCTCAAATTCCGATCATTATGTTTTATAATTATGATTTCAAATAAATTTTTTTATTTGAAAATATCAACGAAGTGAAATCAAAGTTAATTAATTTATTCTATAAATACAATCATCCCTCGTATGACACGGTTTCGCACAAAGCTGTTTACAAAGCTCACTTTTGTCTCTTATAACGCAATATTTGCTTTATTTTTCTCTTAAATTAACAATTTAAATCTACAGGTTTTTCTAAAAAGTGCTGCTTAGAAGAATGAATCAACGGCGTTTTACGAGTTAATGGTGTTTTTCACTATTTATAAAAATTATGTTTAGTATTCATGTTGTGTGGCAAATATTTATTAGTTAAGTTATTGAGGCGAAGGTCAATTTTATAAAGAGTTACAGAAAACTTTAAGTTTTAATTTTTGGTCTTTAAACGAATTATACAAAATCAAATTTCATACAATTATGAGCTATCATGGTACATTAGAGTTAATAGTATGATATGAAAAACAATAATTTAAACAATTATACATTTGAAACAGTTAACCGTTAATTAACATGGATTAAATTTTAGCTAAATGGTTTTTTTTTTTTAATATGAAAAAGTATTAAAGTTAAAATAATATATCAAAAAACACCGACAGAAAATTCTTTGACTTTATTATAAATGAAATCACTGAGAGAAAACGATGTAAAAAATTAAGCAAGTCAGGCGTCATGGCAAAGATTTTTATCACTATCAAAGCCAGTCTCACGATTTCCTCCAAGTTATCGAATTCAGCCTTGCCCAAAATCGATAAAAAATTCTTGCCAATGCCTCGCCGTGGCTAAGAATCTGTATTATTTTATTTGAAAATATTTTTTTAATATCAGATTAAAGCTTAAAAAATTATAAAAATACAAAAACTTTAGCGATTAAATCATAATATGTTTGCAATAATCATAATATAATAATAATTTGATAACTAGCGCTAACATGGTTAAAGTGGTTGCTGCAAATATGTTATGATCATTATAAATGTATTGTAACATTGCGGTATTATCACATGTTTGCATTATTTTATTTTTCCTGACAAAATATCATTTATGCTGCAAAAGGGAAAGTTTATCTTTTTCAGATACTAAAATAAAAAATGTATGTAAACATCGCATAGCGACAAAACAATGGTTTATATAACTTCTTAATAACACAAATATTATTTGTCAGCGCAAAGACAATTTGATTATTTAAATTATTTTAAAATAACTTTATTTAATTGTGTAAATTATAAAAACAAAACATTATTAATTAAAAAAACATGCATAACTTTTTGGTCCAGCTTCAATAGAATGCTGGGAGAATAATTTAGGAATCATATAATGATAATTTATAAGCATTTTTATAACCATAATATGATAATATTGAGATCAATTGGCAACCATAATATGGTAATCTAATTATCATATTATGATTAAGAAAAAGATAACAGTATGATTGTCGCAACCATAGTAACATAGTTGTAGCAATCATAAATCCAAAAATGCTTGATGCTCTTAGAATATGGTTGCCTCAACCATGTTTTTCTGTACGTGTGTCTTCAAAAAACCATTTCAGTTTATACCAAATTTGTCTATAGTTACTTTAAATAGTAAACGTTATAATTTTTGACCCCACTTAGTGAGCCCTAAACATGAGATTAAGCTGCTAAAAAAAACACGGGTCACTTAAATTTTAATTCTCTACACCATATCTGAAGTTTATTAAGATCTGCCGGTCCGGGTCGGGATACATCTCATGTAGGAAACTCAGTTCGCGCAATGTGCTAGTCAATTTTAAATATAATTGTGAATATCAGACGAAAAAACATACATTTTCCCAAAATGTATGCCACCCTCTCATAAGTTTGTGAATTTCGTAATCCGTTATTTGTGAGCTGATATCACCTCAAACTGTATAAAATTACAACCGTACATTACATACATTTTCCCAAAATGTATGCCACTCTCTCATAAGTTTGTGAATTTCGTAATCCGTTATTTGTGAGCTGATATCACCTCAAACTGTATAAAATTACATACAACACCGTTTTTAAGCACTGTTCTCAAAACTCAATTCCATTAAACAAAGCAAAACCCAAACGGAAAAAAACTGCGACAGTTTAAAAATTGGAAAATTTGGGTTTCACTTGTAAACCGCCATACAACTCTACAATGGTTTGGATCTCAAAGTTAAAAACTATAAGCAAAAAAAATAAAATGAATGAAAAAAACCTTTGTAAGTTTCAATCTATTTATTTTTTATTTCTTCGATTTTTAAATGACTATCAATTCTTTAGGCGAAGACCTTTGAACGGTAAACTTTGCATGGTATAGTTGTTAAATATAGTCTGCCAAACCATGTACATCGTTTCTCTAAATTCAAAATATCTTGAGAATAAGAGGCATCTAAAGTCAGTTTGAAGAGGTGTCAAAAATTTTTGAAATCACATATATATATTTTATTCCCATTATTTTTAATTAATAAAAATTAATAGCAAAATAAAAATTATATAATTATTGCTGCACATGTTTAATATTTTTAAAAAATCGGCACGCCTGTTTCCCTTATATCCTTTTTTTTACAAATCACTATAAATGATTATAAAGTTTAAAATACAAAAATTCCAAAAACTGCAAACATCAACAGGGTCTCATCACTCTACTTTGTATATTCCTAAAAACCTCCTCCAATCTTTTTAACATCAGAATGCTACAAAACTAGTTATACAATTTAAAACAGCCTACCGAAATATTTAACAAAAAAAAATGTTCTATCATATTAAAGAAATATTCTTCAAATAATATTACAGTCAAAGTCCGTTATAACGAATACTTGGTATAACGAAATATATCGAACGAACAAATCGTGTGCATTGACTACCTTATATAACGATTTTTTCTGAAAATTTATACTCGATATAACAATTGTATAATTTAGGTGCGCCCCGGTAGGCTAGTTGGTAGCATGCTGGTTTATCAGCGCGGGGTCGTGGGTTCGATTCCCACCAGAGGAACTGGTTTGTTTTCTCTACAATGCGCCGAAAGCCATAGTAGCTAGTGATTGGTTAGGGTAATAAGATATAATTTGTAATTATATGATTATTAATAAATAAAATAAATAAATAATTTAGGCGTGTACCCAATATTGCAGTTTTATTTTTCATTTTTAATAAACTCACAATTTTTCCAAATCTTAATTGTAAAGTTGATTTAGTACAGAAAGTTGTTGCGATATAACGAATATTTCTATATAATGAATGGGTCTGACAATACATCATTCGTTATACCGTGCTTTGACTGTATTTCAATCACACAATATAGCATGTTATGACTTCATTATATTACATATCTTTATTCAAAGTAATATTGTTTTATTTTTAAGCCCAAACAATAGAGTAAGTAACACTTAATCATAACCATTATCATCATCATCAGCAGAGGCAGCAACAACAACCGTATGTACCAGCAACATACATTACTAAACAACAGAAATTTTTTTCTGTTGCTGCAACTTCAAACAATACAATGTTACCCAGAGATATGGCAAGTACTAAAAAAAAGAATACTACACATTACAAAAATTCTCATTTGCTTAATTTTTGATTATTACATGAACATATTCATTTTTTTCCCCTACAACCAATTTTTGGTTGTTTTATAGCAAAGCTTTTGTATTATTCTCACCCAAAAAAAAAAAAAAATTCAAATAAAGAATAAAGATTATTCATTAAAAATGGGTTTTTTGTTATATGAATATTGTATGCATGTCACACGGTAGCTTACCGTAATATTTAAGCATTCATACATTATTTTTTTATTTATTTTTTTTGTTTTTAATTTTTAGTTTTTGTACAGAAGTTACTGCATGCTGTTTCGATTATTATCATGCAGTTGGTGATTTTTAATATTTTTTGTTAATACACAACCTTAACCCTTTAATTGCATGAATAAAGTAATTAAAAGTTTTTAAGTATTAGAGTTTTTAAATAAACATTTAAGATTAAAATGAAGATAAAGGTATAATGTCAGTTTAGATCAAATTTCTTTAGTACTCTTTCTGCTAAAGAGTGCTGTTTTTAGTACTTTTTCTAATCTTGCTCACAGGGTGCAATTTTTAGTACAAAAAAAATGTTATGCTTTTGATATGCTAATATGCTAATAACTAGTTAATTTTCCAATTACTTTAATACAAAAAAAATTAAATAATGATCTTAAATTTGTTTTAAAATACAGACTCATTATTTTCCCAACCCTAGTAAATACATATATAACTACTTATTTTTTATTTTATGTAAGCTGTATAGTAATGACATTTTGAGCAAGCATGTCATTTGTGTTTTTATCTATCATGTATAACATGTCGAGATAGCTCAGATGGTAGAACGATAAAAACTGACTGATAAAAAAAATTAAAAAATAACAAAAATTCAATAAAAAGATATTATTTATTAAATTTTGTTTTTTTTTTTTTGAATTTGTTTGTAGACTCATTATTTTTGTACATACTGGTAAGCATATAGGTAAACAATTATTTTTCTATTTTCTGTAAGGTGTTGAGTAAAGATATGTTTTTATTTTGCGCCACATCCCCATATAAAAGTAATGAGATTTGTAGTGACAATTGTAATTACTTGTCATTACCAAATATGTACTTAAATAACCACTTATATGGTAAGGATTTTCACACTTGGTATTATTTCTTAAAAAGAATACTATTTTCTCTTTATAATTTTTTTTTTTGTCTAAATGTTTATACTGAAAATTATAAGAATAGCGAATATTCAATGATTGGCACTAACAATTTAATGATTAATGATTATAGTTTTATTAGTGAAGATGTTATGAATGGTACCTTAAGTACTAAAATTAAGTACTGAAAATAGCACTTTTATTTCAATGATATTTTGGTAAACAAAAGAGCTATGTTACGTATTTTTTTTTTTTAATGTTTGTACTACAATGTTCTAAATAATAATTATGTAATATGTGGGACTTAAAATTAAATTGTGGAAGAATGATCGTTTTATTAGTTAACATTTTATGTTTTTGTACTAAAAGTTACAAAAAATACAATACGAGGCTGCCATTTTTTAGAACAAAAAATTGTATGACCATTTTTTACCTATATGTTTCCACGTACCAAAAATTTTGTGAATAACAAATTTGTAATGTTTGGGACTAAAAATTTTAAAAATAATGGATAATTTTGTACTAAATAGACTAAAAATAATTACTTTTTTAAAAAATATGTAATTTTCTATGATTTGAATATATAATATGATTTAATATTTGGCACTAAAAATTTAAAAGAAAAAACATGATCGTTTTGTAAACTAAAATATTATGAATTCTGTTTCAGTACTAAAGTAATGGTTTCAATTTTTCTTAAAAGTGAGCATTCTTCTGTGATTATTTCGTAAATAAATTTTAATTGTTTTCTCTTTTGCATGGAAATATACCTATAATAGTTTTGTGCGTGATCATTTGTGAACTAGGAAATAAATACTTTTTAAAAAAGTACTATATTCTATAATTTTTTAGTACACAAGTAAATTTTCTTATGTAAATGTTTGTACTAAAAATTTAGTTAATACGAATGTACATTGTTAAGTATTAAAAATTTTGCGATTAGTGGCTCCGGGGCCCAATAGGTCCTTGGGTCCAAAAAAAACAATTTCAAAAATTAATATTTTTTTCAGATCCAATAAACGTGGCCCGAACTAGAGCGAAAAATTTCAAACATTTTGTATATGTAAAACCGGTGCTCAAATGAAGGGAAATTACAAAAATATTCTAAAATAAAGGACTACAGCCATTTAAATAAATTTTAAATCCTTTAGGGTGGACCGAAATTAAAAAATATTAAAAATTTTTTTGAAAAAATCGCGCGAAAACTTATTACACAGTAAAACTTTGCTCAGCGAAGCCGCTTAAACTGCCTATCACATAGAAAACAAACGCTATGTTCCGACGAAGGCGGGCTACGCGAACAGCTTGTTAAACAGGAAAACTTTCATCAGCGAAGGTAATGCCAACGATAGCAACTGAAATAAATATTTTTGTGGTTTTCTTTCAGTTAAACGCCATTTTTGCTTATTAACCAAATTTACAATTTTTGTTCCTCCCGAATGGGGTTAAAAGGTACTAAAATTGCTGTAATACTTTATTTTAAACTTTTTTGTAATTTCCTTTCATTTTAGCACCATTTTTTTCCTATCGAAATTTACAATTTTTCGGCCCTCCCTACAGGGTTCAAAATTTACTAAAATGGCTGTAATTTGAGTCACGCTTATTGGATCTGAAAAAATCATTTTTGAAACAGTGAGGTAATTTCTTTTCGTTTGATTACACACACTTGTATGTATAGACCCTGGCGGTGTATGGAGCGTCAGCGCGACTAATTTTCAATTTCGGTTTTTTTTTACGTGTGCCCGCTAAAGTGCTCTTTCGCCGTTTTTAGGACTTATAATTTATTTAGTACTAATAAATAAAATAAGCTTTTACATGTTTTCGGTATAATTAATGACAACATTTTTAGTTTAAAATAAAATATTTCCGTCTCTTAATGGCTTAAATGGCATCCAACAAAAATTTCCTTATTTTTATTATTATTATTTTAAGCCTGTCAGTATATTTCGTTTTTAATTTCTTATGGATTTCCTACGAGTACGTATTTTTGTTTGTTTTATTTTACATTTTCATACAAATGCAAATGTATTTTTGCAACTATGAATTTTTGTTTACAATTAAACTGATGTTTTATAAAGCTCTTTTTTTATTTTTTGGTTTCATATTTTTCATATTCAAACCAGAACAGCCAACAAAAGCTTACAACATATCACGTGATTCAGAAGATTTTTTTGGTGTTGGTTATTTTTTTTTTTTTTTTTTTTTTAATGCAGAAATTCTTTACTTATGATGAATTTCTTGCTCTGAAAAACAAAACAAAAAGAACAAAATAAAAAAATTCTGACAACCCAGCAAAAAAACATCTTTGATAATTTTATTTTAAAAACTTTTATAAACCTCAGTGGAATTTTCGGTACTTTTTTTTAGCGAAACCTTAATTTTTAGTCCCCTGAAGTAAAAAGTGCTGTTTTTAGAACATTTTTTTTTTCCTTTGGTTTCCAAAATATTTGCTGTGTTATGTTCTAACAAGTATGGTTATGTAACATGCTTTTCAGTGCATGTAGGAGAATTATATAATGGTCTACCATCCATATATTTTTCACTAACAAGATGTCTTTCAGTTATACCATGTATCGCCCTCCGCCCATCACATTTGCTGTTGTTTTTGGGAAAAATATTTTTGATGTTTATTTTGAACATTGCATGTTTATTTTATTAAGTGTGAAATGTACACAAATTCATCAACGTCATGGTTATTTACAAAATAAAAAAAATATCAACAACATCAAACAAAAATTTCGAAAAATATACATTTATGTTTGCTCATATAAACATAATTCGTAATAAATTTTAATAAAATATTTTAAATAAATTTAAAAAATTTGACAACTTAAAATAACTAATAAAATTTTGCACTTTAAAAGGATATTCCACTGCTAATAGCAGTAACATGTATAAGAAATGGTATTAAAAACAGCAAGCTTTCCATAAAAGAGTTTCACAAAGGAGCCTGTGTAAGGAAGACAAAAATAAAAAAAAAAACCTCTATCTACGATACAATTCAGCAAAATATAAAAAACTAGCTTTCTTGAAATAAAAATTGCTAAAAATAGCAGTTTTAATGGCAAAATTTACTAAAAACAGTAACAATTTAAAGTAAAAGGGAGATTTTTAATAAAAAGACGTAGTCTTTTTATAGAAAAATGTAATCTTTTTATTAAAATACGTAGTCTTATCATTAAAATTCGTAGATAGTCTAGAAAGAACACAAAAAAAAACCCCTATCTACGAAATAAATTAACAAAGTATAAAAAGCTAGCTTTCTTCAAATAAAAATTGATAAAAAAAAAAATAGTAAAATAATACAAATAGCATAATTTCTACAATGAGAGAATTATTAATGAATTTTTGCATTTAGTCTATGAATTGTCACTGACTTTCGCTCATTGAAATTTTCATTAAATTAAAGCTGCTTTCCATAAAGTTTTATGAATAAAAATTGATTTCATTTATTAAAAATTTCTTCTGCCTATTGAGAAAGTTTCAGTAAAAATAGTTTCATAAAATTAATAAAGTTTTTCTTAAAGTTCAAGAAATATGTCATTCACTTTGTGAAGAAAACTTCATTAGTTTACGGAAAACTGTCATTAAAACTCGTGCAAAGAAAATTCTCTCTGTATATGAAAGAATATAAACACGGCCGGCCAATTTTTTAAAGTTCAAACTCTATCTAAAATTTTAAAAATGTTATCAAAGAATTTTTGAGAATTTGTAAAGGGTGTCCCAAGAAGAACGCAATTTTTAAATCTCGCAACATTCGAAGTGTCATTGTTTGACATTTGAACAATTGTTATTGTTTGCTAGTAGAAGGTACGAGGTTAGTAAAAATGGAGCCAGCTGACCATGGACGGCGAAGGGAGTTCGTTAATTGGGTATTGGAGAGACAACATGAAAATGCTGATTTTGCCGATAAAATCACACACAGAGAAATAAAGTGCCAACCGAATTGAAAAGTGTATATTAATGGTGACAACTTATAAATTCAGTTAGTACAATGATAATTACATTCGATTTCTGAAAATTTTGGGTGTTACAACTAAAATTCTGTTGAATTAATCGAACTTTGTTGTGAAAACTAATATAAAGTTGTGCCAACTGTCTGAAATTCATTATAACCGAATTAGAGTCATAGTTACCGAATTTCAGTTGGCAAATAGCTAAATTCTTTTCTGTGTGCATCTTCAGTGACTAGGCCCATTTTCATCTTGATGGCTTCGTCAATAGGCAGAATTGTCGCATTTGGGGTGAGGAAAATCCTCGAGTGATTCACGAGAAGCAAATGCATCCTCAACGTGTCACTGTGTGGTGTGGTTTTTGGGGTGGAGGAATCATTGGACCTTTTTTTTATGAAAATGAGGCAGGTCAAGCGCAAACAGTCAATGGTGTTCGGTATCGTGAAATGATAACCAGTTTTTTCTTGCCTAGAATTGAAGAAATGAATGTGGAGGGCATGTGGTTCCAACAAGATGGCGCCACATGTCATACAGCCAGAGAAAACAATTCAATTGCTGCATCAGTCATTTCCCGGTCGTGTTATTTCGCGTTTTGGAGATCAGAATTGGCCGCCTAGATCGTGCGATTTAACACCACTAGATTTTTTTCTTTGGGGTTTTTGGAAGTCAATGGTGTACGCGAATAAGCCGACGACGACTCAAGCCTTAAAAGAGGAAATTGGACGCTGCATTAATGAAATACCGCAGCATTCATGCAAAACGGTCATTGAAAATTTCATTAAAAGATCGCGTGCATGCCAGCAAAGCCGCGGCGGCCATCTGCACGATATATTGTTCCATACATAACCTCATTCTGTCTACTTTACGATATAATAAAGTTTCACGATTTTTTTTTTTAACATCTGTGTTTTATTTAAAATTTAAAAATTGCGCTCTTCTTGGGACACCCTTTATAAAAACACGTAGTCTTTTTATTAAGAGAGATACATTCAAAAAGAAGTTTGTAAAGTCAGCAATATTTTTGCTGGGAAAATCCTTGCAGATTCTAATATCAGCACAAAAATAAAACTATGAAAATATTCAAGAGTTTCTTAAAAAAATTAAAAAAGCGAAAGATTTTTTTTCTGAATTAATGGATAATAAGCGAGATTGATAAAATAATTTAAAAATAATTTTTCTTTTAGCAATGAAAAGACATTGGAATAATCAGTCCTTATTTAATTAAATTTTTAAATTTTAAATATTTCTCTATTATTTTAATTTTTAATTTATTTAATTTATTTTTATTTTAAATAACGGTTCCGTATTTGACAAAAGAAACAAAGGACATAATAAAGACAAAAAAAACGACAGAGCTGTATTTTAGCTGTCTTATCATTTATAAAAGGAATTTTCTCTTAATATGCAGCTTAGTTTTCATGCAACTAACTAAAATTTTGTAGATTTAGTCCTGGTTCACACACGGCAATTATAATTGCGCAATTTTTCTCCAATTCTCCTTTGAAATTGCTTTTGTGTTCACACAGGAAAAGTTTGTTTCAGCAATTTTCGTATATCAACCTGCAGTGTTGAAAATTGCGGATGACAAAACAAAACGGAATTGGAGTACGGGCAAGTATGTACCCCCTTCCATTCTCTTTTCCTCCCTCTTCTATAAACTCAAGAATTGCGCAAGTATAATTGCCGTGTGTGAACCTGGTCCTACATTTTTTTGTGCTGTTTTTATTTTACCAATATTTAACAAAAGGATTATGCTAATTTTATTGCTTTTTCCTTCAGCGTAATTTTTAACTAATTTTAGTAACTTTTTCTGCTATATATTTATGAGAGTAATCTATTTAAAAACGTAGTCATTTTATTAAAAGACGTAATCTTTTTATTAAAAACCGAAGTTTTTTGGTTTGAAAAACGCAGTATTTTTTAAAAGACGTAGTCATTTTATTGAAGAATTTAGTTTTTTATTGAAAGGCATAGTCTTCTCATTAAAAGGCGTAGTCTTCTTACTAAAAGACGTAGTCTACATAATAAAAGATGTAGTCTTCTTACTAAAATACGTAGTCTTTTATTACTAGACGTAGTCTTTTTATTAACCCTATAAAAAATTTGGTAATGCAATAAAATTTTATACTTTTGTTTAAATATGTTCACTAGGAAATTGGTCATTGAAAAACAATCATCATATGCATACACTGTTCATCAGGGCAATATAGTATCGATATTTGTTAACAAAGTGTTATAACTTTAAAGCGTGTGGTGTATCTCCTACACTGACAAAACTAGAATTACGAAATTTGGCACGTAGCTTCATTTAAGTCAAAATAGAAATATATCCACAAACAAAAATTCGGTAGTGAAAGGGTTAATAGACGTAGTCCAGAATTTAACTTACTGAAACAATTTTTAAAATACATCATTTTGTTTGTAAAAATATATGTTCTCAAACTCTACCATTCAATCTTTATCTACTATTTTATTTAAATTATGCGCTATTTAAACAAAAACAATCATAAAAACAAATTTACCAAACTTATAGGAAAAACTATTGCTAAAAATAACATATTGTTGGCATCGTGTCTTTTTGACTTCAGCAATGAAAAAAAAATTTATTCATATTTTAGAAATGTTTGATTGGCTTTGTACATGAGTTTAGAGTATAACTGCATTATGACTAAATAAAACCACAAACTAGCAGGGCTGGCAACCATTTCAGTCGGTTATCGTTATTGTATAATATATAACGGTATTTTGTGAATATTTCGATAGGGTATTTTAAGGTTAACAATATTTTTAGTTATATCGTTATGTTATTTTAAGGTTAACGTTATTTTAAGTTATTTCGTTAGGTTATTTTAGGGTTAATCTTATTTTACGTTATTTCGTTAGGTTATTTTAGGGTTTTTTTTTTAAGAGAAGCAACACACACAGGAAATTCTTCCTATTAATTAATGTGCGGCTTTTTTTGGATAAGTGATAGAAAACTCATACTTATTATTTTGCTAAATTGATGTTGTCGTCACCGGGAATCGAACCCGGGACCATCTGTGTAACAGTCCAACGCGCTAAGGGTTGACGTTATATTACTTAATTTTTTAGTAGGTATACATATCGATCACTATCCGACAAAAAGACGTAATTGGCAAAATCATAATTTAAAAAAAAAATTTTAATATTCTTTGATTTACTGCTACTGCTGTGGAATTTGAACATATTCAGTATTCTACACACAGAGAATTCCTTGGACGAGTTTTTATGAAATTTTTTCACTATAATAATTAAGTGTTCTTCTCAATGTGAATGAAAAACTTTTTAAAGTTCATGAAAAAGGTTCATAGTTTTAATGAAACTATTTTGAATGAAACATTTTCATTAGCCGTATGAAATTTTTAATAAATAATATGAAATTTTTAATAAATAATATGAAATTTTTAATAAATAATATGAAATTTTTCAATAGATTTTATGAGAAACCGCATTAATTACGTCTTTACGTCTTTCTGGCGGTTACGACTAGATATTTTCAAGATAACAGCAACTTGAAGCACACCTTAATGAAAAAATGCAAAATACATTCCAAAACTGCACCAACAGTAGTAGAAAGACTAAGTCATTTATGGATTACAGATCGCAAAAGTAGACAATCGCTGTTTTCCGAAAGTTGTTTCCATCAAAGTTCACTTGGTTTTAAAATTGTTCTAGTTTTGCACAAAAAAAAACGTGAATAAAATCACAAGTTTTTTAAATTTTAAAGACCTAAAATCGCGATTATCTATATTGCTCCAATGAATCTTCCTGTTTAAAATATGAAAAAAGTCGAATGGCATGAGATCAAAAAAAAAAAATGCTTTTTAAATGTTCGTTCATAGAATGAACGATATGTATGTGTGGATGAATTTATGATTAAAAAAATGTACCCTTATGAGAAAAAAAAATTATATATGTCGTTAGGATATGTTAAGGTTATCGATATTTTAGAATTATTTCGTTAGGGTATTATAAGTATAACGGTATTTTAAGTAATTTTGTTATGGTATTTTAGGGGTTTTGGTATTTAAAGATATTTCGTTAGTGATTTTTTAAGGTTAAAAATAGTTCCTTGAAACGGTATTGAATTTTTATCGGTATTTTAGGGTTCGTGTTTGCCAATCATGCAAACTAGTGACATTGATTATTTGTTTAAGTTTTTGGCTTATTGACATAAGACATGACTTTTTGCATTGCAAATAAACAAAAAAATTGTGTTTAAATTATTGAAATTTAAATAAGAAAAACAAATATTTCTGAATTGTATTTTGAACGCTAGTTTTGGATAAAATCTTTAATTTTATAAATTTCAAAGTCAAAGATTTAAAAATTCATCTATAACAATTACCAATTACTTACATGCACTGTATATGCATGTAAGACGTAGTTCTTTATTTTTCAAGTGAATATACATAATTCTAAAATACAAGAAAGAAATACACAAAATATAACAAAAATCTTTTGCCTATTTATAGGCAGTCGAAAGATTCGACTACAAATTCGACAACCGCAATCAGGCCAAATGTTTATCATAATCATTCATTTAGTACATTTTTTAAATTAGTTCATTTAATTGATTTATTGTTTTAATAATATTTGTTAATACGAATTCACAATTTGTATTTTCATACATTTGTTATGGCATGCCTTTGTTAGATGTATAGTAGGGGCAGGTCGATTTGTAGGGAGGCAAAAAAATCGCTCAACGTACAAGGAAAATCGTATTCTAGGGATCAAAATAAGAAACTTTGCCGAAGGAACCATACCTCTAAAACGAATTCTGATGTCCCGACTTTTGACACATAGGGTAAAATTTTGAAAAAGCCCACATTGATATATCAGAGAGTAGGAGGAATCTCTCCAAGATTATGGGAGCTACTTTTTCTCCGGGAGACGCGCTAGTAGATTAATGCATAAATCATAATTCTAGGTGACCGTTAAGGGGTTAAAATTTAAGTCGAAAGAGAGCCTTTTAGGCCGTGTTTTTATAGCAAAATGTAAAAATCTCGGGATAGAGATATTTTTGAAAGTAGGAGGAGTCTTTCCAAGATTAGGGTCTCTATTTCTTCTCCGGAAGACGCTCTAGCAGATGAATGTATAAATTATATTCGATGGGGTTGGATTCGATTGAGGCACTCTTAATGGGTCAAAGAGGGATTTTTCAAAATTTGACCCTACGGGTCAAAAGTCGGGACATCAGAATTCGTTTTAGAGGTATGGTTCCTTCGGCAAAGTTTCTTATTTTGATCCCTAGAATACGATTTTCCTTGTATGTTGAGCGACTTTTAAATCGACCCGCCCTAATGTATAGTATACAAAAGAAAAAATTTTGTGTAAGTCTTATAATGGTTGTATTTATTTGTATATTTTCTTTTCTCTCTACTTCGTCTAGACAAGCTCCGACATCTAAATTTCGCCTTTTTTATTCTGGGTGCTATGAATATGTTTATTAGCACAATTTTGGTAGCAATAAAACGCAATTTCAGCAAAAAAAAAGTAGTCAAAGGACAACGTAGTCTTAATAAAAAATGTTGTCTTAATAAAGAGAACGTAGTCTTACAAATGAAAAAGTAGTCTTACTCAAGAAAACGTAGTCTTACTAAAGAAAACGTACTCTTACTAAAGAAAACGTAGTCTTACTAAAGAAAATGTGGTCTTACTAAAGAAAACGTAGTCTTACTAAAGAAAACATAGTCTTCCTAAAACACATAATTTTCTTGCATTATAGCACATTTAAGGATCAATTTCTGCTTTGTGCACAGAAGAATCACATATATTTTATTATTTTAAAGTGTCAAAGGTGGATTTATATTTATAAAAGTGTCATTTATCTATGGAAAAAAGAGAAATGACATCAGTCCCTAGCAGCAGCCAACAAAAAACAAAATTCATAGTTATATTACACCTATAAGTCATCACTCACATATCACTCTACTATGCTCAACTATATTGCATCACTCATCAGTGTTATCATCACAATACAATACGTTAGAAGTACTACAACACATATCACACTATTATCATTTGACTCCATACATAGACTATATAAGTGTTATATCATTGGTGTGATGAGGCTGTGATGTTAGTGATGATGACGATGATGATGAAGCCAATGTTTTTTGCTATTGTTATATCTCATCTAGTTTATTTGTCTTTAAATGTTTAACATGTCCATTTATCACTAGAATGTCAACCCATGTTTTAAATGTAGTAGGGGCATCAATATGAAACACTTTTTTTAATATGAAACAAACACAGTTTGAGGACGTTGTTAGCTCTGCTGAAATGCAGGATTTTAGTTAAAACCCTTTTTTTTGTAAAGACATAGTTTCATTTAAATGTGTAGTGGTATTCAAAACTCGTAATCTTATTGAAAGTCGTAGTATTATTTAAAATACGTAGTCTTTTTTAAAAGATGTATTCTTTTTTTAAAATATGTAGCCTTGTCTAGAAGATGTGGACTTATTTAAAACATGCATAAAAGACTTAGTCTTTAACACAAGACGTAGCTTTATTTAAAAGATATTTTAAAATCGCAACATTATTTACAAGATGCAGTCTTATTTTAAAGACGTATTCTTATTTAAAAGACGTAGTCTTATTTAAAAGATGTTAGTCTTATTTAAAAGACGTAATCTTATTTAAAAGACGTAGTCTTATTTAAAGACATAGTCTTTTTTTAAAGATGTATTGTTTTCTAAAATATAAAGTCTTTTCTAAAAGATAAAGTATTTTCTAAAAGATGTAGTCTTTTCTAAAAGATGTAGTCTTTTCTAAAGATGTAGTCTTTTCTAAAAGATGTAGTCTTTTCTAAAGATGTAGTCTTTTCTAAAAGATGTAGTCTTTTCTAAAAGATGTAGTCTTTTCTAAAATAGTATTCTTGCCTAGAAGACGTTGACTTAATTAAAACATGTAGTTTTATCTAAAAGACTTAGTCTTTAACACAAGACGTATTTTTATATAATAGACGTAGTATTATTTTAAAAACGCAACTTTATTTAAAAGACGTATTCTTATCTAAAAGATGTAGTCTTATTTGAAAGACGTAGTCTTATGTAAATTAAGACGTAGTATTTTTAAAAAGACGCAGTCTTACGTTGTCTTCCTAATTTGCCCTTTGTATTAACTAACATTCAAATTTATTTATTTTTTCTTCAAAGAAATTAAACTTTGGCTCCTCAATATATTTTTGAATACCCTAATATTATAGGGTTAAAAATATAGACAATTTTCATGATATTTTTGTTGTTGCTTTTCTACAGTTTAACACCTTTCACTGACATCATATACCACTACACATATGCACAGTTTATACATCTGTAGTATATATATGAATGTATAAATGTATGTATTGCAGTACTATATAACAAACACTTCAAAAACAACACTTTTAATACAGCAAAAAAATACGAGCACAAAGTGACAGTGTTCTCTAATGATGATTACGAAAATTGTTTGAAGTGTTAGAGTATATGTCAATGTTTGGAGTACATATAGTAGATATACATAGTGTTAATTGTTATACAAAACTTTGGATATGGCAATAGACTATATAACGTAAGCACTTACCTTGGTTTTTGTTTTATTAAATTCGAAGAAATGTAAGATGATCTGAAAGAATGAAAAAATAAAAAAAAAATTAATAAAATTTTTAGAAGATTTTCAAGTACTACAAACTTAAAAGTATAGTTAATAATATTTTTAGTATAGTTTTTTTTAAGGTTGAGCAGCCCCATATTATTGCTAACATTATAATCTTTCATTAGTTATAAAAATTTTAAAATCGGAGCACAGGTTTCAGATTTAAGAGTTCTTTTCGGAAAATATTTAATATTAGTATTAATCATACGCACCGTAGTACTGAAGAAAGTTCATATTAAAGAAAACTTAATTTAAATCCAAGCAATCAAAAAATACCTATTAATTTTTTTTCCTATGAATGTATATAATATAAAAAAATGTTTGTTTGCGCCCCGGTAGGCTAGTTGGTAGCGTGCTGGCGTATCAGTGCCGGGGTCGTGGGTTCGATTCCAACCAGAGGCACTGGTCTGTTTTCGCTACAACGCGCCGAAAGCCATAGTAGCTAGTGCTCGGTTAGGGAAATAGTATATAATTTGTAATTATATGATTATTAATTAATAAAATTAAACAAAATAAAAATAAAAAATACTTTAAAAATTCAAAAAAAAAGTATAAAGGTTTTTCAAGAAATAAAAATTTAAAAATGAATAATGTTTATAATATTTTTGATATAGTTTTTTTTTTAAACAACATCATATTATTTCTGGCAAAATTAGCATTTATTACATATAAACAACAAAATGTTTGCACAGGGGTAATATTTAAGAGCTCTTATCAAAAATTGTTTCCTATTAATATTAATCATGCGAACTGTAGTACTTGTGAAAATTTGTATTAAGGAAAATTTAGTTTAAATCGAATCAATCAAAATTGCCATATATATTCCTATATTTTTTTTATGAATTCATATAATAACATGAATATAATATAATGAATTCTATAAACATGAATCTAATATAATGAATTCTATACAATGTAATATAATATAATGAAAAAATATAAAAATAAAAAAAATTATTTAGGTTTTCTAAGAGAATAAAGAATATTTATAATATTTTTTAGGTTGAGCTGGAACGGCTTAATTATTACTTTAAATATTAGCTTTCATTAGATATAAAAAACTATAACATCGCTGCACTGGTTTGGGATTTATGAGCTCTTTTCGAAATATATTTCCTATTAATATTACGAGGGCGGCTCAATAAGTCCGTGACTTTTCGAACCTCCCTCGTAGTTATATGAAATGCAACACTGCTCCCATCAAGTACCACCTCTTAATAGACTATTGTCAAATTTGAGAAGATTCCTTCATTTACTTTGCGTTTAACAGCTGTTCAAAATATACAACCTCGTGGATTTTTTTAAAAATGGAAAAAAGTGAATTTCGATTGCTCATTAAACATTATTTTTTGTGAAAAAATCAATCAATCAAACTAAGGAAATACTATGGGGACTCTGCATCATCGATTTCAATGGTAAAAAAGTGGTTTACTGACTTTTGTTGTGGTCGCACAAGTACAAATGACTCTGAACGTTCTGGACGGCCAATTGAGGTCAATACACCAGAAAACGTCGAAAAAATCCACGATATTGTGTTGCCGATCGAAGAGGAAAAGTGCGTAAGATTGTTGATGTCATAGGCATTTGATATGGGAGTGTGTTTTCGATTTTAAATGATCAGTTGGGTTTAAGAAAGCTGTCTGCAAGATGGGTGCCGCGTTTGCTCTGAATTGACCATAAACATAATCGTGGCCAATAAGGTGATGGCAACAGTTTTTGGGATGCACTCGGGATAATCCACATCGATTACCTTCAAAAGGGAAAAACAGTAAACGGCGATTACTATGCCAACATATTGGACCGATTTTTCGAGGATTTCAAACAAAAATGACCCCATTTGGCCAAAAAATGCCTATTTGGATCTCGCAAAATCCTATTTTTTGGAAGGGATGCAAAAATTGGAGAAACGTTGGACTATTGAGCTAAAAGGAGATAATGTTGAAAAATATTTTTTTTTTTTTTGCAAAAAAAATTGTGTTTCATTCAAAAAGTTACGCACTTATTGATCCACCCTTGTACTTATAGTACTTAAAAAAGTTTACATTAAAAAAAATCAGTTTAAATCCGTTTAAAATGCCCTGAATATTCCCATAATTTTTTTATATTAATTTGAATGCCATATCCTTAAATATTATCCTTTATATGTATAATTTACTAAAATCTCAAATTTTCAAATCAATACATTTAACCATCAAACTGTTATTTCCTTTATTTATAGTTTAATTTTTTCTTATAAATATATTTTACAAAGTTTTAAAAATATATTTCATAATACACAAAAAGATAATAGAAGAAATTTATTTTCTTTATTATAAAAGAATTAGTGTTGTATAGTTAAGCACTTTATCATTTTTATCGATTAAGTAGGCAAGACATAAAAAAGGACATAATAAAATACATTTTATGACACTTTGTATACAGAAAACTGATAAGAAAATAAGAGAAATAAACATATAAAAAAACTGGTAATCAATGAATAAGATTTAACTAAAACTAGGGAAAACAATGACATAAAAAGGACTTCTTTATAAGTTTAAACTTTAACATAAAGTAAGCAAAATTATTTAAGCAATATATTCTGCATAGATAGATAAAACTGTTACGTATGAGTAATACACTGCGTTGCAAAACTATAATTACACATTTCACTAAATTTCATAAGTTAAAAAAAAACATAATCGAGTAATACCAATGGAGAATTAATAATATTTAACCAAAAAACAAGTTTTTATTTTACTATTTAATAACAAATTCAATTAGTATTTCATATTAATAAAACCCCTTAACTTAATATACCAAAATTTACTAAAATGTAAGAAAAGTATCTTAACGCAGTATTTGAAGTAATGCGTGAGTCTTCTTTTTTTTAATGAACTTGAAAATTCGATCAGACATACTGCCCACCGTATATATTCGAAGTTTTTCCTTTGTACATCTCCACGCATCAATAACTGCTTATTTTCAATGGACAACGATTTGATATTGACGGTTTACTGCGTAAAATCTACGGGTTAATATGCCCCAAATATTCGCAATGGGGTTTTGTTTCGGAGAACATGGGAGCCATTCCAATACTCTTATATAGTTAGATGATAGCCATTTAATCGTCTAACGAACTACATTGTGTGGTTGGAAAATAAATTCTTGTTGGAAAATAAATTCTTGTTGGAAAATAAATTCTTGTTGGAAAATAAATTCTTTTAATGTACTCAGGAAAATTCATGCTAATGCTGGGATTTGCAAAATAAAACATACCGTCGAAACTAACAAGCACCCCAAACAATTAAGGATCCGCCTTCGAAATTTTTCTCTAATAGCTGTAAAATCCATCTGGATCATCAATATTGAACTTGTTCTCATCAGAAAAATTGTCAAACAAAATTATGAACTAAAAGAACGAACTAATTCAATAAATGGAAACAACGATAGTGAACTATGAACTATTAGCACAACTCGTGCTTACGTATGAGTAATATTATATATTAAGAATAAAATATTAATAATACGCAAATCAAATATTTTTTAAAACACAATTTTGTTGAAGATAGTATTAAGTTATTATCTTAGCCGTTGAAAAAAAAAATTCTTTAAAATGTTTTAAACATTTATAGTGGGATTTAAGATTTTATTTTTTTTTTTTCAATTTACTTTTATTTCTTTTGGTATTTGCATATTTTATCCTAGTAAACATTAAGTAAATATTTACTCCCCTATTCATAAAAATATTAAACATTATTTCAAATACATTTTTCAAATACAAATTTTACTGTATTCATAAACGAATATTAACTTTTACACAACGTTTAAAAAATTGGTATTTTAAGCTAATAGTCATTTATAAATTTAAAATGTGTTTTATTAACTAAAATACATTTCAAATCTGGATTAAGATTTTGTATGAATACGGGCGTCAATGTTTAAGTACATAGCGTATTTTTTTAAATTTATTAAAATTATTTGCCATAAAAAATTTCCATTTTAATAAACTCTTTGCTTTATAGCTGTTTATTTTTGATTTTTTTTTTTTCTACTTTAAAACAAACAAAAAAGACCCTCTAATTAAACAAAACAGCAGTGACAACAAAAAAAAAATCACTTTGAAAACACTAAAAACAAAAAGTATTAAGACATTTTCTGTGCGCCCCGGCAGGCTAGCGTGCTAGCTTATAAGTGCGGGGGTCGTAGGTTCGATTCCCACCAGAGGCACTGGTTTGTTTTCGCTACAACGCGCCGAAAGCCACAGTAGCTAGTGCTCGGTTAGGGTAATAGGATATAAGTTTACAATTATATGATTATTAATAAATAAAATAAAATATAAAAAAAGAGATTTTCGAATAAAGCTAAATTTTTCGTATAAAGTTGTGTTACATTAAATAATTGTACAGCAATTTCACAAAAATTTAAAGTTTTGCTTTAAATAAAATTTTTTGAGCATAGTGTTTTATATACCATTATCCAGTTTCTACAGTATTTATCAAGCACTTTGATAAAACAAAAACAAGGAAAATACTCACTGCAATCCACCATTTAATATGCTTCAATTGGCAATGACAACGAAATATCATTTGAAACAATTTCAGAATTGTCATTGACAAAATAAAATAAAAAAAAAACAAAAAAACAAAAAAAAAAGATATTAACTGATAAAAAGTGATACGACTAAAGAGAAAAAAAATTAGCAAAAAAAAAAAACTATTGGACAAAAAAGCATTATGAAGTTTTTTATTTTTTTTAATAATATATAGTAGGATTATCTAGCTTTTGATAATGAAATTAAAGTATTTAAATAAATTTAAACTAAAATTATTCCACATAAAAAATGGAAAATTTAAAGGCGACTGAATGGACAAACTAAAAAAAATTGGACAAAAATAAGTACTTCATACAGAATTAGACAAATTGAATGAAAACTAGATTAAATTCCGTATATAAACGGAAAAAACAAAGTACCTGCTAAACAAAGAAATATTAAATACAAAACTAGACAAATTGTAGACACAAAATGGATAGAAATTTTCTGAAAATTAGATTAAATTCCGTATATAAACGGATAAAACAAAGCACCTGCTAAACAAAGAAATATTAAATACCAGAATTTCCCATTATGAGTGCTAATCTAACGTAATATAATGGAATGCGAATGATTAATATATTTATTTAATAATTTCATATTACTCATACGTTTATAAAAAACTAATATGATAATAGTTTTATACTATTCAAACGTTTATATGATATTAATAAGAGAACTGTAATGGCAATTAAATTTTGTGTCAGCCCAATTTTATTAAAATTTCTTCTAAAATTTTAGGTATTCAACATTTTGGAATATTAACTTGACTTAATAAAGGCAAACTAAAGTTAATCAAATGAATGACTTAATTTTTATTTCAATTATTTTATTTCGTATTTACCTACGACTATAAAACTTGATAAAATCTTCAATAAAGCAGAAAAGAATACAATGTGTATGATTAATATTTTAAGTTAATAGATTTAAATTAATCATAAGTTAGTATTAAGTTCTTAATAGAACTTTAATGCTAATTAAGTTTTGCGTCAAAACAATTTCATTCAAATTTTGAAAAAATTTCAAAATATGTAAAAGAATAAATTTGTATGTTATTATATTTCATAAAGCAACCAGTCTTTTTATAAAGCAACCTTTTATTACTCCTTAAAAACTTCGAATTTTTACGCAGAGAAATGGCATCATATTATGATAGTTTAAGATAATCATGTTATGATTGCATTGCCTAACAATCACAATATGATCTAGTTATGATCCTAAATGACGATCATAATTTGATCAGCCAGAATAAATATATATTAATTAGGATAATAATATAATAGTTTCGTGTCCCCAATCATGTGCAGGTAATTAACGTTCATCAGTGATTCTGATAACACTGTAATATTTGTTAATTTTTTATTGTTTGATTGCGTCTAAATGAAATTTTTGTTCAATAACTGACCGTAGTATATATAAACTGCTTTACTACAAAGTCAGGTCGATTTTTGCTGTGGCTTAAAACTAGTTTTCAACACACGGTGTTTTTGTTTTGCATACATAGTTGTACACTCATAAAAAAAAGTTTGTAAAGTCAGCAAAAAATTTTGCTGAGTCAGCAAAATATTAGTCAGGAGGATGCTAGCAAAAAAGTTGCTAATGTCAGCAAAATCTTTTGCTGAAAATCAGCGAGCTGATTTTTAGCAACAAAATTTGTAGATTCAGCAAAAGTTTTGCTAACACTTAGTAGATTAGAAATAAAAAAGCGTTGGTAAAAATTAATAAATTTTTTGCTGAATTTTAGTAGACTGAAAAAAACGCAAAAAATTTGTAGAAAAATTGTAATTTAGTTAATTTATTTGCTGAAAATCATAAAACATATTTTTGTGATTCTTTTAAAAATAATTTACTATAATAACGAAATATAACAATTTTAATTTTCCCACATTGACGACATGAATTAATTTAATATCTGAAAATATATAGAAATAAATATATATAACATAACAAAAATTTTCTTTCAACTACTTACATCAATGGTTGTCTTAATGATGCTATGACGAAACTGCCGAAGATAATTCTAGAAACGAAACGAAAAAATAATCAAAACAAACGAAACGAAAAAAACAACCCTTTTTTGCAATAAGAAAAAGAAACCATACAAATCTACCTAAGATGTGTGTTTTTGTCTTTCTCTTTACTCTGTCTACATGTCTGTATATGTTTTTTCATGGTTGATTGTTTTACTTGTCTTGTTAGAGTTGTACTTTTTAATATCATTTTCCTCTTCTCTACTACATCTTGACATGCAGCGACATCTGCTTATCAGCACAATTTTTTTTTAGCAAAATTAATTAGTAAAACATTAGTATATTAGTAAAGCATTAGTATAAAACAGTTAAGTGCTGAATAAGTATAACAAAAATTTTAGCTGAAAACACGATTTTAGCAAAAATATTTGCTAAAAAATAGTATACCTGATTTACAAGACGTTTTACTAACTTTTCTACTAACTTATTTTTTTGAGTGTAGAAGTACAACACATATAACATAACATTGTTCTATTTTTAGAAATCATGAGTTATTCCAATTTCCACTATTTTCCCAAATATTTCTCACATTTTACTTTCATTTGATGTATCTTAAATAGATATAGTAACTTTTTACAGATTCCTCTATAAAATTGAATGAATGAATTTATCAAAGAATTAATTAAAAACTCGTTTATTCAACTTTTGTTAAAGAAATTAATTTGAATGCATAAATTATAATTAAATTCATTCCCTTCTTAATATATTCGTTTTAAATTCATTCAATTGTGCACCTAATTCACTTAATTTAATTATATTAATTATTATTCCTTAAATGAATTAGTTTTTGTCGTTTAATTCTTTGGTGGAATTAGCCTTTTCCTTTAACTCTCTAAAAAAAAATAACTTTATTTTATGGTAAAAAAAAAATTAAATTTAGTTAATTCAACAAAAAATGCAATTCCTTTAGAGAATTAAAGGAAAAATATAACTCCTTCAGGGGATATTTAACGCAAATTTGATTTAATTCAGGGAATTATATTGCACATTACAATGATTAAAAAATTAATTCATTCAGTATGCATTCAGTATAGGAAATTAATTAGTTTATCAGAAGTTGAATTAGCTAGACTTACATTAATTCAATAGTGAATTAAATCTTTAATTGTAATTCTTTATGTTTTGGTCGGGGAATTCATTCATTAAATTTTAAGTCTTTGAATTTATTCACAGGAATTATTTCCTATTGTTTCTTCTTCTAAATTTAACTCATTAAGAACTCAAAAATTTAATTAATTTTTTAAATTTAAATATTTTGGAATTCATTCCAAAAATAATTAATTCTTTCATTTTCTGTTTACTAGTAAATGTTCATTTATTTTGCTGAATTCTTTTTTTTTTTTTGCAATAATAAATTTTTTACGTGCCCAATATTCCATTAAGTGTTATGAAATGTACACATTTATGTTGCGTGAGTTGCATAAATAAGACCTTAATGATATACTTCTGTGGATTTGGTTACTTTGGATAGTAATTTAATATATTTTTTCATTTCGATTTATGTATTAAATACTCTAGTTGCAAGCTATTTCGTTTATGGGATTTTCTAATTTACTGACAAATCAATATTCATAAATAAATATATTTTTTCAAGGTGTTGTTCTATAATTTTTTTGTTGTGAGGAGATAATTTACTTGGAAAAGTTTTAAATTAAATAAAACATGCATGGGCCAGTTTTTTTTTTTAAAGAAATTTTAATAATTCCCGGTAAAAAAATTTAAATACTAACTTAAATATTATAAATTTAATTATTAGCAACCGGTACATGAATAATTTAAACTTTTAAAGTCACCCTGTAATAAACAGGCATATGGCATATGTGGTAATAATACACACCTTGGGTTAAAAACAGTCCATAATTTGTTAGGTCTACATTATGATCGAAGTTCAAAATTTTGTAATGGTTATAGTAAAGTGATTACAGTTTTGTTAAAGGCTTTGTGAGTTACCCTGTTTTAACACAGTTTCAAGTATAAAAATGGAAAAGATTAGTCTTAATTAACCCATTTTTACATCATTTAAAGGAATTATAAATTATGTATCTGTATCTGTAAAATCAGAGTGTTTATAGTCACCCTGCTACAATATCTGGTCTCAAAATAAATTATTTCATATATAAAAAACCTATATAAGATTATATTTTCTTAAATATAAACTGAAGTAAATAATATTTGAGTGAGTTATTAAAATAAGGAGATTACGATATTTTTTTAAATTTTGTGTCACCCTGTTGCGACGATAAAGTAAATTATTAAATGTTTATACATTTTTCTGAGAGTATCATTTTTGAAATACTAATGGAACTAAAAAATATTTTTAGAAGATGGGTTGTAATTAGAGGTGCGGTGAATATTCTGTTACTATTTAGTATTCGGCAAATTTTTACTATTCGGAAGAATACCGAAGAACAGCACCATTCTGAAAAATTATTCGGTTAACAGAAAAAGGGGAATCCCCTATATTTTTTTATCTAAAAAAGTGAGAAAATAAAGTTTTTAACAAAATAAAATATAAAAATGTAAAGACGAGTTAGAAGTTTATAGTATTATGTATATATTAAATTTCTTTTTTGGTATACAATTGCTTAAAATATTACCTGTACCCCGTTTCTTTAACTGCCGTATCGAGAAAAGTTTCGCAAAGAACATGTAAAATACAAATTTGCTCGGGTTTTCATAAGTTAAGTCCAAGACAATTAAATATAAACTCACTCAAAAAAGCTAATTAAACGCTGTATTTTCGTTATTTCTTTTTCTTATTACATATTTTAATAAACTCCATTTGTCCAAAGTTTCATAAGTTAAAAATCTAAAAAATGTAGCTCTGAAAATGTAGTCAATTTTATCATCTCTTAACCCATCCTGTAAAAAGCAGGGTGACCATGTATTTCTCGATGAGAAAACTTGTCGCATTTGTTACACTGAGTGACTGAATTCAATGATATTAATGGATATTATAGAATATGTATTGTGGAATTAAGAGTCACCCTGTTACAATGCCTCTCTCGGGGCTAAACTTCTGAAGAACATAGTTTTTTAAAATATTAACATTTATCCTGTTATAGTATTGCGTTTACAATCACATGTATAAAAAACCTTTCTAATGGTACAATATCTTAAAATATTAGCTTAATTCAAATATATGATGGATTTGGCTTTGGATTTAAGGATTTAACGGTCACCCTGTTGTGACATTAAATGACAATCTTGACTAGTCAGGTATACACATGCTTACGGTGAGTAAAATTTCTTCAAATATTGATGTTTTCAATTAACATTAATCATGAATTTTGGGAGCAGTGCTGGATTTTAGATTGTGGTGTTATGAGTCACCCTGTAGCATCAAAAGACGACAAAGTCGACTAGCTATAAAAAAATTATTCAATATTATAATTAAAAACAAAGAATTCTATAATATTTAAAGAGATTATGGAAAAATTATAGAATATGGTAAAGAATTTTAGAATGTTATATTTGTTAGAAGTCATGCTGTTACAATACAGGGTGACAAAAAACCGAATTAAAAGCCATTTCCAAGAGTATAAATATAAAAAGATTTCAGCAATACATTCATACAGAGTTTGCTAAAAAAAGAATAAACTTTTAGTTTGTGCAATTTCGAGTCACCTTGTTAAACTGTATAAGCTTTATGGTACGTTTAATGTTAAGTAATTTGTTTACTGGGCCGTTGTCGTTCTTAATTTTAAAATCCATATTTCTAGTATTGTCATTATAATTCTCATTTACAGCAGTATGAGTGGACGTTGTCGTAACCATTCCTCATGGTAGTGTTGTACAGCAGTATGAGTGGACGTTGTCGTAACCATTCCTCATGGTAGTGTTGTTAAACAATGTATCTTATGTGTGGCAGTTGTATTGTTTTGCGGTAGAATTAAAGTATATTTTTAATGGTTTTTAAATTGCACACTTGTGTAACATTTTGTTTAATTTTTTTTTTTCCTTTTTGTTGTTTTGTGAATTTTTTATAATTTTTTTATACTTTACTCATAGAGTAAAGTAGAGTAGGTAAGTAAAGAGATGTATACATTTAAGTACTTAGCATTGATTTTTTTTTGTTAGTTGTTTTTAGTGGTTGTCGAGATTTTGCCTGCTTTTTTTTATTATACTCTAAAATCTTTTCCTTATTTACAAAAATGTTGCTGTTATTTGTTTGGGTGTAACATGGTTAGATTAACTTGATATTTTTAACTAGATGTTGATGTTAAATTAGTTTAAAAGAAGAGGATTTGAATGCAAATCTAGTAGATTATGAAAAGCACTTAAACCAGCAACTAGTTTGCTTGGAATACTATTGCGATAAAAGTATTTAACAATAATTCATGATTTTCAGTTTTGCATGTGATGGAATGGATTCCATGTAGAAATTATAATTCTAGTCTCAAAATCTAGTAGATTTTGGCAAAATCTTAAAAAATCACTCTATTGTGAATAAGTTATTGTGCTTGAATTTGTTATCACTGGTTCATCATAACTTAAACCGTCAAATAATTTATTAATGAAGATGTGACTGGAATAAATTTAGCTTAACTTAAACTCTAATATTCATCTTTATTGTGAATTATTTTTTCATTCCAGTTTCTGCTACAGTCTAAACCTTGTATAAGGAATATTTTTTATATCTTTGTTGTTCGTAACATGTAAAAATTTACATTTTTTACTAACGAGTACTATGTGGTAAACAAAATAGGAAAAAAATTCTGAAAAAGCACCAATTTGTGGTACATTTTTACTAGTGATATTTTATTTCCTTTTTTTCCAAGGATTTCATTTCTTTCTATACTTGAATATTTTGTCGTATATTTATCTACATTGTTTGTATGTGTTTTTTTTTTTACAAAAAAAAGAGGAGATTTCCTATTTTCTATTTCTTTTTTATATTCTAAAATATTACAAAACATATGTCAATGTCAATATGAGAAAATGTGCGGCCAAAATTTAAATGGTAATATGTTGGTGGTTGTTCTAGTATGTATATTTTTTTATTATTTGGTTGTTACAAACAAACCTAAGGAAATGTATTTTTTGGTTTTACAAAATATGTAGATTTTGTTTTTTTTTCTGTTCTTCTAATGTTTGTTCAAAGGAAGGAAATGTAAATTATTTAGATGGTGGAAAAAGTAATAAAAAATGAATAAATAGAATTTTATTTAAAAGGAAATATTTTAAAATGCATAATTTTTAAGTATTTACTTAAGTATGTAAATCGGTTTTTAGTAATTGTTTACATATTAATTTACATAATTTAAAGATTGTAAAGAATACAGAAAAACCTAAAATCGATTTCAAAAACAAATATTTGTTAATACAATTAAAAGTTTTATTGAACTTAGTACTATTATAGCAATTGTAGTATAAATAAAAATATTTGTAACTTTTAATTGACTACAAAAAAATTTTATTTGAATATTGTTTTTAGCTTCAAACTATTTTTTGTTAGATACTATTAAAACTTTTATTAGTATTGCAAAAAACATTGGGAAAAAAAATTAAAAATTACAAAATTTCAAAAATTAACAAAATTTTAAAAATTTGACAAATAATCACCAAAATTAGTCAAATATTTGCCAAAATTAAAAAATCTTTAACATTAAAAAAACGCTTAAATAAAAAACCACTAAAATTTAATAAAATCGCTGAAACTCAAAATATCTATTAATTTGAACAAATCGCCAATATTTGAAAAATCACTAAAAATTTTTAATATCGCCAAAATTGAAAAATGTACAAAATTTAACAACATCCTATAAATTGACTTAAACCGCCAAAAAATGTGAAAAATATCGTTAAAATACCAAAAACTAAAAACAAATAACCAAAAATTTTAAAAAATCGTCAAATGAAAAAATTACCAAATTAAAAAATCTCTTAAATTTGACAAATCGCCAAAATTTGAAAAAAATTTGCATTATTAAAAAAAAAAACAAAACGAAAACAAATCGCTAAAATTAAAAAAAAATCACCTAAATAAAACGTAAAACGTCCATATCTCGAAACATTTTTTATTTTTAACTTTTTTTTATTTCGTAGATTTATTTTTTTTTTCAATTTTGACGATTTTTTTTTAATTTTTTTGCTTTTTCCATCTTGGGTATTTATTAAATCTTGGTGATTTTTAGTAATTTAAAGCGATTTGTTTCCAGTTTTATTTTTTAACATTTTTTTCAATTTTGCAGATTGTTTTTTTTTTTTCAAATTTGACAATTTTTTAAATTTCGGCATTTTTTAAATACAAGAGATTTTTTCATTTCAATCGTTTTAATTTAATTTAAAGTTTTAAATTTTTTTTTGGTGATTTTAATGTTTTTCAATTTGTTGTCATTATGGTTTATAAAAACTGGAAATCTGGTATGCGCCAAATTCATTTTCAATTAAACATTGAATATATATTATAAAAACTTTTAATTGCAAGTAAGTTTGAAAGCAAACAATAGTTTAATTAAATTTTTATTGACAATAATTTTTGATATGAATATTTAATATAGATAATTCTTTATTTAATTCTTATTCTTTTAAACGAGCTTAAGATCCTTTATTTATAAATTATAGTTATTTATTTCAATGAAAATGAAAATTGTTCAAGTTCAAGGCCATACTCTATATTTCTTTATTAGGATATTGTCCTAACAAATAATCTATAGAGTTTTTTGTTTTCAAATTTATTATTTCACCCTTTCAGGAATGTGTTGATAGATCTATTTCGGAAATTTTCTAGGTTCCCATCATCAGAACACGTTTTGAAAGCGATAACAATCCCATGCCAAACATCAAACATTCATATAAACTAGTTTACACACTTCATGAGAACTAATATATGAGCTTGAAGTTAAAAATTATAACCATTGGTCAAAAAATAAATTGAAAACTTGTTTGTTATGTGCAAGGTCCACCTCTGGTGGATATTCAATACATGTTTTTTGTTTTTTTTTTCCTCCTTTTCATTTTTTGTTTAATTTATAAGACAAAGTACAGTCTAGTTTACTCCCCCTGTTTTTGTTTATATCCACATTGGGTGACTTCTTCAGGGAACAATTATTATAATTTGATTGTAAAATTTTATTTCAACAATTAAAAACTTATATATGTTTTTATATATGGTTTTAAAGTATGTTAAAGTCTTATAACCGTCAAAAAGAATATTATTATTTCCAGCAGGTTGTAGGACTAGTCGGCATTTTATGATATTTGCTTTTGGTCTTATAAACACTAAAATTAACTATTTTGGAATTTGTAAGTGAATTAAAAATTTTGCTTATTACGTTTTAAGGCCTTTTGTAAAAACGTGTGCTCTATAATAGCGTACCGTTACCGAATCAAGTCAACTTCCTAATCAAATCGCCAATTACTGAAAATTTTACTACAAGTTTTTATCTTCATTTCGTACTGGGTGTATTACAGTCATTCTAACAACATTTGTTGGAAATGTAGTTAAAAAACAATTTAGATATATATTTCTGAATTAACAATAAATTTTTCTTAATTACTTTTTAATTCAAAACGCTGATTACATGGTGTATGTAAATTACCTTGAAATACAATAAGTAAATAATGAACTACAAGTACATAAAAATGTTTATCGAAATTACAGTGACAAGTAGTTTTGAAATTTATAAGTCAAGTGACACTAGTTTACAAATATTTTGTTAAACTAAGTAGTTACATTTTAGTTTTTAATGAATTTCAAACCGCCTTAAACGATAATTCCATATGGCATAAGTTTTTAAATTAGACAATGTGTGTAATATACTTAATAAAACTGCTGCAAAAAAACTTAAAATTTCGAAATGTTTTCTAACAAATTTAACATACGTACAACAGTAGTATATATTTATAAAATCTGTGAGAAAATACCAATCGTATAATTAATTATGTGAAAAAAAAAATTGAAAAATCAACAAACGTGGTGCGTATGAGTACTTTTATTTTATACAATAGGTAATAATAACTCAAACTCAGATTTAATAAATTTTAAACGGCTTTAGACTTTTTTATTTAGAAAACACTGTAAAAAATGTAGCAAGGCTACAAAATAAAAAATGTTTCCTAAAAAATTAAAACTAGTGGTACACTATTAGTTTCCTTAAATCTGTTCATAAATTCGAAAAGTATAACTATTACATATGTGAAAAAAGTAAAAGAAAAAAAAATGGGTAATGAGTACTTTTATATAATACGTCATTGTAACTCATACTAAATTTTTAATGAATTCTAAACTATTAAAAACAAAAATTGCTGTAAAAATGTGTATGCTTAAAATTTTTATTTCGAAAACTATATTTTTAATATATTTTTTTAAAATATCTTGATAAATTCTATAAGAAAAGTCAAAAAAATTATGCGTATAATATATAATATGTTATAATATGTTATAATAATATAATAATATGTTATATTTCAAATTACCTAAAATAAAAATTTAAAAAATAAGCAAAAACAAAATTTTTTAAGAGTCATAATGAAATATGTGAAAAAAAAATATTTTAAAAATATCTAAAAAATTCTGCGTATGAGTATTTCTTTATATAATACATATTTATGACTCATACGCAGCATCTTTTTTTTTAAATTTTTTTCACATTTATAACCACATTGTTTCGTATTATAAACAGGGACCGTAAATAATGATTATTGCTCGTTTTTTTGAATCAAAAAATCAATCACTTAGAAGAGACATAAAAAAAAATTTATTGCACCATTATTATTATTTTTTGACAATCTTTGCATATCCGTCATGATTTTTAAATTTTTGATTTTTAAAGTTTTCTTCAATGGTAATGATTATTTTTGAGTAATAATAAAAAAAATCAGCCATAATCATTATTTTTGAGCAAAAAAAATAAAACTCAAAAATAATCATTATTTATGATTTTTATTTTTTTCGCTCAAAATAAAACTCACTTTCAATGTGAGGGATGGACATATCTCAGGAAGTAGGAGGAGCTTATCGAAGATTTTGGTATCAATCTCTTCTTTGGAAGATTCTCTAGCAGATTAATGCATCAATCATATTTGTGGGTGAGGTTTAAGGTGTTAATTTTTAATTTTAAAATAGGGCTTTTTTTGCCGTATTTTGTGAAAGTAACAATGTGTGGGATGGACATATCTCAGGAAGGAGGAGGAGCTTATCCAAGATTATGGTATCAATCTCTTCTTTGGAAGATTCTCTAGCAGACTAATGCATCAATCATATTTGTGGGTGGGGTTTAAGGGGTTAATTATTAATTTCAAAATAGGGCTTTTTTGCCGTAAAGTCAAAATCTGGAAGCTCGATTTTCACCGTAGACGTATGGTCTAGTGGACTTTTTTGCTCAGTACAATCCCAAGAATCAGAAACGCGAAGCGCCCATTAAGATTTTTTTCCTTCCATACTAATCGCCCCACCCTAATATGTATATATATTTACACCTACATGAAAGTGAGTTTTATTTTGAGCGAAAAAAATAAAAATCATAAATAATGATTATTTTTGAGTTTTATTTTTTTGCTCAAAAATAATGATTATTGCGGTTTTTTTTATTATTATTCAAAAATAATCATTGCCATTGAAGAAAATCCTTAAAACTCATAACATAATCATTATTGTGTAATTTTTATTATAAAACTCATAATGATTACGGTCCCTGATTATAAAATCAGATTCAGGCATTAAATATTTTCGTAACCTAGTGTTACAGCAGGATTTATTTAATAGTTAAAATGGAGTATTATTATTGTTACCAATCAATGAGTGGGTTGTTTTTTATAATTTATAAAGTAATTTACTTTATTAGAGCATATTAGATTCCCAGCAAAACTTTCTATTACTCACTAATAAGTTTGGGAATAAGAAATTAAGGACGGTAACTGGTTACTTTTTTATTACAAACTCTATTATTTTAATAAGGTCATGTCCATTCTGGTAACACCTTACAAAACAGATCTGATATTATTTGAAAATTGTAAAATGTACAGTAAAAAATTAATTATATTTAATTTTATGTAGAAGTGAACTAATTATACCATAACAACTTTTCAATATGTGAATTTGGTCCTACCAATGGGCAGCCGATAACTACCAACAGTTGTGAAGTAATGCAAGGGTAACATGTTCTGTAATACCAACCTATTAACGAGATTTTGCTGGGTCAGTATTGACTTGACGACTGTGACTTATTCCACATTATAATGCTAAGTTTAATTGGGTGGGTGTTCTCAAATCGTTTAATCGTCTGACATAATGAAATTTTTTTTTTCATTTCAAATTTTTCTGTGTTACTAAATAGTTGTATTCTAATAAATAACTACTGTAATAGTAAATCATGAAACAACTACGATTATGTTTATATAAAAAACAGGTAGTAGATTAAGACAAGCTTTTATAGTCACATAACAAGATAATGCAATTTTAGTGTCTAGTCAAATAAGGAACGTAAATTTTGAAATGATTGATGATTTAACCAACTAAATTAACTTGTTTCCTAATCAATGTTTTAGAAACTGAATCTTAACAACCAAATTTAATTGATATAACAAACTTACTGCATTTTTTAGTATAAAAAGAACATGTTTTACGGTTTTAAATTTTTTTTTATAATTTTTCGTTTTATCAAACAATTTATAACAGCACTGAACTTCAAAAATCATCATCTTCTGAACTATATTGACTATTTTCATAATTTAAAATTCGTCTGAAAGCTATTGTTGTCTAATTTACGATTTAAAATACAAAAAAAAATAATGTTTAAATGCATTTTAAATGCAATTTTGAATACCAAATCGTAATCTAGACTACTACAGCTTTCAGATGCTTTTTAATCAATATACTTTAGAAAATAATGCTCTTCAAAGTTTAGTGCTGTTATAATTTTTTGTTTTAAATATAAAAATAACTTTGAAATCCTAAAAAAAACAAAAAAAACAAAAAAAACTTTATTTTCATATGGAAAAACGTAGGAAGCTATTTTTAAAAAAATCATTAAAGATACTTCGCATTCTGGCCCTAAAAATGTCGACGTTGTTATTTATACGAAAAAATTATGAAGTCTTAAAAAATGGCAACGTTTCAAAAATTGCAACGTTTCAAAAATCGAGTGCGAAATTCATTTGCATTATGAATGCATTTTTTGAAAAAAAAAAGTGTTTTTTTTTAATAACAAATCGTAATGTAGACTATTACTACTTTCATCTGCTCTTTAAATCTTTGAAATAGTCTATCTACGGTATATACGGTTTTTCAAAGTTTACTACTTAAACATTGTTTTTAATTTTTAAAAACAGAAAAACCACAATAAAATCGCAAGTTTACAACATTTGAAGAAACATAAAACGGCAGTGACTAATAAACATCGTGCACAAAACAAAAAGGAATTTAAATTACCCACGGTCAGATTTTGGACTATCTATCATAGAAAGGACGATAGAAATATTTAGAAAATTATTAACAAAAATTTATGAAATATTTAAATTTTAAAAATTTTGTCTTATCAGTATTTTCTATTCGAGTTTTTTTTTATATATCTTAATGTATTTGCATTTTATTTCTTTATATTATTTTTCACTTCAATCACATAATGATTTTGTTTTTCTCGTAAACAAAATCTAATTTATCAATTTCAAAAGTTTTCTTTTTTTATAATCATTTTATACTAAAAATGTGTTTACTTGATTCTTAATCAATTCTTGTTAAACTGCAAAACTACCTTCAAAATAATGACATGACTAAAAAGGAGAACATAAGACAAATAAAAAAATTGCATTAGATATAGAGTTTTGTGTTTCCAACACCATTTCCAATTTTTGGTTTTAATTCCATTTTAAAAATTTCCATTCGAACAAGAACATTTATTAATATTAAATATATAAAAAAAAACTCCTTCAAATCTGGAAAATTATTAACATCATATTTTCCAATCGAAGCCTTAAAAAAGTGTTCGGCCCTCGTAAATTTTTAGAATAAAATATGTGGTTGGATTTTGTTAATGTTTTGCAATCTAAACTATTATCAAATGAGTTAATTTAAATAAATTTCCGACGTACCCGAAACAAATTCAACATTTGCCCCTGGTTAAAACTTAAGGTTTAATAGTTAGGGGGCCGAAGGTTGTAATCTGCAGATATTTTTCTTTCTAATATAACATTTAATACTCATTTAGACTAAATTTAATGTGCACCTTAAAAAACTTGTGATTTTAAAACTAAGGCAGCCGAAGTTTGATCTTTTCTGATAATTCCAAATCAAAACTTACATTTACTTACACAGGAGGTATCCCGACCCGAACTCGCAGATTTTAATGAACTTTGGATATGTTGCAAGAGATAAAGAAAAGAGACACGTGATATCATGTTAAGATATTAAAAAGTGTGGTCATTTTGAAATTTTTTGACAAATAAGGTACGAAATGAGTTCTGGCATACGAAACATGTCCGATAACATGTCCGATAACTTGTCCGATATTTTTGTTATTCAGAAAAATGTGTTTTGAGGGACAATAAAATTGGCGTTTTGTCAAATAATTATACTTGCATTGAGCTAAAAAATCTGCATTAATGCATATTAAAATTAAAAGAGAATGTTTTTATGCGACCTTAGCCGAAGAGCTTTTTTAAAAATATTTAAAATATTTGAAATAAATGGCAAACCGAACACAATACATAGGCAATATTGGTATAAAAATTTTGATTTTCTTCAGTACTTCACTGCTGCTAACAGAACATAAAAATTTCATTATATTTAAAAAATAACTAATTTATAAAATCTGTAAATGGTGTACTACACTCATAGCAATAAACCTGTAAAAATAGCAGAAAAATAGCTACTCCAAATTAGTTAAAAATTAACTTGCAGAAAAATATGCAAAATTTAGCAGATTTTGTTTTGCTAAATATTAATAAAATAAGAACAGAAAATCAAATCTGTTAACTTTACAAAATTTAATGTGAATTTTAGTTAATTGAAAATAGTACTGTAGTCTGTTAAATTAGCAAAAACTTTTACTAAATATTTGTAGACTCGAAATAGCAAACAAAAACTGTAATATTAACACAATTGTTGCTATATTTTACCTCAAAATTGGTAGAATGCAAATGACAGCTTATTTTGTCTAAAAGCAACAGAAAGTTTTTCTAAAAAATTGTAGATTGCTGATTTCATAAAGACAAAATACAAAACTTTAAAAAGTTCACATATTTTTATGATTTTTTTGTCTACTAATATTTGGTAAATGTTTTTGTTGATTTTAGCAGATTATTTTGTTACTTTTTTTTTTTTTTTTTTTTTTTTTTTTTTTTTTCTGCAAACACATTTTTAACAAAATTTTTAGTAGCTTTTTTGCTATTTTCACAGGTTTATTTCTATGAGTGCAACTTTGCTGGTGTAAAATATAAATTGCAAAAATTTTGGCGCCTGTTCTTTCTTTTAAAGGTTTTTTTTTTTTGTTTCGTTGCCACTTTTAGAAGCTCTATTGTTTATTTAGAATGATACACTATTGTGCATCATTCTAATGCTATGCCATCATAATCATCGTCTATTTAAACCCAGCGAAAGTTCCGAGTTGGAACATAAATTGTATGAAATATATCCATCCATAAATGCCCTAAAAGTTTTGTATAAAATGGCTACTCCAGCTTTTGCTTACAAGAATCTAAACAAAGTAATTATTATTACTTATACACTTCCACTTCCATACATCCCTTCTCTAATGTTTTGCTGGGATATTATAAAGAACTTCATTTATTTTAGATATCTTCTTACTTGGTCATGGTTCTATAACGTTATAATATTGTTATTGTTCTTCCTTCACTGCTTCTTCGTTATCATTATTTTTTTTTTACTATTGTTGTTATTGTTGTCATAGTAGCTTTAATTTTGTGCTTTTATTTCCTTTCGTGTGCTTTGTCATTTTGACAGTTTAGTTTAGTTAAGTTGTGCGTAATTAGTGAACGCAGCATGATTTTCTTATTTTTTTTTTTTTTTTTCTTTATTTTTCATCTTTTCCTTTCGTGTTAATGACATTATTAGCTTAAAGCTTAAAAGTCTAAAAGCCTGGGCAACCTGTTTTTTTCTCTTTCTTTTTTCAGACATTATAATTATGTTTCTAATGTTGTTGTAATTGTTGGACAAAAAAATTTGGCTTTTAGTCAACATTAAGAAAAAATAATTGTAACATGAAAATTGTTATGGCCAACAGTAAAAGCAGAATTGTTAATGAAAAGCATTTAAGCATTTTAACTAAATTAAATTGTTAATTATATTAAATTATAGTTAAGAATGTAGATTAAGTTCTTAACGAAGAATTTATGATACAAAAAAATCATTAGAAAGTCAAATAGTAAAATCATATGCAAACAAACTTTTGGTTTGCAAAGCTTGTAAATTTCACAAGCTTTAGAGCAAAAGTTTATAAACTAAAATTTTTTAAATCATGTCAACATATTTTAATTCAGAAATAATTAACAACAGAAAACCAAACCATTTAGATTTTAAAGCTTTTATAATACAAAAGCTTTGGCACTCCGAATCTTAAAAATCATAATATGTGATATTGACCGTTTTATTTTGAACAGATTTTTTTTTTCCTAATTCCATAGCATATATTTGGATTAACATTTCCTAAAATAATATTAAAATTCCGACCATAGTACATAATTGTAAGAATTATTTTTCTATCTTGTTTAAATCTTTTAATTGGTTTTTTTACTCAGTATTCGTCGTTTTTCTTTACAACATAAATACCTGACATTTATAAACATTTAAAATTCTATTTATTATATTCTTAGATAAACCAAGAAAACAAAAAAATTTCTTAAGCTCTTTTGAAATAAGCAAACTAATTTATACATATCATTAACATTTTACATTATGACCTTAGTTGTTGTTAAAGTCTGACTTTAAGTCATGTTATGAATGGTTTAGTAAATTTTTGTTAAGCAAAAATAAAAATACAAACTTTAAAAAAAGACAGGGCATGTCCAAGTTATAATGTTAAAACATATTTTTGATACAAATCACAGATTTCAAACCATTTAAAGTCTTAAGGCTATTACAACGCCAAAACTGTAATATAAAAGCTGCTGTCAGACTACAAACGAAAGCGTTTACGAAGGTCTTCTTATTTTTCTATAAAAAAAGCTAAATTGCCTTGAAACGCTTTTGAAGCTGTTTTAGTTCAATTAAAGTAATTTTAAATTAAACTATTTTATAAAGAAAATATCTTTATTATTTATACCACAAACGAAAGCTTTTACACAGGTTTTGTTATTTTTAAAAAAATCCAACTAGCTTGCAAAAACATTTTAAACTTTTTTTTGTTAATTTAATGTTTTTTAAATTAAACTATTTATTTAAAAAAAAAACGTTTCTTAAAAAGCATAATTTTTTCTTTACATCTAAAAAAAAGTTTAATCATGGTTCCTTTGAAAGCTCAATCATAATTTTAATTTAGTTTTGTCTTCATTTTTGTTAGTTCTTTTTATTGTAAGATAAAAGCTTAACCAAATATTGCCACATTTTACCTACAAATGCAATCGTTGCACAATTTATTGTGCTTGTAGCTGTTACAATTTAGACAACGAGCTAAAACTAGTTCACTGTCTCACATATTCGTCTTATAAAAGCTCAATTGTCTGGTAAAGAATTTTTTATGTTCATTTTTAGTTCTTTCAAAGAAATATTTCCTTAAAATAAAAAAGCTCTTAGTATAATTGTTTAAGATTCCAAATAAAAATTCCAAATAAAAGTTAAAAGCTTTGTTGCTTACAAGAAAATAAACTTAGTGTTTTTAGGGAGAGGTAGGTAGTTGATGTTGGTAATCAAATAAAATCTGAATTATAGCAAATAAAAGCTTAATTTTATTTCTGTAATTTTTAAGCTTTTTAATATGGGTTTTCCCACAAATAAAGCTTGTCTCATAATTTAAAAAAAAGTGAAATTATAATTTTTTTATCGTCCATATAAAAGCTCAAGCAGAATTAGAGCAATATCGTGTTTATTTTTTGTTAGTCTAAAGGTTCCCATACACTACGAAATATTCTTGTGCCACTTTTGTTATTGTGCAATTTATTAGCAGTGTGTATGTTTTTGGAGAGTTGCACAATATATTTGAAAAGCCCAAAAAGGTGTTCATTCTTATTGCTCAACCAAGAAATGTTGCTCACATTGTGGAATTATTACATATCTCCACAACAAAACAGAAGCACACAAAAGAGTGGTTAAGCTCAAGAAAAATTAAAAGGTTTATATATTATATATTTTGGTGTCCAAAGCTTTGTCGTTTTTTTTTTCTTAACATTAGATTAACTAACTAAACATTATTTTAGTATTAGAAAAAGCTTTATATTTCTTGAAGTTAAACAAATAAAAGCTTACTTATAGTTACTTTATTAAGTCTGAATAAAAGATTTATTGTAATTCTATCTTTATTTGAAACCATCTGAATTGCAGATCTTCTACATCTAGTCTACATTAATCTTTATAATAAGCTCCTGTTTACTTAATAAAAACTCTACGTTAGGCATTATTTTAATTAAAAAAAAAACCTTAAAAAGCTTTTCTGTAAAAAGGTTTCGTTGCAGCTTTTTTGATTTCGTAAAAAGTCAAGATTTTTCATTAAGTCGTGAGAATAGCACAATAACAGTTTTTCTTTAAGTTAAGATTAATAAAACAAAGGTTTTAAAAAACTAAAAATTTTACTTAAAGACTTTTGCCAACAATATATTTCGAACTCCTTTATCTGTATTTATTTTAAATTAATTTCAATAACATATTTTCTCATAATTTAAAATGAACTTATTGATTTTATACTTTAATTTTTTTTTTAAAATAAAAGCTGTTTTTTGTGAACTATTAGAATAAAAAGCTTTTTTGAGTATTCGGATATACATTGTTTGGACAGTGGTTAATTTATGAAAAAAAAACTTAACAGATCCTTGTAATGCAAAATACAATAATGTATTTATTTTTTTTTTTAACAAAAATCTTCATATTATTGTCCAACCCCTGTTACATGCATATAAGTACGTTTTATACCATTATATATGATATTATAGTTTATATGGTCGTTTGGTACTGGTAGTGGCATGATATCATATCATTTCATACATTGTCTTTTTTTATACTTCTTAAACTCATAGCTTATGGTATATGTATGTTTGTTTACCTCATAATTTTAGCTTAAGTTTTTTTTTTTTTTTTGTAGGAGAAGTTTTTAAAGTAGTTAAATTCCAAGTTTTTTTTGGAAGTTTATCCAATAAATTGTTGAGAGATAAAATTTTGACAATAACTGTTTATTTTTATAATATTTTTTTGTTTCCAGAGATAGAGTACAAGTTACCCAAGGCTTTGAATTTAAACACTTTATGACATAGATTTTTAACGAAATATAAATAATATATATTTTTTTATAACTAAAATGTTTAAGTATAAGACAAAAGTTTGTGAGTCGTTGCTAGCAAAGCAAATAGTAAGAAATAAATGTTAAATTAGCTTAACAAATTAACTTATTGTAACTAACTAACTGCAGAGTTAAATTATACATTTTTTAAATACCCTACAATAGGACTTAGAAGCTTTGGAGATTGATAGCTAACATTACACTAAAAGCATAAGCTTTATCATATTTATGAAAAGCTTCATAAGTTTGTTTACAAATACAGATTTCATGATAATAAAGAAAAGTTTTACCAATTAAAGAAAAATGAAAAGCTTTTAGGAAATATGATAAAGCTTTATAAGCTTTAAACATATCAAAATAAAATTTGCTTAGTTAATAAATATTTCACCAGAATTTATATGACTTGGTGGAATTGATTCGTTTAAAAGGGGTATCCTAAATTCTATCTTACTCACTGTAACATTTTCTTAATATCTTTTTTCTATTATAGTGTTGCCATTAGTCTAAGACTTGATTATACAGTCTTTACTCCTACACTTTTTAATATTATGTATATGGCAAAATATATTGACTCAGCTCAGAGCGCTTGCACTCGTATGAGGTTAATATATTACAAAGACCTCGCTAATTAAATGCAATTTTGAAATAAATAAGTATGAGTTATGTATGAAAATGTAGATAGAATTACAAACATGCATATGTATGTGAATTATATATTGTTTTTTGTGCATTTAAAAAGATATACGAATAATGAGCAAAAGTTAAAAGAAAATTAACTTTTTGACTTATAAATTAATTGTATAGAGTTAACAAGAAATTATAATCAACAAGGGAATTAAAGAAGAAAAAATTCAAGATAATTACAAAGTTCTATAGAGATTTTTAAGTGTGAATATTAAACAGAGTTGGCAATGATTTAAATGGTGATCTGTAAAAATAGGTAAAGAAATATGCTACGGATTTTTAAATCCGTAGGTTATACGATTTAATTTTCACCTCAATATCACAAAAGCCTTAACTTCCGCTAGAGCTTTTATATGGACTACATATAATAGGACATATGATTGATCAGTATTATCCATGAAAGGTTTTGATTGAACTGTATTGTGATATTTGTGAAAGCTGCTACTTTCACTGAGCTTTTCTCACTTTTCAAAAAACATATTTAAATATTGATTTTCTATTTAAGCATAAATATTACTTTTGATAAAACTTTTTCATAGACTATATATAACACAAAAAATAACCATTCTTCTTAGTTTAAACGAGCTTAAGATCATTTATTTATTAATTATTTATTTCCAATATTTCGTCTCCACATTGGGTGACTTCTTCAGGGAACAAATATTACAATTTGAAGAACTAGTTTTAAAACTAAACTAGAAAAACTAGTTTTAAAAATAATAAATAAATGATCGTAAGCTCGTTTAAACTAAGAAGAATAAAATAAAAGAAGATCGAAGAAAACTTAACATTTTTACAAAAAATAACCTATAAAACATTGACCATTAATTTAATTACAGGCTGACGTTCCAAAAAGCTTTTTATAAAAAAAAAAAAAAAAAAAACAGCTTTGTATACATAATTGATATAATTTTTAATTAAGTGTTGTGAAACATCTAACTAAGCTTTTTTCGCTGCTTAATTGTGTAGTCAATTTTAAAAATACGCAGAGTGGACGCATATATAAGTCTTATGCAACTGAATAGAGTTTTGATAAAACGTGTACATACGTCTTATGCAGTGGAGACGTTAATGATTTTCTATTATTAAAAATAAAACTTTGAGCTATAGCTTTCATCTGCATTAAACAATATTTGTCGATTAAGCTTTTATTAAAAACACAGAACCTTTGATTAAGCTATAGTAAAACTTTACTAAAACTTAATATATTATCTTTATTGTGCATCAACTTCAATCGACAGCAAAACTTTTAGAAGACCTTTTAAATCTTTATTTATTCATAATATTTACTATTCTTATTTTATTTATCTTAAAATAACATAGATATTTTATATAAAGCTTTTAAAAGGACTTACAAAATAAGAGCTTACATATATTGCGCTTTTACTGAACAAGCTTAGTGTTAAGCTTTTAATTCTGTATTTTATGAAGTTTAAATGACATAGATTAAGTTCTATTAAAGCTTTACAGAGTATTCTTAAAATATCATTGAAAAGCTTTGATTTTAAAATTTTGAAATTACGTTTAATATTTACTAGAACAAAAAGTCTAAAATTTAGTGTCCCTCATTATATTTAAGAAACAAAAATTAACAATTACTTTGGTAAAATTAACAATTACTTGATGCTGACAAAAGATGAAAAACTTTTAAACGCTTTTATTTCAATCTTAATAAAATTAAAGATATAAACAGAATTCTAAGAGATCTTAATATTTTTAAGCTTTCTTATAATCTTAGAATTTTGTTTCAATTAAAAAATTATTTACCAAGGAGCTTTTATATTAATTATATAAAACTTGCGTTTAAGCCTAATGGAGCCTTTATTTACATTTTTAAATATGCGATATTTAAAAATGTTATTATTGAGCTTTTAAAAAGCTTTAAAAAAAAGTACTTGGAGTAATTGAGCTTTTTTGGAAGTATTATAATGCTTAGTTAAGCTTTAATTTCAATCAAGCGACACTACAAAAGCTCCTTATATAAACAAAAACTTTCTATCTGTTTATTCTATCCTAAAGACACTTAATTTGAAATTCCTTTAAAATTCTTAAGTAAGAAAATTTTATATTGATTTATTTAAACTAATTTTGCATTATATTTCTGTTTATTTTTCTTATTATTAGATAATATAAATTTTCCCATAATCTAAATTCAAGTTTTGTGTTTCAATATTTTATGGGACCATTTAATAAGCATTAGACATAGAAATAAAAATAAAAAAAATAATAACATTTAAAACATGTTAAAAAGACAATTTCGGACTATAAAAAATCTCAAGCAAAAATTATAGTCATCATCAAAGACAGGCATTTAAAGACAAAGAACGAAGAACGTTAAAAGAAACACAAAAAAAAAAACTAATCGGAATTGAAAGCAACATATAAACATAAACAACATTGTCAACGTCATTAATGTAAAGATACAAATATAATGATATTAAACACTGTTTCCAAGTTAAAACTTAAAAAGAAAAATTATAAAAATTGGGCAAAAATTCGATGAAGAATGGAGACTTTATTTACATTTTTACTATGCCTACGATATAGCTTCCTAAAAGTTTTTAAAAATTCTTTTGTTGAGCTTTTTATACAGATTTTATTTAAATTTTTATATTAATAAAAAATATCGACATAAAAGAAATATTTAGAAAAAATTGAGCTTTTTGGAAAATATACTAATTCAAAGTCAAGCTTTAATTCGTACTCTAGACTAGATTTTTAACCAGTTCTTATATCGTACAGGTTTAGATCTTGCTGTTACTGTAAATAAAACTATTATTATCATTTAGAAACAGTGTATAAAGTTTTTTTTAGCGACAAAAAAAAACTCATTAAAGCTAAAATACTAGATTTATACTTGCCATGAATTTAACTACCGTATGCAAAAATGTTAAGCACCCATATAATAATGTATTAAATCCTTATACAATCCGCACATACAAATTTACACTACACACATTTCCGTAGGAAAAATAACAACAAATATAAAAATAAAAGCTTCTTCATAAATATTAATTTGGCACCATTGATTTCATATGCAAATTTGTAGATTTGATTGTAACAATTTGTATACATTATAAATAAAAGAAGTAGCTCTAAAGCATAGAGGTCTTTTTATTTTCATTCGGTATGCAGTGACAAAAATACTATAAGAGTGACACTTAAAAAGTACACTTATAGAAATTAAATGTTATACAAATTTTTAGTTGATTTTTTAAAGTAACTACGAAAACCCTTTTACTTTGAGGGTCTTTTATTTTAAATAATTTAAATCTTAATTACCGTATGATTGAGCTTTTATTGGAAAGGTATCGGATTGATAGAGCTTTTATTTGTTATGTATATATTTTTTATTTATTGAGCTTTTATTAAGAAGAGTTTTTATTTGATTTTTAAAAGAAATACAGTCGAAATTTAACTAGCTTTTCTTTAAAATATAAAATGATTATATTCATTTGAATTACAAAATGACTTTAACGATATTTTTTGTTTCAATGAGCTTAAAAAAACCCATTTAACAAAAACCGACGAATGTATTTTTATACTAAAAGTAAGGCTTATTGTTTTTTTTTTTTAAAGTTCTATATTATAGATTTTTATTTTTATTTGAAATTATAGAATACTAAATCCCAGTTCTGATCATGAGATTGTGAATGTTTTAAACTATATTTGTTCCGACTGTTTAGCTTATTTTGTTATAACTATTTGCTTATTAAAATTTAATTTGTAGATATCAGCTAATTTTTGACTTTTTTCTTGAAAAATTAAGCTTATTTTAGCTTGTTTCTTTTAAAATTCAGATATTTTGCAATATTTTAGCAATCGGTATTTTAAGATTTTTTTTTATCGAAAGTTGAAAAATTAATACCACATGCTGGTTTCTCAAAAAATATTTTGATAAACAAATTTAAACTAGAAAACAATTTTTCGATTGCACCCTTTGTTTGATTGACGAAGTTCCAAAGAACAATTTTTGTTGCACAAATTTTATGTGTAGTAAGGATTTTAATGAAAAGATATGATATCTAAAGTTTTATTTTTTTTTTTTTTTTTAATTTAAACAGCTTATTTTTATATTTAAACGGGTTATTTTATTGTTTTACGCTTTTTTAAGCTCTTAAAACATTGTTTTTAGGACTGTTTTTTCTTTTATTTAGGCTCAGTAATTAAGCTTTTATTTCGATAAGCTTTCGTTAAAGCTACTAATTTTGAAAACTGCTTAGTTTGAGAAAACGTTAGTTTAAGCCTTTTTAAAAAAATTTATTTGAAATTTTTTAAAAACATTACACAGAGCTTTAATTCGGTAAAAAAAAATTATAATTACATTTTTTTTCTTTTTCTACAGCTTTAAATTTAAAAAAGCTTATGTTTAACTTTTGAAAATGTGTTTTAATTCAACAGAGCTTTCATTTTTATCTGAATACTATTTGATTATAATTACAAACTCTAATTTAGTTAAAGCGTTTAATTGAAAATGATTTTATTTAAAAATAAATTGTACCCAAAACGATAAATTCATTGCATAAAAAAAATATTTGCAATTTAGCACTCCCTTTTTAAAACTTTTTAATCGAAAAAGCTTTTATTTAAACATGTTGTAATTGATATCTTAATAGAATAAATCTATAGTTCGCTCTTATTCTAAAGAACTTTTGTTAATGTTTTTTTTAAGAAACTTCGGCTTTTTAATAAAACAGAGCTTTGAATTAAAGTGCCTAAAGGATATTAAAAAAAGAACGTGTAATCGAATTTTTATTTTAAGTTCAGACAACATTCGATGAAATTTTATATATATAACCTTTTAAATTTTAAAAGCTTTTGTTAAAGCTTTCCAAATAAATTTTAATTTTATTTAAATTACAATCTGAAAACAATTTAATTCGATATAAAAATTATTATAGTCAAAGCTTTTTTTTGAAAAAGCTCTATTAAAATAAAATATCTCATTGTATAATAAGTTTTTGAGGTTTTGTTTTTCTTTAAACTTCTAACAATTGAGCTGTAATAAAAATATGGCTAAGATTTTCTCTAAAAAAGCTATAAAAATTTTTCGATTAAGCTTTGGTTTAACAGAGCCTTTTTAAATTTTTTAAAGGTAGAATATTAACAAACAACAAATCCTTTAAATGTAGCTTCAACGAGAATTTATATAATTAGGCTGTGAAATTGAAATTGAAATCGATTTAGATTTTATTTATCAAATAAAAGTATTATTGGCAAACACTTTCTATATGAAATATTTAATTAGGCATTATGGAGAGGAGCTTTTATATGAACCATAAGATTTATATATTTGTTAGAAATATATATATGAAATAGATATTTGTTACAAACGCTAAAGCTTTAAATACCGATTAAAGTTGAAGTAGCTTTTTGTACCATTTAAGGAATATTGATTAAGCTTTAACTTAAGCATTCGTTTATTAAAGAAACTTTGCCAGAGCTTTAATCTTAAATAAGACGAACTTATAATATAGCTTTCAACTAATATTAATACAAAATGAATGTTGGAAATTTAGGACTTAAGAATTTTAAAAGGTATTTTTTACTTTAAGTGTATGAATTTATATTCGTATCAATATATTTTTAGGTGCCAGTTAACACAAAAAAAAACGAAAGCGCTTTAATACTAAAATTATATTTTCATATGCAAATTTCGTACAAATTTTATTTTGTTTTATGTAAATATCGCGCACGCGATCATGTATTTTAATAGAAATTATATACAAAAAAAATAATTTAATACAAACAAATTATTTTAATTTAAATGTAATTATGCTAAATGTGACTTCCCACGCTCTATTATTTTTTTTTTTCTTTTTATTAGAAAATTAAAATTTGCATTGAAATTTTATATTAAATTTAAACTGCTACGAGTTGCCAAGTTAAAATTAATTAGTATTTATGACAAATATCATATAAAAAGTATCGAACAACTAAATTTGTTTTCATTATACTTATTAATCATTTTTAATTACAGATTTTCATTTGCACATTACATAAACACCTTTTGTCTATATGATATGTTTATTAATTTGATACTTAATCGGGGTTTCTTTTTGTATAATTATAACGTTTGTTGGGCTTTAAATTCTAGTTCAATGTTTGTTTATATTAATTATAGAGGGCGTGTTATTGCACGCGCTCTTGATTTTTGGTTTGGTTCGAAAAATTTAAAGTTTTGTATTTAAACTCCTTTGTAAGGGGGAATTAAATTGTAAATTTTATTTTTAATTTATTATATGTATATATTTTTTCAATCTCAAGCTAATCTGAATGTGTGGGTTTAACACAACCACCAGCAATTATAACCCTGAAATAAATATTTGTTGTTAACCCATTAGGAACCAAAGTGGCCATATATTACAAGCCCTGATTAAAATTTGAGTGGTATTTAAAAAAGACAATATTTTGGAAAATAAAAAAATCGTCAAGCCAGGTGAAAGTGGATTGCATATGAACATATATTATCATACATATGGATATAACTGATCATATATGTTCAATACAGATCAAAATACGGATCAATATGTGGCCATTTATATTCGGATCAGAAATATGAGGTTATATGATAGCATGTGCTCATATATGTGCATATATGAATCATGTATGATTTATAGTGTCCGACCGAACAGTTCGGCCAACAAACTATATTTTGTCAGTTTTTCATATATAGAGGCAATGATGACAATTTTTGGTATTGGAAACATGTTTGTTGAGCTGACTTAATTCGATTTTGTGTATAAAATTTAAGAGAAAAGCCGAAGTTTAGCTATAAAGATAAAAGTTCGGCCGCCGAACTACTTTCAATTTGGCCGAACTTTCTGAGGACGAACAGTGATTTCATTGCTTAAATACAGACTTTTCTTCAAATTTGACACTCAAAATAGCATCTAATCAGCCCAATAAACATTTTTCCATCCGACAAATTTTTCCATAATGCTTTAAAATACCGAATACAGACCAAATGCATTTTCTGGCCGAACTGTTCGGTCGGACACTAATGATTTATATATGCTCATATATGATTCACACATATGCTTATATATATGTACGGCACTTCAATTCGGTTCCGAACATACATTGTCATATTTTATATATCAATTTATCTAATTATGTCTGGTTAAATACATTGTCAGACAAAAGCGTGTAAGTGTATATAAAATAAAGTATTATTACTCGTTTTTACACGTTTTTACTCGGGTGTACAAAAATTGCACTGATCATATACGGTTACATTGGATACTTTTTCCATCTGCGAACCTGGGAAATAAAATAAAACAAATTTTAATTGTTTAAGTTTTACGCTCCCATTAAATCGATGGCAACCGCTATTGACAAGTTCTGATTTAAGATAGCCTGATGATAACAATCTTTTCAATCTAGCAATAAAGTTCTACTGTTTTCAACAAGATACATTTGTTTGCCTTAAAGGGTTAATATTTAAATTAATCGCTACGATAGTATTATATCCAGAAATATTAGTGGTTTTCATTTAGTTGCCATGAGACCCAGAATAAATGTTTGGTGTAGGCGTAAACATTATTATTAGAATAAATTTTGAAAATATTTATGTACTCAAAATTATGATTTATTATCTTAAAGACACAACAATTTGCACAAAACTAAAATATTGCTGACACAAACAGTTAGCGGGAAAAAATTTTAATTATAATTTAAAAGAAATTATTTGTTAGATAATTTTAAAAATTTTACATGAAATGGACACTTTCAAAAATTATTTGTCGATTTTCGTTCATCACAACTATCAGTATTTTTGCAAATGGTTTTAAATGAAAGAAATTGATTTCTTTTTTTTACGTGAAACCTGTGACGAATTTCGGCCAAATATGACCCATTTAAAAAAAAAAAAAGTGTATTTATTATTAAATATTTGAAAAATACATTTTTTATTTAATTAATTCCTTTAATTTAGTCAATATTATTCAGATATGGAATCTGAATTCATCTGGATAGCATTAACCCACTTTAGCCTGGAATCAATATTGAAGCGCAAAAATTAAAAAAATGAGTTTTTTGAAAATAATTTTATAGATTTTCTAAAATGCCTAATTTGGAGATGTCGATTGCTATTTTTATAATATAATAAGTAGTTTTAATTTGGTGCTATTGAAATAATTAGTAGTGGGTACCGAGTATAGAGTATTTGTATTTTTTTTTTTTTGTTGGTTACTCGATACTTAAAATAACTACTCGATATTATCAGAGATGCATTTTGGTTCTGTCTAAAATGAAAAAATTTGACTCTGCTAAGATAATTACATTTAGGGAACTTCTGCTGTAAATATTTGTAGTTATTTGGGTTGTAATACAGTATCGTTATTTTTAAGTGAAAAAAACAGTCATTTATAGAAGAAATTTCAGTTTTGACTACATTTGTAGTTAATTTAAAAAACACACCACATCAGATTACTGTAATATAATAAGTAGTTTTAATTTGGTGCTATTGAAATAATTAGTAGTGGGTACCGAGTATAGAGTATTTGTATTTTTTTTTTTTGTTGGTTACTCGATACTTAAAATAACTACTCGATATTATCAGAGATGCATTTTGGTTCTGTCTAAAATGAAAAAATTTGACTCTGCTAAGATAATTACATTTAGGGAACTTCTGCTGTAAATATTTGTAGTTATTTGGGTTGTAATACAGTATTGTTATTTTTAAGTGAAAAAACAGTCATTTATAGAAGAAATTTCAGTTTTGACTACATTTGTAGTTAATTTAAAAAACACACCACATCAGATTACTGTATTATGATTTTACATTCATTTTATACAGTATTTTTTTTTTGAATAAAAAAATAAAACAAATAAATGTTTGTTTATTTTTTACTGCATATATTGTTCATTTTTACTACATTTGTGCTTAATTTTTTGAACAGTAAAAAACAAATGAAGTCCCGTTTTTTATTTTAATTTAATGATATTTTCTGACAATGTAAAATAAAATCAATTTAACAATAAAAAAACTCCTGAAGAAATTGGAAAGAAGCCAAAGAAACGTCGAGTGAAAAATAAAATAAATTGTTTTTTATTTTAATTTAATTATCAGACAATTGACCTAATTAGCCCAAAGGAAATACCTTACAAATGACAATGTTAGTTGAATTTACTGAAATGCAAGTCGGCATTTCTTTAAGTGAAATTTCATTTGTTTTTAACTACATTATTTGAATCCAAGTGTGGTAAATGAAAAAATGAAAAGTGTAACGCTTAAATGAGAGTTGTAAAATATGCAAAAAACATATTGAATAGTTAGTAAAAAAGTTTAAAAAACCGTTAACCCTTTCACTACTGACTTTTTTCTGATTCTTGATTGGGGCTATTAAATTAGAAAGAAAAAGGATTGCACATGTGCTTCTCCACCCCACCTACCCACGCAAAAATGGTTCGGAAAATCAAGTTATTCTCAGCCTATTTTGACCACTTAAACATTTGAATAACCAAAAATGGTTTGGTGGATTTTGTTCTGGTCATTCGATGAACCTGCGTACCAATTTTCGAGATTCTAGCTTTGTTAGTTTACGAAATATACAAAACGCCCCTCTTTGCGGAGATAAGCCTTATCAAAAAAATCTGACTTTGTTATCAAATATCGCCACTATATAGCCCTGATGAACTGTTTATGCATATAATGATTTTTTTTCAATGGCCAATGAAATAAATATATTTAAACAAAAATATAATTTTTTATTTCATTATCATATTTTTCATATATTTTAAATTGTTTACACTGTAGTGTACAAGGGTAGTCAAAGGGTTAAAGGTATTGAGTAATATCGAGTATCCAAATTAAAAATATCTAGTAGTATCGAGTATTAAAAAGCAACCGAATTTACCAGCAATATTGTAAATAAAGAAAAAATATACAAAAACTTTAAAAAATTATAATTCGTGTGGAGCGAATCCTTTCCAGGACATTTTATAAAAATTTATTATTTTTTCAAAAGTTGAACAAAATTTGACTGTTTTCAGTGAAGATAGCATAATTTTCGAAACAAATATTACATTTAAAAAATGTTTAACACTTAGTGGACTGGGGACCAAAATGACCCATGAAACATAATTTTAATTATGACTACATGATTGCATATCCTTTAAATTTATCAAAAACCCACGAAACATAATTTTAATTATGACTACAGGATTGCATATCCTTTATATTTACCAAAAAATGTCCACTTGATAAAAATAATTATTTTATATAATTTGAACCACATTCGTTAATAGTTCCACTTTGGACCAAAAAATACCCACTACGAAATTTACAGAATAATTTCTTTCAAATATTTATTTAATTTAGATATGGGCATTTCCAGAGAAAGGATAACCGTGATGGAAAAATTAAAAAAAGACATGTAAGAATTTTTCTTTTTAATTTAAGGTTACCTAACAAGAATCTGAAGTCATAATAGAAATATATCCACAAACAAAAATTCGGTAGTGAAAGGGTTAAGGAAAACATTTTCTAGAATAACCTTTGAACTGAAGAACCGATTTTATTGGTTTTCAATAACTTTTGCTTAGGATATTAAAAAACGTCTTTTGACAAAAAAAAACATTTTTTTTTTCTATATCGGCCCCTAAAAATTTGTTGTTCCGTATAATCAGCTCAAACGCCTTTGGAGCTTTTTCTTTTTAAATTTTTTTAACACCCCTTTCAAATATACTATTTGTTAAAATATTATATTTTGCATCATTTATTTAATAAATTGCATTAATTTGAATTTATATACTTGTTCTGTACATGCTCTAGTGAATTTTCAAAAAGTCAATAATTAACAAACTAATGAAGCTTTACAAAAATGAAATAAAATAGTATTTTTTCATAATAATTTATTATTTCCGTTTTTATAAATTAAAATACGGCTACCAATATATTGTAGTATTTATTTGTAACACACACACACACACAAAAATACTCAAACAATTTATGAAAAACTTTTAATTAAATTTTTAAAAATAAAATCAATGAAAACGTAATAATGGTTTGGCGGGGGAAAAATACAATACAAATATGAAAATGTTTAAAAGGACTGTAAAAAATGTAATGTACCCTACACTATGCAGATAAATATACAGACTTAATATAAATTTAAAAAAGAAAAAGCTTTTAAAAATTTTGATAAAGCCATCCTCCAATCTTTCTTTAAGTCCGTCTTTATTTGTTTATGCCCTTCCCTAAACTAATGTCCTTTCATTTTTTCCTAATTTCACCTACTATAATAAAAATATTTCTATTGTTGACTCATTATCAATTAAAATTTTTCTCAAATTAACAAACACATTACTTGTATTTACAAACTTTTGTTTTATAAAAGCTTTATTTATAAGTACAATTAGTTTGTTTGTTAATATGACAAAGTTTTAATTAATAATGAGCCAACAATAACATTTGATCAATGTATTTGTGTTGTTGGTGTATTATCAATTAAAATTTTGCCATATTAACAAACACATAACTTGTATTTACAAGCTTTTGATTTTTGAAAGTTAATTTGTAAATATAATTAAATTGTTTGTTAATATGAAATAATAATAGAAACATTTTTATCAGTTTAGGCAATTTTTTTTACTATTGGCTCATTATCAATTAATATGTTATCATATTAACAAACAAATTAATTGTATTTACAAACTCTTATTTTTTTAAAAGCTTTTTTTTTGTAAATATAATTAATATCTTTGTCAAAATGACAAACATATACTACTATTCTGTTTACCTAAAAAAGGCATTTAAAATTTCGTTGTCTTCGCATACACAAATTTTTCTTATTTCTTTTTCGGCAAAAAAAAAAAAAAAAAACTTTATTAAATATTTATAAAGAATATAATTTACTCCATTAACAGAGATTTTTTCCAGTAACTATTATAAAAAAAAATATTCTACAAAAAGAAAAAATAAGAATCAGCTCAAAGTACTTTCGGCTGTTTATTATTTATGGTAGAGGGGATATTAAAAAATTTCGTTAAAAAAATATTAAATAATATTTAATGAATAAACTGAAATAAAAACTTACCACAATGCTGTTGATAAAAAGGTTTTCATACTGCAATATATATACGAAGTATTATGTGAATTATGTTTTTTATTACGATAACACACCAGCAGTTTTACAATCACTTTTTATTGTATTTAAAAATCACAATATAATGTTTCCACAACAATGATTGAAATTAAATCTGTAAAAAAAAAGAACAAATAGAAATAAATAAAAAGGATATTAACAGGAAAAAATTACAGTAAAATTAAATGTGTAAAATTAAAAAAAGGACGAGCTTAAAAACGGCACACTCAAAATAGAGAGTAGTTTAAAATAACTGAAAATGTAATTTTACATAAATGATAAACTACTTAAAATTCGGTATATTTACTTTTCATTATAAATCAAATGTTTCTTGTTATTTATTTTTAAATATCCTTTAAATAACTAACAAATCCGTAAGAACAAAAGAATAGTAAGCTAAAAATAAATGTTAAAATTTGAACTACAGATCAGTAAAGATAAAAGTTATATTCACTTATTTGAAATTATTTCAGTTTTTAATTTGTTTTTCTTTGGGTTTCTTTTCTATATTTGTGTAAATTTTTTCAATTTCTTGTAATTTGAATTGAAATAATTTTGTATGTAAACAAACCTTTTCAATAAAAAAACAGACGCGAATTTTGTGAATGTTTTTTTAAAAAAAAATTAATTCTAATTTATAAGAACTGTAACGGAAACCAATAAACTTCAATATTCCAGTTTTGTGGTTAAGTTTTTATGAAACTTTAAATAAATGAAAATAATAAATGAAACTAAAAAAATCAGGGACCGAAAATAACAGTTATCCCGAAAACTATAACTCAAAAACTCTCTATGTTAGAGTCAAAGGAGACGTATACTATTATATACCAAACGATTCGTATTGAAGTGCTCTTTCAGAATCTATTGTGATCTTAAGAAAACGATCTCAACTCCACAGTTAAGACTTATTTTTCAACGAAAAAATAAAAGATCGGATGAAACTCTTAACAAGAGAGTTTTATTTCGCCTTCATTAAATAAAACTGTTTTGAGTAGTTTTATTTTTTCCGTCTGAAATAAAACTCTTTTGAGGAGTTTTATTTTTCCCGTCAGAAAATAAAGCTCATTTGAGGGGTTTTATTTTGAAACCCATTTAAGGAGTTTTATTTTTCCGTCTAAAATAAAACTCATGTTGTTTATTTTCTTTTCATTCTTTTTTTATTGACTTTATTTGCTATAATGTGTGTACTAATTTATTTATTTAATTTAACGAACATAACTTTTTCCAAATTTTCTGCGGAAAGATTTGAACGCAGGTCGCTCAATACCAATTTAACAGCAGAGAATGCTCTTTCCACGCTTACCTGGGTTGCAGGTACACACTGTATAGTTTTTGCCAATGTATACAAGTACGGATAGTGTATTATTTTAGCCTCCCAGAACTCAAAAAGAGGTTTATCAATCGACAAGGGCCTTGCAGAAAAATTGTCGATTTCATAGAAAGCTTTTTTTTCATACTCATTATCACTTCCTTCGCTTTCTTGTTCCATATCTATGTACATACACATATAAGAAATAAAACAACAACCATTTAATAATAGGAATCCAACAATAACAAATTAAAAACCCACATGTTTTCATTTTAATGACAATTTTTTCAATTGCAATGCAAGTGATAAGATTACACTGCCTTACAAATTGTAATGATCTGGCAAGCGGCAGGCTTTGATTGTCAATTTACATAAAATGAGTTTTATTCTCTGACGAAAAATAAACTCAATAGTTAAATAAACTCCTCAAATGAGTTTTAAAATAAAACTCCTCAAATGAGTTTTAAAATAAAACTCCCCAAATGAGTTTTATTTTAGACGGAAAAAATAAAACTCCTCAAAAGAGTTTTATTTAATGAAGGCGAAATAAAACTCTCTTCTTAAGAGTTTCATCCGATATTTTATTTTTACGTTGAAAAATAACTGTTTTGGATGTTTTTTTTTTTCTTTTTAAGCCACAAAATAACTGTTATAAAGGAACTTTTTTTATATCACTTATAACCGTTACGGTCCCTGAAAAAAAAATCTTAAATGGTAGTGATATTAATTGAACAAATGTATAAAAAAAGTTGAAAGGAAATATTCATTTGAAAATTAAATGCATGTTCCTTAATTTTTAACTCAACTGAAAACTTTTTTATAAAACTACGCACAGTAAACAACATAATATTCTGAGTACATATAAAGGATGATATACATATATCTCTGGGTGTACGGAATATATACCAGCATGTTTGGTTTTTTCTGCAATGATTACAGTCGTAATACTCTATGCATAAAAATTCGAAATTATAGTCAAAACAACGAAAACCTTTGTTAAATCAACAAATTTTCGTCAATTTTACGAAAGTTTTTCTTATTTGATGCGTGGATTAATAAAAATACGAAATGTATGTCTAAATGACGAAAGCTTTCGTAAAATAAACTAATTTTCTTTCATTTTACCAAAGTTTTCATTATTTGGACATTTTTAAACACAAAACACATTCATTTTTTTTTTATATTTTATTCGCCATTCGATGAAATCGATGGGAAATGCCGATATTTTTCGATACTCTTATATTGTTTGAGTTAAAGACAAGTTTTTCAAAAAACGTCTGTATCGACAATATTACAAAAATTTAAGATAGCTGGCAACTCTTGGTCCAAAGCGCAGACAATAGTCATCCAAAGTTTTTTTTACGAGTAATTAAAAGCTCGATACAAATATATTAGAACAGGAGTGCCCAAAAGTTCCTTATGGAAGAGCAAACACCAATACATTTAAAGAAAAACTAATTTTTATTCAATATTTTTTGTTGTAAAAACCAATACATACAAAGAAAAAAGAAAAAAATATTTCAATGTTTACCAGCAAAGCATACGAAAGTGTTGTTGCTTTGTGCTTGCGTGTATGCAGTGAAGAACGACAAAAAAACTAATAAGACAAAGTTGTTTGTGTATTTCGTATTGCTAGTGCTGAGCGCTCTATATGTGTATTAACACACACAGCCTATAGCTAAGTGTTTTTACAAAAACAAATGAGCACCAAGCGCATATGCCTTGGGCACCCCTGTATTAGAATTTTGAAAACTTCAGATATGCTCCTATACAAAAATAATATCAAAAATATCAATATTTTAATATATGTATGTATATGGGTCATTAAATGTGAACGGGAGACCTCCTGCTATCCAAAATTGAGTTTGACGTAGAAAGCTGTGCAATGGCGTACAATTTTGTTGTATGAAATATTTGTTTCTAAAAGTTTTGCAGGTAGCTGAATACGAATCTGAAATCAGATTTTAAAAATTCAAAATTAATACGACACCAATCAAATTTCAGAAAAATTATCCACCATTTTGAATTTTTAAAATCTTATTTCAGATTCGTAGTCAGCGACCTTTAAAACTTTTAAAAAATTATATTTTACATAATTCAACAATTTTCAAAAAAAAAATCATCTGCCATATCGTATCCGCCATTTTGAATATTTCAAATCTGAATATTTGAATATTTTAACTCACATTGAGCGACAACCAAAGCTTTCCTAAGAAAATATTTGATACGAAAACGATTTCGTTTCAAAAAAAAAACTTCCGCTATATTTTCTCCGCTATTTTGAATTTTTGAAACCTGTTTTCAGATTCGCAATCAGCGACCCCTAAATAATATTTTATACAAATCCGATAACTTTAAAAAAAAATCATCCTCCATTTTGAAAATCCAATTTCAGATTCGTATTTAGCTACCCCCCTCACTTTACATTTAATAATATTGTATCCGCCATTTTGAATTTTAAACTAATTAAACTATTATTTGATAATTTTGAAGCAAATTATTAAAATAATCCGCTATATATATTTTTTTCGTTGTTAATGAAATTTAAATATATTTCAAGTTTCATTATTCCATTGGAGCTTCTAGCAAAACACAATATAAAAATACGATTCAAAATGAATTTACAAAATCTTTTCATTTAATTCTGTCTTGCGCAAGTATCTTTGCTTGCTGCCAAGTCAGCCCTCTACTGCTCTTTTCGGCCACGTTGGATTTGTCATTTTGAATTTTAAAAATCTGATGCCAGATTCGAGTTAAGCAACCTCAAAACTACCAGTGTGCCTATATTTTGAAGCGTCTTTGAAACCAACATTACCTAAATATTGCGCCACTCGACCTTTTTAAAGCAGAGATAAGCACCAAATGTTAAGCCATTACATAGCTCTGTACGTCAAGCTCAGTTTTGGACAGCAGGGGTTCTGCCGTTCACAAAGAATGCCAGATATAAGTATATCACACATTTCACCCCCTTGTTTTGACACTTGGCCTAAAATATTAATTTTGTGTCCTCCAACCACTTTAATGCAATGAATGAATTATTTAATAGGAAAAAACACAGGAATTAATTTCTGTGTATAAATTCATAGAATTCAACTTAGAACTCAAAAATTCATTTGCTGATCTAAAAAAGTCATTCCTTACTGAATGGATTTATTCTGAATTCATTCAGTTGCGAACTTAATACCTTGAATATGTTACAATTCTCCTTTAATTCCCTAAACGAATTAAGTTTTTCTTTAATTACCCTAAATGAATTAACTTTTTCTTTCAATTCACTAGAGTTATTAACATTTTTATTTAAATCCCTTACTGCCCCAAAAAACTTTACTCTTTACCTAGAACTATACAAATGAAGTTCTTCTGAGCATTAAGAGAAAAGCTTAAATTCAGGAAATTAAAAGAGAAAGTCAATTCTCTTAGGGAATTAAACGAAAATTTAAATTCCATAAAATAATTAACTTAAAATTTTAATTTCTTAATTAAAATTGAATACATTCAGGAGGAAGTCATTCAATAGAAAATGAATTTCGTGATCAACAGTTGAATTTAAAATATTTGAAAGAATTCGTTATTAAAGATTTCATATACCAAACGTTGAACTTGTTATTGAAAAAGTGCTTAGTTTAACTTATTAATTAAAAACTATTCCCTGTAGTGCCATTAAGAACTTGTGTATTATTATAATTTAAAATTTTATTCAAATCACTTTTATTTTTAATAAATCATTTTAATTCTCTTATACTACATCACGAAAAGAAAATTGTTACATTTTAATTTAAAATATATTATTTGGCAAAATTTGCCAGCAGCTTGTTTTGAACACGAGTCTTTTAATTGGCATTAATTCTAAAAACGTCATTTGATTAAAAAGATCAAATAAAAATTACTACAAAGTGTGTTAAACTAAACAAATTTTAATTATTTTAAAAAATTATTATACTTTTTAATATTTCCTACAATGACATTTCTTTCAAGTTTAAAAATTGCACAAAACATTTCTTAAGTCATGAATAATTGGTATTTTAAATTTTTTTAGGAAAAACCCACACATTGACTTTACAATGTATTGCAGGTGACGATAAATTTATTTAACTAAATCTTATGACAAATTGTTGATTTATTTGCAAACATTATAAAAAAAATTATGATTTTAAAAAATAATAGCCAAAACAAAAAAAAAATGGTTAAAATGTATGCAAGAAGGCGGAAAGAAAAAGACATTGCTATTTGAGCAACAATTTCAATTGGTAAAAAATTATAATATATGGATAATAAAAGGTCAATAAAGTATAAAAAAAGACAATAAAAAGCTTTTCTATGTTAACGAAAAATTGTAGAGAAAAAAAATAAGGTGATAAACGAGACTATTTTTGAAATATTGTCCCTGCTCAGGCGCCTTGATTTGATTTTTCGAGGTTTTGTCGTTTTTAAATTGAAATAAAATAACATTACCAAATGAGGCTTAAGAATCAATATCAAATTGTTTGACAACTTAAAAAAAATTTAACCCATATTGGCCCAGAGTGACTTTCCGAACTGTAGCTTTAAGTGTGATATCTTCGTAATTTAACAAGATACAAGAATGATTTTAAGGCTGTATAAAAATACGACTTTTTGGTTGTTATCGTAAATGACAAAAATTTAAAACAGAAGGACGTTATGTAATGTAATGTTATTATATGGATTTATTCGCAAAAAGTGGGTATTTTAATAAACGCGTTTCCTCGTCACTAATTGCTAATAATAAAAATGTCATTTTTGCAACAAGTCATTTGACCTTATTTTTACTAAAATTCCATAATTTGTTTAACATGCGTTTAAAACTGTACTTCTGCTACAATTTACTAATAAAACTATTCACTGTTTTTCTATTACTAATAAAACTATTTACTGCTACTGCCACATTTTGCTACTACTTAATCTAACATTTAATACTACTTTTTACCACAACAATTTACTACTATTTACTATCATGATTTACTACTACTATTTACTATTTATTACTATTACTAGAGTTTTTTTCAATTCAATTTCATTGACCAATAAAACTAATTCAGATTTATTTTCTTAAACAAAGTTTATTTTCGTAATATAAAAATAATTAATTTTTTATTAAGTTAACTTTTTAAGTACCATTAACAATATATTCTTTATCACAAAAAAAAAAAAAAAAAAACTTTGTTTGCAAAAATGTTTCAATTTTCTATAAACTTGGTCTTTTTGAAAAAAATACTACTTTGATACTAGTTTTCACTTTGAGGTAGTTTTTTGCCTTTATCGAGTTTTTTTTTTGTAATTTAACTAACAAGGCATAGTAATGTATTACGCCACGTATTTATATAAAAAGAACTAATGAACGTATACGTATTATGGAATTATTTAACGAAAAATATTAATCATACGTTCCTTGTTATTTCAGTTGCTCCAATTTATTGTTTTTACTGCAAATAAAGTTAGATATTTACTATATTTGAATTTAAGTGCTAACTCTAAGGGGACGATAGGAGCTGGTTTCTGGGGAGTATATATTCTTTCTATCTTTCTATCTTTCTTTATATCTATCTTTCAATCTATCTTTCTGTCTATTTCTAATCTTTCTTACCGTTTTTCTCTGGAGGGATTCACAATGGACCGTATTGGTCTCCGAGTGGAGTTGTGCCCTTGGACACATAACCCTTCCTAACCTAACCTAATTTAAACCCTTCCTAACCTAACATAACCTAATTTAAACTACACTATTAATATGTATGAGTAATATTAAATTATTAAATAAAAATATTAATCATTCGCATTATTTTAAAACAGATTTCTACGATATGCCTTTAACCCTAAGCGAGATATCATTGTAAAAAAAAGTATGGGTCTCGGCTCCTCTTATTATAAAATTACGATCAAGAAGGTGGTCACACGAAAATCAAAAAAACGACATTACTTGGTTCTGAATTCCATTGTCGTCCAAGGGTTAACGTTAACTTGTCTATTTATATTAAAACATTATACCGCAATTTTCAAAAATAACTCTATGACAATTGCAATTTGTGGTCTGATGTTCGTTTTTCTTTTATTATAAATTCTACACTTATTTTCATTTCTCCTTTCGGAAGACATACAGTTGACAGTTTTTTTTTTCAGTTTTATATTTTTTTTTTAGGAAATTTTTTATAAGTATCTTGGTTTTCACACTAAATGAATTTTTATTTATTTATTTTTTAATTTAGTTGATGGTTTCAGCTTTTTATTATTTTAAAATATTTCCGGTCAAGTAAATTTATTGTATAAGTAAAAGAGCTAAACGAATAAATATTTTTCTAAGCAAATAATAATAATAATAAAATAGCGAAATAAAAAAAACATCTATTAAATGCACTCTTTTAAAAACCATTAAATATGCATGTCAAAGAATTTCAATCAATTTATGCTAGCACTGCAGAAAAACTATTTATGTATAATGAAAATAAGTATGATAGCGTTTTCATTTAATAGAAAATTAATTAAAATTTTAGCAAATGCTATTAGTGTCCGACCGAACAGTTCGGCCAGAAAATGCATTTGGTCTGTATTCGGTATTTTAAAGCATTATGGACAAATTTGGCGGATGGAAAAATGTTTATTGGACTGATTAGATGCTATTTTGAGTGTCAAATTTGAAGAAAAGTCTGTAGTTAAGCAATGAATTCACTGTTCGGCCTCAGAAAGTTCGGCCAAATCGAAAATAGTTCGGCCGCCGAACTTTTAACTTTATAGCTAAACTTCGGCTTTTCTCTTAAATTTTATACAAAAAATCGAATTAAATCGGCTCAACAAACATGTTTCCAATACCAATATTTGTCATCATTGCCTCTAGATATCAAAAAACGGACAAAATATAGTTTTTTGGCCGAACTGTTCGGTCGGGCACTAAATGCTATACTATTTTTACAAAAAAAAAAAAAAAATGGAAAAAACTAATCACCGAACTCTTATAAAAATACCACAGCACGGTAAAAAAAAATTAGACAACTAATCACCGAATCAGCCTTAAAGCAGCATATTGGTGGGATGGATATCTCAGATTAGTACTGTTAGACAAACTACTTTGTGCTGACCAGGGGTCGAATTGTGGCATTCGTGATTGCATATAAAATAACTATTCAAACATCTTGACGTTACGGAATATGGAATTATTTTACAAAAAAATATTATTAATACACTTCTTCACTATCTAACTTTTTAGAATCTACGGTTTTTAACGAAAAATAACTTTATATCTTCAATATATTCGATTTATCTTCAATGTTTTCAACTCTTATTAAGACAACAATATTAATACGTATGAGTAATATTTAATTATTAGTTAAAAATATTAGTCATTCGCATTAGTTTAAATGTCTTAAAAGCGTTCTATACGCATTAATATAGTAAAAAAAACTATATTAGTTCTCATATATAAGTTCTTATTTAGTGGTATAACTAGGTTATATGAATGTTTGAGGTTTGCATGAGGTTGCCACTTCTTGCAGAACGTGTTCTGAAGATGGGAACCTGGAAAATTCCCGAAATAGATCTATGAACACATTCCTGAAAGTGGTTTGAAAACAAAAACTCCATAGATTATTTGTTAGGCCAATATCCTAATAAATAAATATAGAGTATGGCCTCGATCTTGAATAATTTTCATATTCATTGCACAATTAAAGATAGAAAAAACATAATTTTTATTTTTAATAAAAATTACATCAAACTTTTCAAAATTAATATTTAGCAAAATTTAACGTAATTCAAATTTGACGTATTTCGCGGATTTTGATAACACAGATTAAAGCGTTGTTTCGCGATATAGACATCAATATTAGGAAACTAACGAACACAATAAGTAAAAAGTTTTTTTTTTTTTTTATTAATTAATAATCTTATAATTACAAATTATATACTATTACCCTAACCAAGCACTAGCTACTATGGCCTAGCTACAGTGCCTCTGGTGGGAATCGAACCCACGACCCCCGCACTGATAAGCCAGCACGCTACCAACTAGCCTACCGGGGCGCACAAAGTAAAAAGTTATTTAAAATATGTTGTGCAGTATTATTGGTCAACTAGTACAACTTTCATGTTAAGAACTTGAAAAAAAAAAATAAATTTTAATGAAATGCACTTTAGGGAGGTTTTTGTTTCAAAATGACCTGAAAAGGCCATTTCTATTATTAATACATTATTACCCATTACGTGCTGATAGGTACAAATTTTGCAAAAAAAAAAAAAGGTGTAACCCTAGTGTACACATATTTTTATCAGTATCCCAGGGTTAAAATAAAAAATCGAAATAAATTTAAAACTTGGTTGTGTTCATTTTTAGTAGTTTTGTAATTTTAAAATCAGTTTTCGAAAGATTTCACTCGATTTCACAGTTTTCTTCCCTATATATAATTTTTCCCTATATATATTCGTAGGTTAGGTAAGGTCAAAAAGAGGATTCGGAGAAGGGAAATTCCTCCCTAATCCGACTCAAGTCCCTGAGGTCAAAAAGAGGATTCGGAGAAGGGAAATTCCTCCCTAATCCGACTCAAGTCCCTGAGGACTTACACTTAAGCCAGTGCTTGTTGTGCGCTTTAAAAATCGGTCCCATGTCATATTCCTAACACAGGAACTCCGTCGCATTGACGAAATTCCTCAACCTCTTCCACCCTATGCCCCTAAGATTCCCTATTCATAATTTTAATCCAATAAGCTTAATTCTTTAACTTAAAGCACCAGAAAAAATTTTAAAAATCTTTTATGATCTTGATATGATTAATTATTTTTCTCATTTTTTGTTTGCACAAAGAAAATTTTCCCCACTTTTTAAAGTTTAATTTCTTATGTAATTATAATTAAATGAAATTAAAACCAAAAGAAAAAAAAAGGTTTTGCTTAAGAAAAACAACAACAAAATTATTCCTTTTAGTTTTTCATAAAGCTGGAAAAATGTTTTTCATGTTGTTATTGCCTTTATTCTCTTCATTATTTTCAATCAAATTTACAACCAGAATTTGTGTTTTATTTGCTTTGTGCCCTTTATAATTTGCCGTATTTTTACTGTTTGTTTCTTTTACTTATTTACGACAAGTTGTTGTTTCTTTATATTTTTTTTTTTGCGTTTAAGCCATAAGAGGTCATAAAATAAACCACATAATTTCTGGTTAACTTTGTAATATTTTTTCTTTTTGTAATTTTTTTTTCTCAACATTTAATTAATTTGCACAAAGAAAATTTATAAAGATTGTGGTTTTCTATAAAAAACATAGCAAGTTAAGTTAAGAAAATTGAGTAAATTTAATATAATTTTGAAATATAGAATTGAAATAAAGGAAAATCCAAACAAAATAGGAAAATTTGTAAGGCACATTCAGCTTTAATCAGTTAAAAAAAAATTAAAAATTAGGGAAATAAATTATAAAAAAAATTTTAAAGTTTGAATTTTGAAAGATGTGAAAACTTTTTATAATGCAATAAAAATTAGCTAATTATGTAAAGCTTGCACTTTTAAAAATAAAATAATCCATAGTTCAAGAAAATCCACCGATTAATACCAAAGTTATTAACAATTATAGACGAGACCAAAAAAAAAAAAAAAAAAAAAAAAAAAAAAAAATTTTAGTTGAAAAATATGTGAAAACTTGCAAGAGTGCAAATTAAAATAGCTAATTATGTAAAGCTGGCATCTTTAAAAATGAAATAGGCTATATTTTAAGAAAATCTACCGATAAATATCAAAGATATAGCGAATAAGTTATAAAATCACAATTTTCTTATATTTCTTAATTTTAGCATTAAAAAGTTAATAATCTCTTATTAATCTCTCTAAAAAACTGATGGATCATTTATTAATCATTCGTTTAAATTATTTTGTATCTGAAACTATTTCTTTGATCAAACAATTTCTTACTATATTTTTCACAATTTTGTTAATCTCCCAAAAACCTCTTCCTTAATCATAAATTTTGTTCAAAAAAAAAAAAAAAAAATATTAGCTTAACTCTTGTTTTTTTCTTGATTTGACTTTTTGCATTTTACATTTTTATTATTTACCATAAATACATATTTATATAAAAAAAAAACATTTGCATTTTAAGGTATGTCATCGTAAAGTATGAATAAAAAACAGTAAAAAGTACTTTTGAAAAAACTTAACATGTACTCCAGGAAGACCCACACAATTCAAAAGCAGACAACCTACAGACATTGCAGAGACAATCATTAAAATCTATCTATACCAAATGAATGTTGGATTTTTTCGCGTTACTTTGTTTTTTGGAATATCGTTGGCTTAATATAGAAATGGCGTCTCGATTTTTTTGAAATCGCATTTTTAACGTATTCTCGTAGACCATTCTCAAATGCACCTCCTTTAAAAAATTGAGCAAGTTTTGATAACGAATTAAAAAAGCCATAACAAATTCAAGCATTGCAAATGGGGGTTAAAAATTACCGCATTTATATATAAAAAACTTTCTGAAATTTACGAAATTGAGATTTATTTGCACACAGTACTTAAGAACTCGAGAAAACAAAAATTTTGATATACATATTTCCTATGTTGTGGACCCAGGGTTGCTACTTTCTGGCAATTTTAAAAAAAGGGGTTTCAAAAGCTCTTCGATAAAAGTAATCAAAAGCTCTTCGGAAAAAGTAATCTTATAACCGAACGATTGGGAAAATCGAAAAAACGGCCAACACTTGCAAGATCTGAAAAAATTCCTGCCAGCAGAAAATGCCAACATTTTTATTTTAATTTACCTTATAAATTCAAATTTTTTTTCTGAACGCGTACTAATACTTTTGTCTAAAGTCTGTATTTGTGTTTGAATAACTTTTTTTTTTATTTAAAACATAAATTATTAATTCCACTAGTTAATCCTGTTTTTAACTTACTCCAAAAAACCCCTATCTTAAGACCTATTTTCAAAAAAAACAATAACAAAAAGCCCTATCTAACATAACTTCCCAAAAAAGTAGAAAAAATAAAGAACAAAAATCAGCAATGTTACTTACGAGTATTTTGAATAAGATTTGCATCAAAAAGTTGTTTGCATCTATAGTGTTTTAGCTTTTATTCAGTTTTTTCCTATTCTGTAAATAACAAAAAGTCGAGATACGCCTTTTCTATATTAAACCATCGATATGAACTATGGTATAAAGTGGTAGTAAGGGCATTCACTTAATAATATCAATTCAAAAATAAAATTAATGAAAATATAAAAAAATATCTTAGAATGTTACAAAATATGTTCTCAATATAAAAATCTTTGTCCATAGATAAACTTAAAGATTGAAAATTTTTTATTTTTTATAACTTTTCAAATACACTTTGAAAATTTTCGAAATTTGTAATGAATTGAGCCATAAGACAAAGTTTGACTACACTTAGAATACTATGTAGGTAAAGACCACTGCAATTGTAGTTGAAAACAAATGAAATTTCACTTAAAGAAAGGACTACTTACATTACAGTAAATTCAACTAACATTGTCATTTGTTTTTTAATGTTCAAAAAATGACTAACAATTGTAGTAAAAATGAACCACATGGTAGTAAAAAATAAACAAACATTTATTTTTTTTTTATTATTTTAAATAACAAAAAACAACTGTAAAAAATGAATGTAAAATCATAAAACAGTCATTTGATGTGAGTTGTTTTTTTAAATGAACTACAAGGTTAGTAAATATTTTATTTTGTTCTACAAATGACTGACATTTACATTAAAAATAAAGAAAACTGTATTACAACCCAAACAACTACATATTTTTAAAGCAGAAGTTCCCTGAGTGTACAAGTATCAGATACTGTCATCCATAAAATATAAAGTTACTGGAATTAAAAGCTTCATAATTAAAAGCTTAATAGTCACAGGAATTGAAAGCTTCATAATGAACATTACCCGTGTAAAGTTACAGGAATTAAAAGCTTCATAGTACTTCGCTTAGACGATGCAATTCTTTATAGTGAAACACTCAAGGAAACACTTTATCTATTAAATTTTTCATTAAATCAATGAAAATTCAAATAAACGATTTTTTTAAACAATTAAACGGTTTGTAATTTGGTAAAACTAGCATTTTCAAATAAATGGGTTTTAATCCACGAAACTTTTCATAGATTTAAAATTATTTTTTCATTAATTAATTAAAAAGTCTCATTGACCGAATGCAAACAAATCTAATCATAAAAAGTATTTATATCAGCCGATTAAATTTTACTTTAATCCAACAATCAATGAAACATTTTATCAATCAAACCTTCTATAAGACTTTTCAATAAATTAATGAAAACTTTAATGAAGAATTTTTTTAGCCACGGACAGTTTTATAATTAAGTCTTTTCAAACACATTTTTTTTTATCTAACTATAAAACTTTTCATTGAAGAATACTCCTAATTTTGCAAACTTTCATTAGCTTTATAAAAAGTTTCATTGGCCAAATGGGCAACAAAACAAATTGTAAAAATGTACTTCTGTCAATGAAACTTTTCATTTATTAAACACTTAACAAAACTTTGGATCAATCAAATGTTCTATAAATTGTTCATTAAATTAATGAAGAACTTGAATAAACGAAATTTTTGTTAAAAACTATGAAAATTCTTATAATTTTGATAAAACTTTAATTGTTTTTAATTAACACCCAATGAATCATTCCATGAAACTTTTCATTAAACTAATTAAAGTTTTACTTAATGAATTTTTTTCAAAAAAAAAAAAAAAATAAGCTTCATAATTTTTATTAGACTTGTTTTTTTAATTGAAATTTTTTTAATTAAAATTTTTTTCTTTAATGAATGCCCCTAATATTTTCCACTTTACATTAAACAATATGCATTATTGTTGTTTGTTTTTACTCGTCTTACATTTTCTACACCATCAATTTTTATATTTTAAACATATAAAATGTATGTAAACTCTTTCTACTAACGTTATTTAAGTGATAACCCAAGTTATTATTTAAACGTCTTCATGTCATTTTTAATAGTTTTCTTGGCAAGCGAAAAATTCAAGGCACAGAACAACAGAAAACTTAAGGCTTGTGTATGATGATTTGGATATGATCCTCCAAAAACCAAAGGCAACAAAAAAAAACACACCATAAGTGAAAAGATTTTCTCGGTTTTGTTGATTTCATTTGATTGTTTGTTGAATTGTGTTGAATGACAGAGGAATATTGTATGAATAAATATTTGAATTATTCTAAAGTTTTTTTTTTTTTTTTTCGTTTAACATTTATTCAAGATTGTTGGCTGTCATCACTATTTGTTTGTACAGGCAGTTTAGGTTTTTGTTGTTGATACTTAACCATTGTGCCTTATAAAGTTTTGTATAAAAATGCATAATTTTAATTTGTGACAAGTTGCCAACATTTAATGTTTATAAATGCATCATGCTGTGAATGTGTGTGGTGCAATTTACATGCTAACTTGTTATAAAAAAAAAATAAAAAAAAGATTTGTTAATGTTTTTTGTTATTTGTTTTTTGCCATAATGATTAAGGTTTAAATAATGTGGTAGGATTTGCGATTAAACATTCAAGAAAAATAAAGAATTGTTATAAGTAAAGCGTGTTTTTTTAGAGTGTCACAACTTTAAGTTGGCATCACTGCTTTGTTTGACCACCCATTTAACAGCTGATAGTTGCACTTTGTTTAGTTTGCTTTGAAATTTCATTATGATCGACTTACACCAGAGCAACGCGTGAAAATTGTTGAAATTTTTAATCAAAATTTTTGTCCTATTCGTCAAACTCATCGTGCACTTCTTCCATTTTATGGCCTACAAAATCGTCCTTCAGATCGGCCACCAAGATCGTTTTATTTAACCCCATTGGATTATTTTCTTTGGGGTTATGTTAACTTGTCTCACTTGTCTACATCGATAAAGCACAAACCGCAAATGCTGCGAAAAGTTGTTGAAAATTGGTGTTCCAGATTGCGCCTTCTACGCGCTAGCAGTAGCGGCCACATGACAGAAATCATATTTAAACATTAATTTCATAAAATTTTCTTTCTAATAAAGCCCGTTTTATTGATATTAAAAACATATTTCCTTGTTTTATTATGATTTAAACTTGTGCCACTCTATAAAAAACACCCTTTAGGAGGAATATTGACAAAAAGTATTTAAAATTTGTTAAAAAAAATTGTTTAAAGTGTAATGAAACAGATATAGTTTAAATCTGTTTGTTAGCATTACAGTAAGAACTTGCTATAATTTTTATAGCAACTCAAAATAATTATCAAAATTACAAAAGAAGTTTTAACCAAAGAAATATATAGTTGAAATAAAAATATTTAAATATTTTTACTAAAAAAGTAAAAAATTCTAGAAGTGGAGATATTTATTTTTTAATTAATTCAAAATAACTCAGGGGTTTGTTTGCAAAACTATTTAAAAACTGCAAATTTGATTTTTTTTTTTTTTTGTATAAAAACTCGCGTACCGTTCAAAATTTTTGGATATCTTCAAGTCGAGAACTTGCTATAATTTTTATAGCATGTCGACAAACTTAGTTCGGCACGTCAAAGATTTGTAAAATTGTTTTATGATTTGTTTCTTGATCAAAATCCTAAAATATTTTGCAGATTTTAATCAAATTTTAACTAACGCCAAACAAATATTTATCAACAACAAAAAAAATTCGTTAAAAATGTTACATTTTGGCAAATGACAATAAAATCTTTTAGCAAAATCCATAAAATATATTTAATTTAATATCTTAAACCTCGAAATATCAAAATTAGTTAAATTTTAAAATCTTCCTGCAAGTTCAGAACTTGCTATAATTTTTATAGCAAGTCAGATTATACTATTTTTGAACGTCAAAATTCCATACAATTTAAGCTTTGAGTAATTAATAAATAATTAAATGAGCGAAAGTTTTTAAATTAACAAAAAATATATGATTTATAAAATTTTTTCAAATTAATACGAGCACCTTGGAAGAAATCATTATTTTTACAAATTTTAGGTCTGCCTATAAGTTTAGAGTTTGCTATAATTTGTATAGCAAGTCAAAATATGGAATTCAGAAGCCGCAAATACATCTCAAATTTATACTAAATTGATTTGTAGAATCAACAAAATTTTTCTCAAATTTTTTGTGTTTTCGTTGTTAGGTCGGCTAATTTTAGGGCCGCCATCTGACTAGGAATTATAAAATATGTGTTATATGTGTGTTATATTTTTTATTCAAAACTGTTTTTTTATTAATTTTATTTAAAAAATGTAAAAAAATCATCTTCACATTCTTTAAATTAGTGTCATAAACATTAAAAATCAAAATGATAAAAAAAATTACCTCTACCTATAAGTTCAGGACTTGCTATAATTTTTATAGCAAGTCAAAATAAATAATTTCAAAACTTTAAATACGATTGAAATTTGTTTTTGCATTGATATTTTCAATAAAATAATGCAAAACTTAAAATATATTAATTTTGAATTTCTAAAATCTGATTTCAGATTCGTATTCTGGAGACCTCTAAAAGTTTTAGAAAAATATATTTCATATAATTCGATAATTGTCCGTCATATTGGATCCACCATTTTGAATTTTGTAAATCCAATTAAAGAATTGTATTTAGCTACACCAAAAGATTTAACTTTTATAAACCGATCAAATTTAAAAAAAATTCTCCGCCATATTGGAATCGCCGTTTTGGAAATCTAATGTCAGATTTGTAATAAGCGATCCCAAAAACTATTAAGTGACAATTTTAAAGCAAATTTCGAAACTTTTTTAGATCATTCGCCATATTGGATCTGCCATTTTGAGTTTGAAAAATCGGATGCCAGGTTCGACCCCAACGACACCAAAACCTCCCGGGTGCTAATTTTTAAGCCGATTCCATATTCGCTTATTTTTGAGTGTCTTCGAAAGTAGTATCTCAACTCGGGGTGTATAGTTTATGGGGTCCCAGAATTGTCTTCGACGAGTTACAAACGAAATATCTGATATACACCCTATCGCAAAGTGGGATGGAGGATTTAAAAATCATAAAAATTAATTCAAATCAATACCTTAAACATAAAAAGCTTGTTCGCTGGTTCGATTGCTGGACCTCATAGAGATTTAACAAAAATAATGACAAGTTCTTGTATCGGCTGAAATTGCGCAGTCTGATAATTTGCTTGTCTGCTACATTTAAAGAAAGTTTTCTTCTTCATCCTATGGATGAGCGAAATTAATGTTTCAACATTTCCTGATTTTAATAACCATTTAAATGTATTATAAACTCCTTTATCTTATTGTTCTCTTCCTTTATGTTAACTAAAGTTCAAATAAAATTGTTATAAAGTTAAATGGTAATTATGTTATTAAATAAAAGTAGAAAAAACTAAACAAAGTTGAAGTACAACAGTGAAAAATTAATGCTAACCACTATAATTTTATTTAACTATTGCAAAAAATATTAGAAAAGTTTCATCAAAATTAATAGATTCTTTTACACAAAACTGCATATTGAATAAATTTCCATTACACAACTGACACAAGCATTTTACCAGGGTTAGATTGACTAAAAGTTAAAAAAGTTTTCAAATTCAAATTGTAATAAATGCTGTAAAAATTATAAGGAGTGCGCGAGAAATAAATGTAACAAACTTTTGGGCTTATAACTTTAAATACTTTATTATTTTTAAACTAGACATTTTTATAACGTTTGCTATTTCTGTCCAAAACTGTGTGCCCAATTTCATGTCAATCGCATGATTAGTTTTGTTTTATAATTGATAATCAAGAAAAAGTGAATGAATTTTTTTATTAAAATATTCCACGAATTTCAGTGTCGTCCGTACAAAACAATTACTAGGCAAGCTGGTCATTCCCGGCAAACGATTTATTGTGTTATAAAAAATATAAGGAACAACTGACAATCAAAAGAAGAGCTAAAAATTAAAACGAGTTTGAAAAAAGTGGGCATTTTCTACAAAAAAGGACCCGAAAGATGTAGTAAAAGAATTAATGGAATGAATTCCAGAAAAAGTTAAAAATTTTATTCAAAACAACTTAAATATCGCAAAACTTTGTAAATTAAAACGTTGTATTAAATTTGTATTAACAAAAAAATAAAATCTTGAAAATTAAGCTGGTGGTTTTAAAGTTATAAGCATGTTATATTTATTTCTGGCGCCCTAATTAATTATAATTTCCTAACTACTACATTTTACTATTCTTACTACAAAAGAAAAATTTCATTAGAATAGTAAACAAAATTTTTCAGTTGTGGTAAAAAAAAAAATTTATAGGAAGTTTGTTTACTTACTACAATTTACTATTTTTACTACAGCTGGATAATTTCAATAAAAAATGTAAACAAAGCTTTTCAATTGTAGCAAGAGTAGCAAAAATTTCGAGCAAACGAACACATTTAAAAATAAAATAAAAAAAACTTTAAATTGTAGCAAAAATAGTAAGAGTTTTGTGTAAAAGAACACACTTAATGTTACTAGCCGATATTTCTGGGGCTAAGACGTTAAAAAATATATCTCTAGGAAAAATATTAAAATGCCATGATCTCTAATTTGTTGCGCAAAGGTTTATTCACAAATACTAAACAGTGAATTAGTTTGCTTTAAATTCTAATTGTTTTTACTATTGCTATTTCTTACTATTTTTACTATTTGCCAATGTAATCGTCTACTCAAATTTATTTTTACGTTTACAATTGGTTTTTTTTTTTGGTTACATTATTTATTGAATTTCTACAGCTGTAGAAAAAGTAGTAAGTAATTTTCCCAGCAGTAGTAAAAGTAGTAGTATATCGTAGTAAATTCTGAAGTAAAAATACTTAACTACTATTTGCATTTCTTCTGAATCTTATATTCAGTTCCAGTCTAATCGCTTTATATAATAGTTTATTGAGCAATTAAGCTTTAGCTCTTGTTTATAGTACTATTCCCCACTTGAGATGTCTTTACATAATACGTAGTTAGTATCTTCCTTCTACGTTCGTACTCCATTCAAAAAACGGAAGTAGTTTACTATGAGCGGCTAAGTAAACACACCTCAATTTATAATTTCCGTTTCATATAGGTTTTCCATAAAACCGAAAGAATACTGTGTGCATTTTGTTCGTATATGAAATACTATTAAAGAGGCGTTAAAAAGTTGTGTTGCATTTTTTTCTACAGGATAGAAGAAGAGGTTTGTTATAAGTTAGATAGTTAGTTTAGCATTCTAGAGAGTCAAAAGTGCCTTTTTTAATTATTTTAATTGCATAATTGCTTAATAACCAGGTTTAACGATGGTGTTTTTTTTTTGCTGCATTTGTTTTAAATATTAAATCAATTTTAAAAACTTAAACTTAAAACGTGTAATTAATGGTGATTTTTCTAATGGGAATTTTTATTGAAAATTTTTTGTTTATAAAAAGTTACAGCAAACCCTCGAATAGCTCGGTTTTGTTGGTACTATAGAAGCCAAAGTGTACTTACCAAACTAGACCGAAAAATTGTTGGTCAAAGAAATGACAATTAAAATGTTGCTAGATTTCAAACTCACTTTCAATTAAAAAAAAAAAAATTATGGAGGCTCTCACTTTTCTAACATGATGAGATCTTTAGCCAGATCGAAATACTAGTATCAACCTAGCTAATATGTTTGATTTGCTTTATTTTTGTAAATATGCGGAGGTTGAAAGCTCGTTATAAATTGAAAATAACATAAAAATAATCATGATGTATATAAAAACAAAAAACTAATATAACTGTGAAAATGTTTTTACTGCACAATTTTTACAAGAAATTTTATAAAAAATGCCGAAATTCAGAAATAGCAACAAAATTTAAAAAATAATCTTCAAAATTAAAAAATATATTAAATAGAAAATTCGCTAATATTTGCAAAAATCTTCAAATAAAAAAAGGCAAAATTAAAAAAAAAAAAAAAAAACGCCTATTGAAAAAAAAAATCTTAAATAGAAAAAAAAATCAAAATTTAAAAAATATATCATTAAAATTAAAAAAAGTCGCTCAAATTTAAGATAGAATTTTGAGTTTTTTTAAAATTTGGAAATTTTTTTTACAGTTTTGTCGTTTATTTTAAATTTTTGCGATTTTTTGAATTTTTTTTTAATTTTGGTGGTTTATGTCGGTGAGCATAATTTTTTTAAGTTTTTGCATTTTTTAATCTTGGCGATTGTTTTTTTTTTAATTTAAGGAGATTGATTGTAATTTTAATTAAAGTTTTAGTAGCATTATTAAAATTTGTGAAATTTAAAACAATATTCAATTCAATTTTTAGTGGATATGATTAAAATCTTAATCGAAATGATTAAAATCTTAATCGGAACTAAACCAATTAAGTAGTTACAAATAATTTTAAGTAGAACTAGATTTCAGTATTTTTTTTTTTTTTTTGTAAGCCTTCAAGAATCTAAGATTATTTTTCTACAAACCAATATTTAATAAAATTTTAAAAAGATATGATTAAAATCTTAATTGAAACTAAATCAATTAACAGTTACAAAATATTTTTATTGAAACTATATTTCAGTTTTTTTTTTCAAGCCTTCCAGAATCTACTGAGGCTGTGTTTTTAAAGAAACTTTCTTAGAATCTGAGACTATATTTCTATAGAATAATACTCTCAATGCGGAGAAAAATTCTATAGACAAATGCTCAGAATCTGAGACTATTTTTCTATACAAAAACTCATAGAAGCTGAAACTTGTTTCTATGACAAAATTCTCAGAATGCGATACTAATTTTTCTATAGAAAAATTGTCAAAATCTAAGACTATTTTTCTATACAAAATTTCTTAGAAACTAAGAATGCTTTTATAAAACGAATTTTTAGCATTTGATACTAAATTCTCTGAATTTGAGACAATTTTTTCTCTTAAAAAATTTTCAGAACTTGAGACTACTTTTCTACAGAAAAATTCTCCGAATCCGGGACTATTATTCTATAGAAAAATTCGTATAACGTGAGACTAGTTTTCTATATAAAAATTTTCAAAATATGAGAGTATTTTCTATAGAAAAATACTCAGAATCTTGGAAAACTTTTCTAATGAAAAATTCGCAGAATCTAATACTGCTTTTGTATAGAAAAATTCTAAAAATCTGAGACAAATTTTTATAAAAAAAAATTTCAAAATCTGAGACTATTTTGCTACAGAAAATTTTCAGAACCTAAGACTATTTTTCTATAGAAAAATCTCTACGTCTATGACTAGAGAAAAATTATCATAATAGAAGACTATTTTTCTATAGAAAAAATGTCAGATTTAGAGATTAATATTTTATAGAAAAATTTTCTGAATCTTAGGCTATTTTTCTATAGAAAAAAAATTATACATTTGTTTTCTTTCAATTTTACTTTGTTTCTCACTTTCAAATCAAATAAATTCCTTATTGATATAAACTGTAAAATATTTACTATATTTTACGCCGTAAAATAAAATTTAAAAATTTAGTGAAGCATTTAGAAATTAAATATAACGAAAAATACTATATAAACGTAAAATTTATTTTAATATTGTACGCCAAAAATCTAAATAATTTGTAATAAACATTTTCATACGTATGTAATGATAGTAAACCCATTTACAAAATGAAAATAAAATTTCATTTATTTTTCGTATACCAAAACAAATGACGTACAAATTTGGCAAGCATTTTGGCCATTAGAATCAGAAAATACATACACATTTATAAGTACAGAAGAAAAAACACGATTGAAATCAAAAGGAAATCTTTACCTTGGTTAATGAGGAAATAAGAAGGAAAAATAAAATAATAAAGCGTTTAGACTGCAGCACAATTTACAAAACAAAAACTTAAAAGAAAATGTTGAAGAAATTAGTATTATACAAATTTACAAGACATTGTTTATAAAATCAGATTTAAAAAACTTTTTAATTAGAGTGGGTTTAAATCACACGGAATAAGGAATTTCGGAAATTTGGAATTAATAGAAATTTTGGGAATTAATAGAAGTTTTAAAATAATTTTTTTTATAATATGTTTCTATAGAATTTTGTATATAACATTACTGAAGTGTGTTCTATGTTAAAATTTCTTTAATGGAAGGTTCCCAAGAGCGTCCTATGTTACATTACCTTGATGATTTTTAAAATATAATTTTTTTTTAGTTGCCAACATATATATATATATTTTGTTTATGTTACGATACTAAAGTACGTGATATGTACGCTTTACGTTGATAGCAGTTACTAAAGAGCGTGCTATGTTTCATTTATGTTAAGAAAATTTGAAAAATATAAAAAGCTTGGATTTTTCTAGCCTAAACGCCTTATCAACGACTGAATCCCATAAAACTAGCTGTTGTAATATTTCTTCTTCTGCATATTTAATCTACAAAGTGCTTATATACAATCTAATAGCCATTACCCACAATATAACCTTGACAATGGGGGCCAGGTTTTTCCTTTTTTTAGGTTTTTCCAGGTTTTAAATTTTTTCTTCGTTCATTCCCTCGATAGATTATACGTTTAGAGTCTTATAGTGAGTGTTGAGGACCATTAGTAATCATTAAGAGATCTCGAGCTTATGCCAAATATTATTATTTTTTTTTCTAGTTGATTTTGGTTTTTTTTCTATTTGTTCAATGGTCTGTGTTACATTTTTGTCTTTTAGGTTTGGTTTAAATATATATTCGTTTTTAGAGATTTTGTTTTTCTGTTAATAAGTATTCTTAGCATTAACTTCCAAAAGTTATCATTTGCTTTAATTACTGTAATAAGAAGAAAAAAGCTTGTTTTTTTTAAATATTTTTCTTTAGGCAGACAAAATTTCTTTAATATGAAACAAAAAAGTGCTTTAGGGTAATAATAATCATCAAACTTTAAGCAATTACTTGGTTTTATAAAAAAGATTGAAATTCTTTAAAGCTTTTTAATATAAAATATATAAAAATAGTTTTGAACAAATATTTTGAAAATAATACAAAATTAAAGGTTTTCAAGAACCGCCTTCAGAAACAAGGACTCTATAAAGTTGAGGATGTGCAGAATAAAGGTCATCGAGCTAGACATCCTGTCACCGAGACAAAAATTAATAATTTTAAACAAACTTTTGAACAAAATCTTTGTCTTAAAGTCTTTGTTGTTCTTTTTTGGTTCGGTGGCATTATGGCTGGCTCTATTACTTTCATTCTACATATCCTGTACTTGATAGTGTCCGCACTAGAAATACTTCTTTTTCTAAAGAACCTGTTCTACTTCTTGTTCTATAACCAAGGACACTTCAAAGTAGAGGATGTGCTTTAGGGTACTAATAATTATCAGAATTTAAAAAGTTATTTGGTTTTAGAAATAAGATTGTAATTCTTTAAAACTACACATCATCCACTTCATAGTCTCATCATTAGAACTACTTCTTAGTCTGCCTATTCTAGTTATCTAACCAAGAACTTTACAAATACGAGAATGTGCAGAATTTAAGCAGCCGAGACAGTCATTGAACCACTGAGCTATAAAATAAAGGCTAAGGCTGCCCCAATTATATATCCCTGAATTTTTAGAACTACAATCTAAAGAAAATTCCAAAAAAAAATTATAATTTTCTTTAACAAACAATTTGTTTCTTTAGAGATTTCTTTTCTTTAGATTTTCTTTATTTTATTATCATTAACTTAATTATATATTCCTTAAAATCAACATGATTTTATCAATTACTGTAAATGACAAACTAAACTAAAACAAGGGTTTATTTAGCAAAATTGTAGATTTTCTTTGGGAAAGTGCAAACAAAAAAAAAATATTTTGTGTCAACATTTTTCATCTAATTAATTATCTAGTTGATATAACACAATTAAAAAAAAAAACATTGTCAGTTAGATTTTATATATTTTAACGTTCCAAGAAACCGCAACTATGTTAAACACGCAATGGGGGTTTTCTAAACCCAAATACATTTTGTTCACTATTTTTTAAAAAGACTTGCTGTATTCTAAGTTTTTTAAGTCATTTGTAACAATGCAGGTGAATGTCGAACCATATATGAACATATATGAATATATATGTACTTGTATATGATCATATATTGTTCAATATATGGCCGCATATGGTATCATATACGACCACATATATTCGTATCCGAAATATGTAGGTATATGGTTATATATGATTATATGTGTCTATATGGTCATGTATGATTCACATATGATCATATATTGAACAATATATGGACATATATGAACAGCTATGTCCATATATGATCATATACGAACCCATTTACACCTGCGAAGATAAAATATAATCTTGCGTTTTCATAATAGTTTATAATCTTGATAAAGAAAATCTACGTGCGTAAACTACTTGATATAAGTTTCTTAAGTGGTATCTTTTGCGTGCGTATGATTAATATTTGTGTTTACAATAATACTTATACGATAAGAAACACATTTTGCTATTAAAACCAAAGAGTTCTTAAAATATTTTTCGAATTTCAATAAGACAAATTTGATTGCCTAAATTTATTTAAACACATAATATTATTTGGGTACGTATGCTAAATATTTTTGCTAACAATATTAATCATACGTTGAAGAAAGCATCAGTATTTGTTTTTTTTTTTTTAAGTGAATCTGTGTTCCTATCCATTAAGCACGAAGTTTGCCCAGTTATAGTATTTAGGAGCGGATGATTAATATTTTGTTTTCAATATTGCTCATACGTTAAAAAAAACGTAGCGTATTTTTGTTAGAGTAGCATATTTAAAATTCATTATAGTCCACATATTTCTTCATACATATTTTTTTCTTTTTCTACTACAAGTAGGTAATTAAATAAATAAATAAAATTACTCGTACATGTAAAAAAGAAGAAGAAAAATAAATACTTAAGTTGAATGAAAAAAAAAAAAGAAAAATAATATAGAAAATGACTTTTATATAAGGCACTTTGGTATGTTGACTTTAGCGCCACCTATAAGTAAATAAACAAGACAGGACAGCAGAAAAAAACTATTTAAACACACAAGCAAATTGAATGTGGTCTACGTACGAAAGTATTAGTGTTCTTTCAAGGGAGATATCCCGACGCGGACCCTCAGATCGCAATGAAACTTGGATATGCTGCAGAGGGGACAAACTAAGGAACACCAGAGGTTAAATTGTGGGGTCAAAAGTGAGCCGATTTTTTTCTTGCTTGGGTTTTATTCATGGTGGTTCCTAAAAAATATATGCAAATTTAGTATCAAATAAGATGTATTTTGAAGAGCTATCTAAATTCGATTGGACAGGTATATTTCGTAGCAAATATTTTTTTTTAATTTAGTCGCCTCCATCATATACTCTAGTTTTATTGGGGGTTTGGTGGTCGGCGTCGGGATACTTCTCGTGTTGGTATTCTTAACAATAATGGAAAGTGTATGAATGTTGTTTTCTTTTCTGTGTTCACAATATAAATAAATAGTTAGATGATATTGTTTACATTTGCTATCAGAATGTCAAATAAAAATACACATATTGGTCAAGGATTTTTTCGGGGGTTTATTATGCGAGGGTTAATTGCAAAGGAAGTAGGAAGAGGAAAATATTTATTTAAACATTTTCAAAATCTAATACAGGCCAGCTTAAAAGGGTCCCATAAATAAAAGGTTATGGGACCAGCAACACTACTTGAGTTTTTGCGCCGTTATAGTTATTTCAATAGGCCACATTTGAAGTCATATTTCGAAATGCTTTTGAACCCAACTAGCCAAGTAAAAAGTTTATATATAACTATATACAGTTATATATAATGAATATATATGCCACTACATATAACAATGTATAGTTATAATGATATTGATTTTTTAATTATTTGATTTGTATGGTGTCATATAAAATCATATATAACAATATATAATTATATCTGCCTTATATAAAATTAGATTATTCAAATTTTTCATTGAGGTGTTTTTCGTTGAAATTGCGCTGGACTCTGAGAAAATAGCATTATTTTGGAGCGCAAAAATATCCTTAAGTCTTAAGGGAGTTTTTAAAAATATGATGATTTTCGAAAAATAAAATGCAATTTTTTTTGGAAATTCCTTATAAAAAATGTATTATTTACAAAGACCTGAATGATGTGGGTCTTTGTAAATAAAGAAGTCTGGCCTAAAGTTTTTTTTTTCAGAAATTGTTTAAAAATTAGAGGACATTTGATAGAAAATTATTATTATGTATCAGAATCTCAGGAAAAAAGTATTCAAATTTTTAAGAATGCCCTTTTTAATGACAAACGATTACATAATTTGAAAATTAAATGTTTCCTTATAAAAACCATTACTTAATATGGGAAGTACAGACCAAATTTTAAATGCTTTAACACGGAAAACACAACACGAAAAATCAACTAATCTCCTAGTAAATTGTCCGTACAACAATTTGGCGTTTAACTCTTGTCAAGACTTCTCTTAAATTTTCCATAGCGTCGTTCTAAGCCATTTGTCGCGTAATTACCAAATTTAGCAAAAATATCTTAACTTAAACACATAAAATTGCACGAATCGGTCTTTGCAAACAATTATTTTTACTTGCATTTTTTAGTAAATTTTCTGTACAACAATTTGGCGTTTAAATCTTGTCAAATTTGCTCTGAGATTTTTCACACTGACGTTTCAAGCAATTTTTTCTCCAAATGACAAAAAAATGGTACAAAAGTTACTTACACCCAAAAATCCCACGAATTCGGATTAGCACACAACAATTTTTCACATTAATCTAGTAGGAAGTTTTTCGGGCAACAATTTGAAGTTTTAATCTTGTCAAGACTCCTTGTAAAAAATCCACAATAATGTTCAAAGCTCTCAGAATAATTAAAAAAAAAATACAAAAAACTAAACATATTTGAGGAAAATTTGCCACAGTGTTTTAAAATGTACAACTAAAAGTATACGCTACAGCGTAAGGGGGCGTGGCACCTTTTACACAACGCGAAATTTTGAATGGTTATTTTTTGGCTTCTGTTGAACTTACAGTGGGGAGCACTTGTGAGTACTTGTAAGTACTTTTTACACCTAAAAATTCAGGTCGAAAAATGTTTGACACTAGAACTAAATTATACTTTTCTAAAGGTAAAAGGTACGCTGAGTCCAAATCTGGCCTTAGATTCACTCTCCGACATCAGGTGTTCGAGATATAAAAACGAGAAAAGTGTATTTTTTGATCAAAATGCTAAAATTTTTCCCGTTCCTGGAAATTTATTTTTCATAATACTTGTAACGGCAACGGAACACACTACTCTTACCATTTTTTTCAATTTTTCAATTTTTAGATAACTTATTTGCTTACGACATTATTGTAAATTGAAATTGAGGTTGTAACAACAATTTTAATGTCCCGCAATGCAAAATTTAAAAAAAATAATCGTCTGTGCATATTAACATGGTGTGCAAATGGCAATCGTGAATACCCTCATTGTTAATATTTATGTAATCCTTAACTTATGCTATGAAAACGTTTACTCCCTCTATTTCATACTATCTTAAATTTACCTTTTCTATGGCTGTTGTTAATTATATATTAAATCAGGTTACACATTTCTTATCACTTTCATACCATTTTCAATATTGATTAAATCTTATGGGAAAACATATGTACAGAAAAAAATCCTAACAAAAAATATGTATAACATATATAACAACCTAAATCTAAAGCTGAAACTGAACAGAAAATGTACAAAAAAAAGGATAATAAATATAAATGCTAAAGCAGCCAATTTGTAAAGGATTTTTTCTTTATATAAATGAACAGGAAAAGAAAATGTATAATTAAATTTTCGTGGAATAAGAAAATACGTGAACAATATATGTATTAAAGATTACAGAAAGGTTATAGGGGCCCTTAAAAGTAGACAATAATAATTATAAATAATACAAAGCCTAAAAGAAGGCAACAAGAAATTATAAAATAATAAAAAAACGGGGGTAGGAAATAAAAAGCATATAAATATAAAGGTAAGTTAAGCTCAAAAGTAGGAACAGGTAAGTGAAAGCAAATAAAATATAATATAATATACCTTGAGACATATGGTAAGAATAAAAATGATAGCCCATAAGTATGCTATAGATTTATCAAAAACAAGAAAATATATAGGTTTAAAAAGTTATAAATATTGAAGCTTTAATTTAGGCTTATAAGATTTAAACAAAATATGATACAACTATTTAAAAAATTGATTTATATTTATAATTTAAGCCTTAACTGTAGACAATCCATATTTTTTATCCTTTTTAAAGAAATTGTGTGGCCTATTTTAAGGCTTTCTTTTGTTTTTTTTTTTATAATTTATTACACTCATATTTTAAGCCTTTTTTCATAAGAAACTAAAAACCAATTTTGTGTTATAAATTTTTGCTTTAACTTATACATATGCTACTTTATTTTTGTAATTTTTTTATATACTAAAACACATGTGTATACTTTTAGGCTCTTTATTCATTTTCCAAATGAATGACAGCAATTTTTATATGCCATCTGACCACGACATTTAAACTTCTATACTCTGTCAGGGGGCTCTTCTCTCGTTTGCTCTACATGACGCATATTATTAGGCTAACTTTAACTGTGTCTGACTTTTGGGTTATCTTCTATGTCTTCTAACCATATCAACGCCGTTGTTTAGACAATACATGGCTGAATGACCCCTAACTGTCTATATGTACATGCAAGAGCGTATGTATTAGAGGCCCATTTTAAGTTTCGTGTTTTATTAGTATGGGTATTTGTTCTAGGGATAATATGGATTTTAACTTTTGCCTAACAATTTTATAGTAGTTCATTTACTTTTTTTCGATTTGTCTATAGTATGTTCAGTTGTTTGCCAGTTTGACTGACTGACATTGTATTATACATTTACTGACAGGCAGGCGTTACAGCATAAAAATACTAAAAACTGTAAGAAACAAAAAAAATAAAAACGAAAACTTTTCTGCCACCATCAATAAATGCACTTCTACTTCAATGGTTGTTTGGTCGAATTGTTTGTTTGTTTTATTTTTGGTTCTGTTTCGGCTTTTAATACACATTTTACACACACATTGGCTGAAAAACATGTAAATGTATGTTTGTTTTTCTCTATTCAAATGTGTATGAGACACTATGATCAAAAAATATATTGCATAGTTAAGGGGTGTAAAAATGTTACTAATTTGTAGCCTACATTTAGGGGTTTGCAAAAAAATGTCAAATTTCCATATCTTAGGAACACAAGAAAAAATGAGATTGTATATGAATATATACGGTCTCGTGTATGATCATATATGGGTGTATCCGATATTATATGCACACAAATAGCTCAGTATATGACTATATATGAGTTTATAAATAACTATATATGTGATCAAATATGGCAGTAAAACCTCAAATTTCAGATCCCAACATAGTGATGTGATCAACTACACCCATATATGACCATATGAAAGAACATATATAATCATATACGCATATTACAATCACTTTTTTCCTAGAGATCCGAAATTTTTGATATATTGAAATATATTGCCATGTACTCGTATAGTTTACTATCTGCTAGTGTCCGACCGAAGTCACTCTATTTGGCCGAAGCCGAAGCCGTAGCCGAACTTCGGCCAAATTTTTAATATTCGGCCGAAGCCGTAGCCGAAGCCGAACTTTTTATTTTTTTTTTAGTTTGAATAAAATTTAAATTTTCGTTGATTTTGACTACAAAAGCATCATTAAAGTATATTAAAAAATATTCAAACATCAATAAATTTGTCAAAAAGCAAATTAGAATATTTTTTCAAAAATATTATAAAGTCAGTTCAATTATTTTATTGAAGTTTTCAACAAAAATATGGAAATACCTGAACTTTATTATTTTAACTAAAGTATATGACGAATTTAATTGAAAATTTTGTTTTTTACGTGAAATAAATCAAAAATGAACTGTTCTTCTTCAAATATACGGTATTCGGCAAACTTCGGCGAAAATTTGGCCGAACACCGAACTTGGCCGAACATCTCTTTTTGGCCGAACTCCGAAGCCGAAGCCGAACGTTCGGTCGGACACTACTATCTACCAATATATGATTTCATATATGACTATATATGTTCGTATATGATCAAATGAATTCATAAATGGTCATATAGCCTCAAATGTGGATCCAAAAGTATATGGGCAATTAGGAGAACATACATGGTCATATATTGGACATATATGATCAACTATACAAATATACGTACATTACAATAACTTCTCTACTTAAGATCCGAAATGTTACGGTATAAAGCAATATATAGACACTACGATATCCATTAAAAAACATGAAACATAGTTCTAAGAAAACAGATAATATTTGTTGAAACGTCCGACATTGTTCCGAATCTGAGCGATTTGGAGTGTGGAATTGAAACACTAACATAAAACACGAAATGAAAGGGGCAACTAGCGTAAGTGAAAAACTAAACAAGGAAAATGAAATAGAAACGAGAGGAATTGTGACTTTAAACAAGGCGAACGCAATAAAATTTCTTTCAGTTTAATTTATCAATTTCAATATATATCAAGAAACAAGTTGAATTGTAACACTAAAAATAAGGAACGGGATGGAAGGGAATAAGGAACGTAAGAAATTGGAACACTACACGTAATGAACGAAATGCACCCCACGGTGAACGAGTGGAAGTGAAACACTTAGCAAGGCGAACGAAATGAAATAGAAATCGGAACTAGTGGAATTGGAACACTTAACACAGGGAACGAAATAAAATAAATTTTACTTATATTTATTAATGCCAACATATTTCTTTCTGATTACTCAGATTTTGTTTTTACTTCAGTGAATATTTCCAATTTAAACGTTTTTGTTAGGTTAATATTAACGTTTTTTCTAAACTTTGTAACTTTTTAAATATGCTGCATATTATCTGTTCAAATTGTAACTTACTGAGGTACTGTTCAAATAAGCAGCAATTGTATGTTAAGGCTATAAATGCCAAACATACGATTGCTTCTTGTTTATGTGTAAATATTGGCTAAAAGCCAAAAAGTATGCAATGCTTTTTTTTTTTTTGTTATTTTTCCTTAATCATACACATTGTTTGTTTGGAGTTTTAAAGAAATAAACAAATGAAGCCTTTAATGCGTTTTTTATCTATTTCGCCACAACAACAAGAAGAAGAAAGAAATATCAAAATAGAAATTTAAAACAACAAAATTTATTAAATTGTTAAGAAAACCAGCAAAAATTTTAGCAAACAATGTAAAAGTTTTGAGGCCATAATATTCAAATATTAGCAGACATTTAGTTTAATTAAAATCACATTTGTATAAGAAATCCTTAAAGCTCTTTTTATTATGTTCGAATATTTATCATGGTCAAGGTTTTTCTCATTAATATTTTAACTTTTGTTGTTAATGTTGGTATTTTTTTTTCGATAATTTTCGATGTAGGCGTTATTTTGTAATTTGGAAATATGTGTGTGAGTAAAAGTTTTTAAAGGTTTGCCAACAAAAAAGAAAATTATAGCCTAATAATGCCTTTTAAATGAGTTTATATAATATTTATAAAGCAAAATTAAACATAGATAAAATAATAATTATAATACAAAACAACAATTCTTAGTATTCCAAATCGTACCTAGTAGTATTCATGTGATTATAACAAAAATGTCTCCTAAAAGTAGGCTTTAAAGTTTGTCAATTAATAATTTATACTTAAATTTGAGTATTTTAAATCCCGTCTAAAAGTAATTATTTGATTACAACAAAATTTACTCCATAAAGTAGGCTTTAAATTTAGTCAATTATAGTAAAAAAAAAATATTACCAGAAATAGCTAACATTTGCATAAAGTTTAAGAATTTTTTTTAACAAAATTTTTATCTCTTTCAAAATTCCTTTCAATTTGAATCCTAAAAAATTAAATAACTACATTAAAATTAAACTCCTACAATCATTATCGTCATCTAGGTTTGTTATTTAATCTGATTTCCGTTTTTCGTTTAAACAATTTTTTTTTTGTTGTCGAAATAATTTTGTTGCCATCCTAGTAACTAAAACTGGTACCATTGCACCAGTTATACCTACAGATAGACAAACAATTCAACTAAAACATTCAAACTTTCTGTACAAATCCAACAACAACTACAAAAACCCATCAGAGTTGAATTTTGAGTTTTTGTTACACAAAAAAAAAAAGTAGAAAATGTAATCTATCGTCAGTCATATCGTTACTAAAGGGGAAAATAAAATGTTGTACAGTGTTAGGAGGGTTTTAATACACAGCGTCAGTAGTAGTAATAGCAACAATATATATAATACAACAACATCGTTTTCGCCTAAAATTATGTAATTTCGCGTGTTCGCGCAATTCAATTTCCTGCAAACGGAAATGCTATAACGAATATTTGAGCTTGTCAAAAACAAGCAAAAACAAAAAAAAATATTCTTTTTTTGAAACGTAAAACTGTATGCTGAAGATCTAAGTTTATTTTTGGGTAAATGTTGTAAAAGTAACACAAATATACTCCAACCAAAATGCTAGAATACTAAAATTACTTTTTTTCCGTTTCCATCATTTTTTTTTTTTTTTTTGTACACTAACTACAATATTTGTGCTGAATTTACTGTAAATACAATCAGAAGTGAACAAAAAAATATATATTTTTGTTTGTTTGTACATGCTTTTTGTTCTCGACGCCGCTATTTGTCGTTAAAGAAAGAAAAATAGTGTGACCAACAAATGTTGCTTTAAGCCCACGGCATTTATAAAAAAAGGGCCAGAATATAAGTACTTCTTATATTGTTCTCCTCATTTTAGAGCTTTTTTGTATTTAAAATACATCTTCGAATGTAAGCTTTTTTATGAAAAAATTAAAACAATCTTTTCCATATGGGAAATTTCGTCTCAAGTGCATCAACTTGAGTCCTATTGGGTAGTAGTTATGATACAAAATATCAGCGGGATCGGCCAAGGACTCTCCGAGTTGAAGGATCTTTTAATATACATACATAACAACCCAGTCAGAAAAAGACAAAATGAACACCGCTTACAAGGACCTTTAGCAAGTGCTGACAACAAGTGCACTGATAGAATTTTCTTTCATAGTATTAATGAATTGATTTATTGAGATATATTCATTCATTTAATGAATAATTTCATTAACTGAATGAAAATTGATTAATATTTTTAATTTTTCATTGCATTTTTACGATTTTTTCATACCAATATAATAAAACTCCATTAAATCCATGAAAATTTATCAAAATATCTCCAATAAAAATTTTAACTTGAAAACACAAAGATAGCATAATTTTGTGATTTTTTTTTTTTTTTTACTATATAGAACATTTTGGATTAACAATATAATCGCTGAAGTTAAACTCCCCATATTACAAATCGCAGTTGTTCACTTGTTGTAACTCAAAATCCATTTTTCTCAAGAAAACGATATACAGTGGTCATATGTACCCACTGTTGAAATCTTATATCGGATTTTTTGTTGCTAGTGATTACAATGACCGATCTAAGATTTTTAAATAAATTTTTTTTTAAACAGAATTAACAAAAACTTTGAAAAAATGTGTTTAATACGGTCTCAAATCACTTAGTACATAAAGTTTTAATGTGAAGTGACTACAAAACTTTTAAAAAAAATTTTCTTATGTCGACATGAACGCTTTTGTAAAAAGTCATAAATTTTTTTTTTTATGTACTTTTTATAATTTAAAGAAAAAAAATCTAAAAAATCTGGCTAAAATCTCAACTTCTTGAAAAAGTGTATTATTAAAAAAAAAACAAATTTTTATTTTGTAAAAAAAGGTTATGAAAATATTTCATACAAAGTATGAATTTTTTTCATTAAACACGTGAAACTTTTATAATGTTTATGCTAGAACTAATGAAACAAATTTCATATACTTTATGAACTTTTCATTGAGTCAATGAAAGCATTCATTAAAATTGATTTAATGAAACTTATTTCATTGATTCAGTGAAACATTTCTTTGGGGCCATTTTTATGAAAAAATTCATTATATTAATGAATGAATTCATTATATTAATGAATGAATTCATTATATTAATGAATGAATTCATTAATACTACGCACACATATCTATCAGTGTGCTTTCCCAATCCCAAAATGATAATATTATTAGACAAAAGGTCCGTCTGTTTAAAAAGTGTTTATCTTAAAAGAGCTTTTCCAAAAGCAAAAATCAATTTTATATAAAAAAAGAAAATATTAGAAACATTATACAGTGAATTTATGTTTATATAACTTTTTAGTTTCTAATGTAAAAATCTGTATGGAGTATGAAATGTTGTAGAACTGTTGATATCTAAATATTGTTTTTTTTTTAGTTTAAATTTTTATTCAGATAAATTTATTTTTTCAATTTTAAAATATGTATGGAACATGAGCTTTAAAAGCTTTTTGTAGCTTTTTGTAGCTTTATTAACTAAATAACTGCATAGTCAAAATAAAAAAAAAACCTTCACCTGTGGCGTCGAAATTAAAAAACACACGCAGAATACAGAGTGGACGTATATATACGTCTTACGCAACTGAATATAGTTTTGCGCAGCAGAGTGGTTAAGTAGTCTGCGCAGCAGAGTGGTTAAATAGTTTTTTATCTTTTTCCTATATAATAAATTTTTAAATTTTTTTTGTATTTAAAGTTTTTTTCTAAAAATTTAATATTTAAAATATTGCTTTATTTAGCCAGCAAGAGCTTTGTAGTTGGTCGTATTTATTTCATATTGTAAACTAAATTTACGCTATGCTGTGTCTTGTTTGCTGTCGAAAAGTTTTACTTTTGCACAAATAAACTTTTTTATTTGGTTATTTTTGTTGCCATTGTTGTTACAAAATGGGTGGTAAAATTTTCAAAAAAAAAACCTCCAAAAATAGTTTCTGTTTTAGGTTTTATTTTAATTTTAAAACTATACGTTTGCGTTAGTATACATATAGCAAAATCCACCGAAAATTCCAATGCTACCTAGCGCCCATAACCCTCTTTCAACTTTTGCTTAAACTATTCAAACAATCACAAAAACTAAATCTCAAATATTGTCCTTTATTTCTACCTCTTTCGATTTCATTTTGGATGTTGAAATTGTTTAAGCCACCAACTATGTTTAACTTTTTTTTTGTATATTTTTTGTTTTAGCAATGTTGATGCAAAATTTCGCATAAAAGTTATTTAATTGAGTCCGCCTCCGTTTTTTGATTCAAGTCTTTTAGGATTTTTTTTTTTTTGCCAATTTGACAAATACCAAAAAAACGAACTAACAAAAAACTCTTAAAAACTAGATTGCAAATCCTTTCGTGAAAATCATGTTTCAATGAAATTGCGTTTTGTGGATGGGCTCTGTGCTTTTTTCTTTTTTGTGCCATTTTGGTTTAAAAGAATTTAATTTTGTTGTTGCTGTTGTTGCCTTAATACTTTATCCTTGATTATTCTTTGAATGTGTGTGTGTTGTGTGCTGTGGTAAGGTTAAATTGAGTTTAATAGTCTGTTTGAATTGTTTAAAAGGAACGCATTGGAGAGCAAAAAAGGATGATTTGGCTTTGTAGGATAATGAATCAAATAAGAACAGAAATCTTAGTATATAGATATCAGAACACCACTATAAGGCTGAAGGGGATTTTTTTTAATGTGAGTGATAATTCGGAATTAAGAAGACATTTCCTAAAAAGCTTTGCACATCGGTATTTTATATATTTAAAATTCATTGAAACTCTACGTTCAACATTTCTTAACGTTTATTAACTTTACTCCTTATGCCCGTAATTTCAAGCAATAGATACCTACCGGTGCTTAGATACCTACCCGATTTTGTTTGTGTACACGGTAGGTATCTAAGCATCTATTGCTTGAAATTACGGGCATTAATATAAGGTTGAGCCCCAATATAAAAACATATAAAATAAAAAAATGATTGAAGTTAATTGGATACCCCATATATGTATATACCTTCCTTGTAAGCCATATTAACCAATTCGAAAAAAGTAATTTTTATTGTTGGCTCATTTTCAATTAAAACGTTGTCATATTAACAAACAAATTCACATTCATTCATGGTCGAAGTTATACACCTTCCTTGTAAGCCATATTAACTATTTAGAAAAAAAGTAATTTTTATTGTTGGCTTTTTTTTTAATTAAAATGTTGTCATACTAACAAACAAATTCACATTCATTCATGGTCGAAGTTATACACCTTCCTTGTAAGCCATATTAATTATTTAGAAAAAAAGTAATTTTATTGTTGGCTTTTTTTTTTAATTAAAATGTTGTCATACTAACAAACAAATTCACATTCATTCATGGTCGAAGTTAATGGGATACGCCATATATATACCTTAATTGTAAGCCATATTAACTATTTGAAAAAAAGTAATTTTTATTGTTGGCTCATTTTCAATTAAAATTTTGTCATACTAACAAACAAATTCATTGAAAATGACCAACTGTAAAATATTGTCATTTCAACAAACTGAATAATTGTTTATACAATTTGTGTGTTAATATGACAAAATGTTAACTGAAACTAAGTCTTTGTCAATTTTAGAAAGTCCTTTTCTTTAAAAAATCTTTTAACAAAAAAAAAATTGAACTTACAAAGGAACCAAGTATTAACTTAAAACAATTTGTTTTACATACAATGACAACTGAAAAAAAAAGAAAGAAAATATTTTAAGACTTTCTCTATTTCTTGTTCGTACAAAACAAAACTCTATTACTAATGCTTTTTGAAACAAACTTGTTCATTTTGTTTTGGTAAGCTATTATTGTCCATTAGGGTATCCCTTAAAAAATAGATTTGCTATTACACCGTCCAGTTTTATCAAACGGAAGAAATCGGTTTTTTATAGAGTTATAATTAACATATTAAAAATTTATTTATTATGATTAAATTTTAATTGATACTACAATTTCCTTAATAGGAGCGAATTTAAGTCAACTTTTAATTGAATTAACAAATATTTTAATTGAAACAAAAATTTAGGTTTTTCTGTGTAATGTAAAGAACAAAAATCGATACCCCTTTTTTTAAAGGACATCCTATTGTCCATGTAAACTTTTTTTTTATTTTAGTCTTCTTACACGTTCTGTCTACGTTTGTAAGATGTTTTCTATTTTAAAAACTTAAATTACAACATTCTAACAATAATTTGATTTGTTACTTGTTATTAACGTAAGATCCTGGCTACTACTACTCTACTTACTTGGATGGTCTTGTTTGGAACTTTTTATTTCAAACAAGGAGTTTTTTCAATGTAATACTTAAACAATAATGGCAAGCAGTAGTGCGGCAAATAAAGTCAACAAGCAATTATCGCACTTTTTACTTTTCAACAAAATGAAAAAAAAAAAACTAGAAATATATATATATAGGATGTCTACCGTGTTACAGCTAGTAATGTTTATTTTAGATTTAGAAAATATACTGCTGCATGTCCTTTTTTCTTTTTAAATATATATTTCACAGAAAATAACATTTGAAATTAAAAAAATAAGTGGATATTCTGGAGAAAAAGAAAAAAAATATTTATAAGACAAGGAACGCACTCAAACTCAAAAAAGTTGCTATAAACTAAATGAAAATGTTGCCCTAAGTCTGTTGTTAAAAAAAAATAAAAGTAAAAATTCTTTTAGTTATTTTTGTTTCTATATTTAAGTCTTAAAGAGATTTGCACAATAAGGAGGAGCTTTGCAATAAAATAAGCTTTAAGGGTTTAAAGTTTTCTACACAAAAATATCAGCTTAAAAGGAAATTGAAATTAATTTATGCATAAATTTTACTTAAAATTGTATACAAAATGTTATGTATTTTTTTTTTAACAGAAATCTGATTGAAAATTGATTAAATTTTGAACATAATTTAAACATAATGACAAAAGAAAAAAAACAATTTAAAATACAATTTAGCAATAACCGTTTGAGAATTGAATTAAAGCGGTGTTAAAAGAGGATATTGTTATTATTGCAAATACACAGAAAAAAAAAATTGCGCCAAGTACACATTTTGTTGAATAAAAAAAATAATCAATTACTTTTTTAATTGATTCAATTAAAAAGTAATCAAGGCAGGAATGAAATCCGGATAGGGACACGCCTACATCAGATTGTTTCACAATTTGCTAAATAAGTTTTGGGACTTTAGCACATTTAATTACTATAAATGCAATTAAGGTTTATCCCGATGAAAATAAATTTAAATAACAAATATGCAGGTGCTTGTGCAAATTTAAATGTAACTGACACTAATAGAAAACATATGATTTTCTATTGTTGATTTACTTGAATAAACGTCACTACATTGCTAGGTCTGTCAAAAAAACAGAGTAGTATTTGGAAGATGACAAAGCCAATTGTGACAATATTTTGTTGTTGTTTTTGTTTTTTCTATGATATTTTAAATTTTGAATCTCGCTCCTAGACGAGGACAAGAAATTCTCATTGAGTTTGTGATTTAACATAACAAATATCTCTAGAAATTCGAATAACAAAGTCCCCTGAAGATTTCCTTAGGCAGGAATGAAATCCAGATAGGGACACGCCTACATCAGATTGTTTCACAATTTGTTAAATAAGTTTTGGGACTTTAGCACATTTAATTACTATAAATGCAATTAATGTTTATCCCGATGAAAATAAATTTAAAAAATCAATATTTTTGTTTATTTAAAGTAATCAATATTATTTAAAATATTGATTACTTTTTAATTGAGTCAATTAAAAAGTAATTGAGTCAATTAAAAAAGTAATTGATTATGTTTTTTTTATTCAACAAAATGTTTACTTGGCGCAATTTAAGAAATATTTTTTTGTGTGTATGGCAAGAATGACATACCAAATTGCAAAAAATTATGAGCCATTTTTTCAAGTTTGGTAATAGAAAATAATCAGACGGAGCTAAATCTTTTGAATAAGGCGCGAGATAAAGCAATTCGAACTTTAATTTATTGAATTTGGCCATCGCAATAGTGGATGTGTGAACTGGTGCATTGTATTGATGAAACAACGCTGCAGTTAGTTAGCATAATACTCGCCGTTGATTGTTTTTCATTTTTGAAGATAATCAATAAAAATTATCCCAAGCGCATCCCAAAAACCAGACGCCATGGAATTGCTTGCAGATGGAACTTTCTTCGACTTCTTTGGATACGCTTCTTAAATTCTAATACACTGTTCTTTTGTGTCAGGTGTGAAATGATGGACACATGTCTAATCCATGGTTAAGAATCGTCGCAAAACTTCGGCTTTATTGCGTTGAGACATCGACAAATACTCGATTGAAACATGTTTACGACGCTGTTTTTGTTGTATTTTGAGCAAACGCGGCACCCATCTTGCGCACAGCTTTCTCATTTCGAAAAGTTTGGTCAATATGCGATGTATAGCAATTTTTGAAATGGTCATCCAATACCATTTTGTGGATTTTCTTAACCGTTTCTAGCGTGGACACATTAATTGGTCGATCACTACGGCGTTCATATTGGCAGCTCGTACTGCCTCGTTTAAACTGTGCCACCCAATATTTTATAGTCGTAAACGAAGCAGCAGCCTCCCCTAGAGTAGAATGTAGCAGGGCTTTAATATTGGTTGGACTGAAGCCTTTCAAATGAAAGTATTGAATTACATAACGGTGACCAATTTTTCCATGTTTACAAATTCACTGAGATCGTTTATTTTTGATGGCTCCAAAAAAAAAATGGTTAACAAAGTGGCGCCTTGAAACTTAAAACATATGTTTTATAAGGTTGCCAAATTTCATCAAAATAATTTTTTCGAACTACTGGCGCCATCTATACCTCAAGTCGGCTAATTTTGTAACAGCGATCGTATTTAAAGGGGTCTACTTAAAGTCACATATTTATATCTTATCATAAGTAAGAATGAATCCAATCGTACACTAAGGATATTATGTAGGTAAAGACGACAGCAATTGTAGTCAAAAACAAATGAAATTTCACTTGAAGAAATTACGACTAATGTTTCATTAAATTCAACTGACATTTCTCATTTATTTTTAACCTTCAAAAAATTGCTAACAATTTTAGTAAAATAAACAAGCATTTATTTTTTTTTTAAATAACAAAAAACTGCTGTAAAAAATGAATGTAAACAGTCATTTCATGTGTTTTGAACTACAACGTTAGTAAAAAAATAAATTTCTTCTACAAATGACTGACATTTACATTAAAAGAAACTGTATTACAACCCAAACAATTACAAATTTGTAAAGCAGAAGTTCCCTGAGTGTATACTTATATATACAATTTTTACACGAAACAAGGGGAAGGTGAGATTAGGGTTATATAGTTGCAGCAAAAAGCTGACTTTTGCAAAAAAAAAATTTTAAAAGTCGACTATTCGACTTTGTCGTCTTTTCAAAAGTCGACTTTTAGACTTTTGTCTAAGTAAAAGTTGATTAATCGACTTTTTGTATGAACATTTTTAATTCGTGAAAAAACTTTATCTTTTATATTATTTTGGGATCATCAATCGTCAATCGTCATCAATTAATTGGCAGCTTAATGTAGAATTTATGCTTTATTGGTAATGATAAGGAATTCAAATAATCTTTAAAAAAAAATTTCTAAAACTTACCCCATTTTTAAGACAAAGTTCGGAAAATTTTTTCTTTGACATTTTTTCTAATTTCACTACAAAAAACTTGCCGTTTTTCAAAAAAAAAAAACCCCCGAAAAGTCATTCCCAATAATTTTAATGTCAGTGAACAAACTAATTTTTGGACTTAATATAAGACAAATCTCTTCAAGCACAATCTAAAATCATTTAAATCAGTTCATATTTAGTGACATTTAAAGTTTAGAGTGAATTTATACACTTGGGGTTTTCTATTTTAGAGTACTGATGCTCACAGTGTAACGAAATGGGTGGCTACACAATTTATTTTTCAAAGGCCTTACTCCTCCTTTACAACTGAGCACATTTTTTCCAAATCGTACCTTTTTGTAATCTTTGACCTAATTTTGGGCTGACTTGCTCACTTCTGAGTTTTATGTCATATTTAACGATTTTGTTGGCAACACTGGTTATGTTTGTCTATTTATTTTTACTTTTTTATATTTACTTTTAAGCCATACATATAAGACAAATAAAAAAGTGGAAAGCAAAAGTCGACTTTTGGACTTCTTCATTAGAAACAAGTAGACTTTTAACTATTTCATCAAAAAACTTCCAAATATTCGAAAAAGTCAAATGTCGATGGAATGAAGTATGTCTTAGGGTAAAGTAGGTCGTAGGTTAGGTGAATTGAATTCATAATTGCAGTTTGTTGTTCACATTTGTGCAGTTTTAAAAAATTTTGTTTCTCTGGCATCAGGTGACCAGTTTTAGTGTCGGCATTCAAAACTTGCTGTAAAATTTTTAAACAATTCAATTCCCTTGATTCCCTTTAAATTTAAACTTTTCATTATTTTGATTTAAAACCATCAAAATTTATGTTGTGTCATTCACTTACGCTTTATTTCCGTTGCGATTTTAGTAAATTGTTACATTTGATAAGACTAGAACCATTTCATTGTTTACATGAATGGTTGGTTGATTTAACTAAATGGCGACTTTCCTCTTGCAACAAACAAATAAAAAAAAAGCTGCATGCAACAACATGAAATGAAAAAAGTTACATATCGTAAAACGGGGAAAAAGAACTTTAACTACAAGCCAAAAAAAAAAAGGTGAACTTCCTTTTAAGCATGGCAACAGAAGCAATTGCTGTTACAACGCGTTTACATCGACTCGGAAAATCTTTTAAACAAAAACTTATTTAAAAAGTTCAAATTTTGAGTTGCGTTTGCAAATTTCTAAAGGAAAATAGAAAATTGTTAGAATAAATTTCTTTTAAATCTTAGGTTTTTTTTATATTAATGACGCAAGCCTTACCTTGCTATATTATATAGTTAGCGCAACAAATATTCCCAACGCATTAGGGGGTTAGAACTAAACAAATAAATTCAACTACTGAAAGCTAAAGATAAGTTTTTATTTTCTGCAACGTTCTTCATTCTTTCAACGTTATGTCAAATAGAGGGTGTTTACAAGGATTTCAATCATTTTTATGAGTTTTTTCTTTTCAATTTTTTTTTTTCTCTACCGATATTGTTATTCTTGTTGTTTTTAGCTTACAACAGAAAAAAAGTGCAAATTATACACTCAATGGCTAAAACCCCTGAGGTGTTCATTAGGGTGGATCGAATTAGGATTTTAAAGGAATTTCTATAACAACAGGGGCAGAGAGGACAGTTGTAAAAATTATTTTTTTTTTAGATAGTTTGAGGCAAATCGTGATTGCAGTTCGACTTGACCTGAGATTTCGACAATTTTTTTTTATAAATCTGAAAGTTTAAGATATTATGAAGAGAGGTGTGCAAAAAATTTAAAAGTTTCAAATAAATCGGAATTGATATCCGAAAATTTTAAATTTCGAAACATGTTAAAAATTTTTCAAAATCAAAATTTTGTTATGAAAATTTTTTCTTCGTTATTTTTTATTAAAGTGAAAAATCGATCAATCTAATTAGAAATTTGAAGGAATTTCGCATACAAAAGCGGTTAACAAGCTTTTGTTAAATGAAAAATGAAATACGAAAAATCTCAGACAAATCTGAATTGATTTATATTTTCTAACAAAGTGAAAAAATACTTTTTTCCAAATAGAAATTTTTCTACGAATAATATTTCTTCATTCCGACAAAAATACAAAAATTTCTATCCAAAAAAAAATTTTTAGTCTGAAACTTAAACTCGTTGTGCACAGAGAGAATTTCTTAGAAGAGTTTTAATATAATTTTTCCACTGAACTAATGAAGTTCTCTTCACAATGTGAATGAAAATTTTCTTTAACTTTATCCAATATTAAACTTTTGTTGATGAAACTATTTTTAATGAAACGGCTAATAAAGTCGTATAAAATTTTTAATAAATAATATGAAATTTTTCATAAAATGTTATGAAAAACTGCAGACTAATTCGAAAATAAAGAATTTGTTAGATAAAGGGAAACTTTAAAAATATTTAATTCGTCTACACTGAGGGCATTTTCTGAATGCTATCAATGATCTAGCATTAACTAGATCTATGAAATGTCACAGGAACTCGTCCATTGAAATTTTTCATTAAATTAACGCAGTCTTTCAATTAATTTTATTAAAAATTTTATTTTATTTGTAAAACATTTCTTACAAATAAAGAGGAAGGAAATAAAAAGATTTTCATAAAAATTAAGATGACTTTTCATTTGGCTTAAGAAATTTGCTTTGTGAAGAAAATTTCTGTAGTTTATTTAAAAATTTCGTTAAAACTAGTCCAAGAAAATTCTCTCTGTGCAGATAAAAGTCGTATATCCCTGCTTTAAGCGAAATTTCTCTAAAGGCCAAATTCGATCCACCCTAACGTTCATAATGCCTGTTGTTTTTTTTTTCTTTAACTTGTTCCATATCTAGTGTTATGTTAGTGTTGCTTGATTACGATTATAGCAACGACGATGATGATAATGATGATGGGGAGATGCCACGAAAAGGGCGTAACTTTACCTTCTGAATGTTAACATAGCACATACCACTAGATACACTCAAAGGAATAATGTTAGTAAAAACAACTGTTATCTATTATCATCAGAAGTAGTAATTGATCGATTTTGACATCTCACAGAAGTAACCATGACAAGGCACTTAACGCAATTGTAATGGCTGGATATTTAGGGCTAAACTTGTGTATATTGTCTCCTCACTGCTCCCCTAAGAAAGAATTATTCTTTATGATATTATTAAAAGAATTTCATCGATTTGTTTTTTCGTTTATTAAATGAAGAATTTTATTATACACAAGAAATTCAATTAATATTATTAAGTTTTCATAAAAATTTTTTTTTTAGAAAAAAAATTCATTCGATTTCATGAACTATAGCTTCATACATTTAATGAAAATTTTCTTGACGGCTATAAATCGACATTCATGAAGAGTTTTTTATTGTTATTGTTATATGAAACTGTTTCATAAATTCTATGAACGCTTCATTGCCGGAATTATTTAATAGTTTTTTTATTAAATTTTCCATAAGCTTCTTTTCATAAAATTTCACAGCTTCAGAACAAAATTCATTCGATTTCGAAAACTTTCTCTTTATAAATTTAATAAAAAAGAATTTGAGCTATAAAATTGTTCTAGAGACAAACATTTTTAATTTTTACATAAAATTTCATAATTTCATTAATGTACATAGATTTCAAACTATATTTTTATGATTTCATTCTCCAGTACTTTAATGAACTTTAATGAAGCCTTTGTTGTGTTGGACATCTATGAAAGTGTTTCATAAGTTACATAAATGCATTTTTTAAGACATTCATGAAGAGTTTCATTAATTCAATGAAACTGTTTAATAGTATCGAATTTTATAAAACTGTTTCATAAATTCTATGAACCCATCATTGTGGGAATAGTTCATTGGTTTGAGAAGATTTTCATTAATTATACATAAACATTGACTTTAAGAAAGTTTCTTTCATTGATATCATGAAAAATTTCAATGGACAATTTCCATTGACAATTTCCATTTCTCAGTGAACTTCCCGAATAGTAGACGTTTTTTTTCGAAGTTATTTTGTAGGGATCAAAAATGGTTTCCTTGGTCGCCTTTATTTGCAACGTCCTTTTCAACATTTGTGGTGTCCTTGAAGAAAAAAAAGTAAAATCAGTAGAGTATGTGCAGAATAAGAACGTCCGAGAAAACTTTCAAGCCTCTGAGATAAAACATCATTAATGGCTCAACCAGTTTAATGTAGTCATATTATTCAACAGTAAGTTTAAAAAAAATTGTGTTAAACTCGAGGAGCTTTAGTTGTACTCTTTTGGGTCGATGTTTGACTTGGTAGCTTTCATTTTGCATAACCTGTAATTTTTAGTGTCCTTGCAGCAAAGAAATGCATTTGGAGGCCATTAGTAAAAGTATTTTCAAATTTTTCAAATCCTTAAAATTTGCACCGTTTTTTTTTTTTTTATTACAACAAATTTTTACGGTTTTTAAGAACTTTTTTCGCTAGAAAACTGAAATTTTTCGTTTTTACCAACATTTTTCTCTGAGTTGTTAGAATAAATCTTTGATTTTGTAACATTTTTCGTAACAACTTCTTTTTTATGTTTTTTTTTTTGCGTTTTCATAATGTGGATGTTGATTTGTTAAGGAAATGAAATAAAGTTGAACAATTTCTTTTTGTTTTTTTTTTTATTCTGTAACTTCTTGTGTTTTTCGACTTGTAGGGCGAGCGACCCTTTTTGTGTATGTGTCAGTGAACCATAAAACTGAAATGCGTTTTCAGCATTTTCATCACTTTGTAATATAAAAAGATCTAAATATAGAAAGGAAAGAATAATGGGAAAGAGACCAAATCTTAAACAGCCAACCCTAAGCAAACAAGGATAAAATTAATTTTTAAGAAAAATTTCCAGGACTCTATTATACGAAAATCAATAAAAAGTTCAATACCAAAAGTTCGTAAGATTGGTATTCGAAATGTGGCCGAATGGTACAAGAGTTGTGGAAAAAATAAGAAGACAGATTTAAAGTTTTTATACAATTTGCAGAATTGTATTAAAAAAACATTGTAGAGAGCATGAAAATAGTTCTGTAAATCCATATATAAAGTTTTTTTCTTTCCTACATTTTTTGATATTTTTTGGATAAAAACTTTTCACCTTCCCAGTAAGCGAGAGTGGAAGTACGTACTTACATTTTGACTTCGTAGTAAGCAAGTAGTCACAATCAAACCTGCCTCGAATGCTTAACCTTTAAGGTTTAACCTTTCTTACCACAAATTTATTACCACAAATTTTTTCGGTAAATCCAATTTTAATGCATTTGTTTGTTTTTATACTAATATTTTGAAAATTCGATTACATTTTGTAGTACTAGTATGACAGGTAGTAAGCGAGTAGTGAGTAACATTTTCTCTTCTTCAAATGTATAACTTTTTAACATGTTTTTCACCCAATTGTTATTTTACCACAAATATTTTCCGATATTGTAAAAAAAACATTGTGAATATTATTAAAAAAATGTTGATCACTATATTACATTTTGCTCTCCAAGTAAGCGAAAGTGGAAGTTAGTACTAACATTTTAACTTCCTGGTAAGTGAGTATTTAAGTAGATGCAAAATAAGCTACTAGTGAGCAAAAATAACAAAATATTATAAAATTACATGTAATAGAGAATGTTTAATTGCAATTTTAAAGGTCAAACTAAAAAAATCACTTCCCGTTTTTTTTTCACTTAAAAAAGTTTTTAAATTTTTTCAAAAACATTGTTTAGGTTACAGAACAAGTTTGCTGGACCCAAACTTAACGATTTTTCTTAGTTTTACATATTTTTGTTTCATATTTTGGTAACATTTTGCCTTCTTAGTAAGCTAGAGTAGAAGTACCCACATGCTTAAGTAGGTAAGTATTTACAAATTTTCTTTCAACTTAGCAAGTATGACAGAATATTTCCACATTATGTGCAAGAAAAACTTAAATTTTAATTTTAAAGCTTCGATTAAATAGAAAATCTTGGTTTTTCCTCGACCACCGAGGGCCATTTGTAAAGTTCAAGCTTTTTTCTGACTTTTTTTGCATTTTTATCTACCATTTCTTTTGTTTGACTTTAAATACATATTTTATTATTTTTTCGTTGAACTTTATTCTTATTCTGATGCTTGTAAATATAATGTTCATTTACAATTCTAATAACTTTTAGTCTTAAACAGAATTGTGAAATTACTAAAACTGTATCTTATTCTACTACTACAACTACTGCTGCTGCTACTGTTCTTTGGTTAATATTACATGCTCTATTCTAGTGTTCAGCATTTTTTGCTAATAGAAAATTTATTAAATAGAATTCACTTTGTATAAAAATAATCATAAAATGAATTTAAACAAATGTTGCATAAATGCAGTTGTTATCATAAATGGTTTTCAACTGGAAAAGAATTGGAAAAAAAATATCAAAAGTAATAAGAACCAACGGATTATTAAAAATTTTTAATTTAATGTTAAATTTTCATGAATGGCTTTAATCTTGAAGTATATATACTCGAGGTGAAAAAACAAAAATGAAATACTTGGATTGCTTTAAGTATTTTATACTTCCAACATTAATTTGTAATTTTACTTAACTAGAGTTCAGTCTGTCAAGATTTACTTAATATAATTTAACAGAATATTTCACAGATTATTATATTACATTTTTAAAATTTCGAATCCAAAAGCTACTGTGGTTTTAAAAATTAATCGCTCAATTTAACTTTATAAATAAAGCCTAAAGTGTGTTCTATTAAATGTAATTTTAATTCTTTTAATAAATGTAACCGATCCAAAGTTATCACCAAAATATACAATATTTCCATAATATTAAGTATACGCCACAATACAAGAAAAAACGAAATTATGCAATAGTTAGAATACTATCTTCAAATTTCTAATTGTTATTCATCATTCTTATAAAATACTAGTTTTACTAATGATGCTGCTATGACAGCATTTGAAGATGTTTCAAAATCACCCCAGTAATAAAATTTGTCAAACTTCGTTAAATTAATTTTCAAAAAAAACTTTAGAAAAATTTTTGTTTTTTTTTTTTTTTTTTGTTTCCTAAATTAATAGAGTATATATTTAACAAAAATTGTTCCTCTTCAATTTAAAAATATTAATTTCCTTTTGCCAAAGGTACCCCATCATTATCGAAACATAAATATCTCTTTCAGTATCGTTTTTTATTATATTAAGCTACTTTCTTTTGGCCATTGCCATCTTCAATATACCAGTTAAAATTGCAGCTTTAATATACAATAGCAATTATATCTTTAGGGAGTCATATATTTTCGTTAACTGCAACAAATACAAGTAGCTGCCATGGATTTTTTTATGTTCGCCTCATTCTTCATTAATATTCTTTAGAGTTAAATGTTGTGGTCTGATCATATAAACAAAGTCGGTCACAAATCTGCACAGACCATTAAAATGTTAAGGAATACAGCAAAAAAGCTAAATATAGTTTAACTGGGGAGAAGAGGGTAATGTGGGAAATCTAAATATTTCGAAAAATTAATCTAAAAGTGAAATAAATTGTATTCTGTTAAGGTAGTAAAAGAAATGTGATCTTTAAAAGAAGCTTTACCAGTATTCAGAAGCTTTACCAGAGCCAGCTCAAATTCCCACTGTACCCCACAGTTACATTATTACAATTTTTACAATAGGCGGTAAATTCAGAAAATGAGAAACTTAAGTATTTAAATATGAAATATTTTAATAATATTACACTATGGGAATCGAACCGAAGCATCATACAATGCATACTTGTACCAAATATAGTAAATGAAATTGAATTTAAAAAATAATTATACATTATAAATGTCTTTAACCCTCAAACGGACCTAAGCTTTTTTGCAATGAAATTTGTGAAATTTGTTCTACTCGAAAAATAAAAAATATGTTGTTCTACCAAAATTTTTTCGTTGCCTATTCTAGGCGATATGAGCCAAAATAGGTTCCGAGCGAATTTCAAAAACTTATTCATTAAAATCAATAAGTTAAGGCAAAAATATTTCTGCTACAGTCCAAAAATTACCATTTTTGTGGTTTTACTCAAGAAGATATGGCGATTTTTGTTTTCCGAAAAATGTGAAGTTGAGCGAAAACGCACCTAACCTTCAACATATCTTGATTAAACTTGAACGCTTTGCTAATACTACTAAATACAATCTTTCTGCCAAATTTCATAAAAATACGTACATACTTTTTTAAGCTTATCTTTCGCAGGTATGCCATTGGAACCCAGTATGTCCTTGGACCAAAATTAAAGCTTTTTTGAAAAGTTTAAGCATCAATCTTACTTTGTGTTATGTATCAAATATGTTTTAAAAAGTTTTAAAAATTGTGTTCATTTCAAAATATTTTTTTTTTTTTAATTTTACGAAATTCTAACTTTAACGTTTTTTCGCTTCCAATCCTTGTCATGAACACAAGAAATTACTTCACAAAATATTTTGTTTTCTATCGAAATAGCTTAATTTCTTAGTATAAAACACGTAATTGGATCATTTACAGCCAATTTAAAATACCCCGCCTGGAGGCAGACTTGCCGGTTAGGGGGTTAAAATATTTATTTATTCCCCTTAAAATCCCAATTTAAATTATTGAACCATTTTTAATAGAACATCTGAAATTTGTTTAATAGTCTTTGCAATTTCGGTACATCTTGTCTTAGCCTTGTTATTTTTTGCTGCCATTTTTTGTTTTCCTCTTAATGTTAAGCTGTCATTATCAGCCAATTTTGACATTAATTTTTCGTGGTATTTATAAAAAAAAAAAACTACCAGCAGCAGTGGCATAGAACCATATATGTTGTAAAGGAACCAACATAAATCCCAAATGTGTACTTTAAAAAGAAAAATAACATAAATATTGATAAGATGGTTTTAGAAAGAAGGAAGCAGAAAATAATGCAATTTGTTTTTAAATTTATAAGGAGAAAAAAAAACCTAATAGAATATTATATGTCTGCAGGAAAAAATGTAAGCTACTGAAATTGAAATATATCGCAATATTTTAAAGATTTGTTAAAGAATAAAAAAAAGTCAATTTGAAAACTTAATTTGGCTTACAAGCAAAGTGATTTAAATACGGGAAATGCTACAGAATACAGAATATGTATTTAAAAGGAGTTCTTAAAAAGTCAAATTTGTCGATTCATTAGCCAAGGAAATATCTATCTTTTAAATTCGATTTCTAATATATACGAGGGCTGATCAATAAGTCCGTGACTTTTCAAACTTCCCTCGTAGTTATATGAAATGCAACACTGCTCCAATCAAGTACCATCTGTTAATAGACTTCTGTCAAATTTTGAGCAAGTTCCGTCATTTACTTTGCGTTTAACAGCTGTTCAAAACATACAACCTCTTGGACTTTTTTAAAAATGGAAAAAAGTGAATTTCAAGTGCTCACTAAACATTATTTTTGCGAAAAAAAAAACCGTCAATCAAACCAAGGAAAAGCTTGATAAATACTATGGGGACTCTGCACCATCGATTTCAATGGTAAAAAAGTGGTTTACTGATTTTCGTTGTGGTAGCACAAGTACAAAACTGGCCGATTGAAGAGTAAAAGTGCGTGAGATTGTTGATGCCATAGGCGGTTCGGTTTTAAATGATCAGATGGGTTTAAGAAAGCTGTCTGCAAGATGGATACCGCGTTTGCCCTCAATTGACCATAAACGTAAACGTTGCCAATAAGGTGATGGCAAAAGTTTTTTTTTTTATATGCACGCGGGATAATCCACATCGATTACCTTCAAAAGGGAAAAACAATAAACGGCGATTATTATGCCAACTTATGGGACCGACTTAACGAGGATTACAAAAAAAAAAACGACCCCCATATGGCCAAGAATTGCCTATTTAATGGACCTAAATGAGCTAAAAGGTGATTATGTTGAAAACTATTTTTTTTTTTTTGCAAAAAAAAAACTGTGTTTCATTTAAAAAGTCACGAACTTTTTGAGGTATGGAAAATTTTTTATTTTACAAAAAAATTTTTTGTTTTGAGTTACAAATTTCTATTGATACAATGCTACAACTTATTTTCAACCAGATCTATCATATTTATGAACAATTTCATCAATTATTGTTTAATTAAACATTTTATAAATATGATGAAAAATTTAATTTAATTTAAATTTGATTAAAGCTTTTATATTAAAGCAAAAAGCTTAGTTCTGAGTTCTTAGTTCTAAATGGCGGATACGGCAGTCGTTAGTGTAAAATTTTATTAAGATTTAAACCATTTCCTAACTTGTTTAAAATTTTGAGGTCTCTTATTCCTGAAAATTATACTTAAATTATAAAAAAAAAAAAAAAAAAAAAAATCTATAATCTCTTTATAATATTCTTTTTCCTTAAGTTGTATGCCTTAGAACTTATCACAAAATAAAATTTGCACAAACCAGAAGAAAAAAATGTTGTTTGGCATTTTGACATAAAGTTTGCTTAAAGTTTATGGCTATAAGCCTGATTCCGTTCTTCTTTTACTTGAACATTTTGCTGTTATATTTTGACTTGACAAACAATAACAATATTCGTGCTTAAAACATTATCAACGTCCATAAAAATAACAAAAGCACAAAAAAACTTTACGAAGGTCGGGATCTTGCAACATTGTTTTTTAGATGAACATAGAAAAATGACGTTAAAAAAAATCATAAAATAAAACAACATGAAACTAACCATATCAAATTATTTTGCATCTTCTCTTTACAAACTGAATAAACAACAAAAATTCATTTGACATGTTTAGCAAGTTACAAAGATATAGTTTGATATGACCAAAAGCCAAAATTAAAAACAATTGAAAGGCTTTAACAAAAATATGAATTTTGAGGAAAGGAGGACTTGTTTAATTTTTAGCTATTATGGCATTATATGAAGTGACTTTGCTTAGATAATGATGTTATAGTTTCTAAAATTATGATATTTTTGCTCAAAGCACTTTGAAAATATGGCAGGTTTTTTTTTGGTTGTTAAAAAGAAAAAAAAAATGTAAAAGATTAAATTAGTGAAAGATTAATACCATTTAAAAAATCGTGAGGTCTTTTAAAATAATCATAAAATTTTAGTGGTGTGGTTATGGTACAAAACAATGAAAACGAACATATTTATTGGGAGATTATAAATTTTAATTAAGTATATTGATTAAAAAGGTAACAGAAAGGATTATTTTTAGAGCTTTAAAAGTATCAAAATAGTTTAAATAAGCTTAAAGCAAGTAAGTAAGCTTAAATGTGAGTAAAAACATAAAAGCAATTAAAAATCCAAAAAAAAATGTCTCTGATTGAAATACTTTCACTTTATTTTATAACACTCTGACGTATGAGTAATATTATTTATAAGTTGTTTTGGACTAAAACCTTCTTTAGTATGAAGATAATAGAAATTTTAAAATTAATATAAATCAAAAATATATCATTTCATTTGTAGCACAAATATTTGACCTATATTTGAATCAAAGCATTAATTAATTTTCTTTATACAACTTTAGGCCCATACATCGATGTTGATCTAACTACTGAAATCATGTTCACGTCGCATATACACAATAGGAGTAGCTTATTTTTGTCTAAAATATTTGGTATGCGTTGGACCTGTTGGTATTAAAAATGGGCAAAAACCATTCATTTTTAAAAACTTGTGAGTAGAAATGTGATGACACCTCAAGTGCAGCTTTTCGATACAATTTCATCTTAGATTCTGGTGAACAAAATATATTAAAATATTTTTTTTCCAAAAGTCTAGAAATTAATAACTTGTTTCAACTAAAATAGTTTTTACCCAAAAACTGTTTCAATTGATTCAAACAAATTTTTAGCAGTTTTATTTTTAGATCGCAAGCAATCGCCAAAATTGTGGAAAATCTAAAAAATCGCTATCGTCAAAATTAACAAAATTAACAAAATTAACAAAAATGCCAAAATAAAAAAAATCATTCCAGTTATAAAAAAATTTGAAGAAAATATTGACATATTTAAAAAAATCGCTAAAAATTGGTTTAAAAAAAAAAAAAAAAAAATCTTAACAAAATGGAAAAAAAAATTACAAAATTTTAAATATGAACTAAAATATAAATAAATCGCTAAAATTAAAAAAAAAATCATTAATTGAAATTGAAAAAATTTCTAAAAGTTTTCAGTAATGTAGCTTTTTTCCAATTTGATGATTTTTTTAAAAATTTTACTGATTTTTTTTAAAAATTTTACTGATTTTTTAATAAAATCATCAAAATAAAAAAATCATCCCAGTTATAAAAAAAAAATCTTCAAAACTTAAAAAAATGTCAAAATTAAAAAAATCGAAATATTAAATAAAAAAAAAATGAAAAAAGATTTATATAATTACAAAAAAAAAAATTGAAGAAAATATTGACATATTTTAAAAAATCGCTAAAAATTGGTAAAAAAAAAAAAAAAAAAAAAAAAAATCTTAACAAAATGGAAAAAAAAAAATTACAAAATTTTAAATATGAACTAAAATGTAAATAAATCGCTAAAATTAAAAAAAAATCATTAATTGAAATTGAAAAAAAATCTAAAAGTTTTCAGTAATGTAGTTTTTTTTCCGATTTGATGATGTTTTTTAAAATTTTACTGATTTTTTAATATTATTATTTTTAATAGTGAATTTTATCGTTGATCTATAAGTTTATGTGTGAGATTTTATTCGTTCGGTTTGAGATCATGACAAATTTTTCTCTAAATTAACAGAAAAATTATAGTTTTTATATGATAATTTACTTTGACTATTAGAAAAAACCCAGAAAAAGTTATTAGACACTAGCATGAATGGAATGCATTTTCTGACCCACTACGGTCTTCATCAACATTCTTCGTGCCATTTAGTGTTAATCGTAAATATCTTCTATTTAACTCACACGTTAAAGAAATTGTGTAACTTTAATTTTTTTTTAAATTTTGGTGCTTTTTTTAATATTGATATTTTTAAAATTTTGGAGGTTTTTTTTTATAATTTTGGCGTTTTATTAAATTTTGGTGTTTTTCCAACGATTTTTTTATATTTGGTGTTGTTTTTTAATTTAAGCGATTTGCTTCAATGTTGGCGATTTTTTTTTATTTAAGAATGGTGACTTTTTTAATTTTGAAATTTTTTCAATTTGTTGTCATTATATCTTATAAAAACTGTAAATTTTCAATTAAACAATTAATAGATATTATTAAACTCTTAATTGAAGGTGAATTTGATATCAAACAACAGGTTTATGAAAATTTTATGGACACTGATTTTTTATTTTTTTTTTTTTGTATTTTAAGTTTTTGAGAACTTTAAAAATTAAAAAGAAATAGATCGTAAGACTTTTCATGTAGATACATTTAGATTCTGATTTTTTTTTTATTTTAGCAAAATCTTAGAAAAATATTATAAAATCTTCTTAGATTCCGAAAAATTTTTCATAAATTAAAATTCTAAGACTATGAGGTGTATAATTTTTAAATTGCGTAGAAATTGAAATTAGTGTTATTGGAAGATTCGATGTGTTAAACAAAAAAATAAAAAAAATTTGTTTAGAGAGATATGGTTAAATCATGTTCTCGATGGCGTCCTGTAAGTTCTTAAGGAAAAATATTAATTTATATTAGATGTTTATCTCTAAACAAGCTTTGTTTTCATCGTCTATGTTGGACAGTAAGAAAATATGTTTTTAAAAATTGTGTATTGTTTAAATATTTTTTTTTTTTTTGTTTAAAAAGTTGATATTTTAATTCGAACTTTTACACTTTAATATCGATCGTTGTTATAAAAAATTAGAAAATAAATGTAGTAAAATATGTTTTCTATCGTTGCAAATAAATTGCTTTTAAGAAAGTGTTGTTTAGCAGAAATCAGCTTTATATATGAAGACCGCTTTTTTGTAGAATTAACAATTTTGTTTTGCTGGTACTCACCCTGTAATTACAACAGGGTTACTACAAAATTAATTTTCTTAAAGTTTTACTTTTCCTTTACAATCGAATCTAAATTTTTTGAAAATTCGGATCAATAGTTTAGAAGTTGCTTATATTTTACCGTTTGATTCAAAATCACTGTACTACACGGCGTATGAGTGTTATTAATTATGCGCATTTTTGTAAATTTGTTAATAACTCTTTACGTTAAAAAATTATTGAAAATTTGTTAACGGATTATAATTAAGGAAGTGTCAGGCTACCCAATAATCCTATTAATAAGTGTTTGACGACAAAACTTAAACCGCTGCAAATTTTGTTGACCAAAACTTAATGGAGACTTGAGCCTTTAACTAAAAAATAAATTTTGTGCTGCTGTTGGTGCAGAGGAAAAATTAAGTTCCAAAAATAAATCATTAATGGGCGGTCGCACCCTAATGGTTTAAGATGTTGTCTAAGTTTTTAATTTTGTATTTGGCATTAATTTATGCGTAATCCAAAAATGATAACCGTTTTTAAATTAAAACTTCAAACTGAAGTTAACCAAAAAACAAATTGTTTGTCTTTGGGTTGACCTTGTAAGACTCTGAGACTATTAGGCTAAAATATAAAGGTATCGATAAAAAGTCTGTCTGTTGTCGATTACAACTAGTTTTGTTAAAATCGTCCTGCAGGTTTTCCTAAAACGGCAAAAAGTAAAAATGGGCCATATATCAACCATTCTTCGTCAAAGGGTTAAGAATGAGTAAATAAAATTGGAAATTTAAAATTGTAAAATTGATACTCTTCAGGTTAACTAAATTAAACTAAAATCATTATTTTATTCATTATTTAATGCACTATAGGGCTAATTTCTCCATAGACACAATTTTATCAAGCAAATTAAAAAAAAAAAACAACCAAAATTATAGAAATTCGTTCCACAATTTTTTTTCTCTTCGAGATTTTCTACTTTTGCACGCTGATGCTTACATTGTTATAAAACAGGGTGACTACAAAATATATTTTCTTAAAGTCAACTCATCTTTACTTTGAAGTTGCTACAATATTACTACTTAATTCCACTGTGCTACATAGCGTATGAGTGATATTAATTATAGGCATTTTTTAAAATATGGTTTACAACTCTGAAAGTTTTCAAGGTTTTAAAAAACTTTAAACTGATTTCAATAAAAGAAACATAAGGCTAACTAAAAACTATGATTAGGAAAATATTGCACCTTTAAAAAAACTAGACAATTTGGAAAATAAACTCAAACAAAAAATAGTTTTCGAGGGAATTAAATTCGTTTGAAATTCAGTAACTTAACCTTTTGTAATTTTCAAAATATACAAACAAATTTTTCTTAATAATACTTCTGTAAGCATGTGTGAATTTCCGTATTACTCCCTTTTTTTTAAGTCCGTAATTAATTGCCTGACAAATAAATTTGATTGCCACACAAAGTTTATTTTTTTTTTTTAATTTTTTTTGTCTTTAAACTGCAAATATGTTGCAAGTAGTTTGTATATAATTGTATGTGCAATTTAATGGCACTATGTTTAATATTATTTTTTGCCTTTTGCCATTTTGACTCTTTGATATTTTTTTTTTTTTTGGTTTGGCACTAACAAATGCGATAAATGTGACTAAAACAACAAATAGCTCTCACCCCCTTACGATTTGCAAAACTCTTACTATTAACACTATTGCCACTATTTCCACGTCTTCCCCAATAAAAAACTGCACGAAAAAAAAATATTGAAATTCACTCACATTTCTTGTTAGTGTTGGTTGTTTTTTTTTTTACTATTTTTGTTGATTTTTTTGGATTTTTTCTATATAAATTCAACAACATGTGACAAAACAACATTTTTCTGTATACTTCACATATACAGTGCGCGAAAGAACCAAAGCATACAAACTGAAAATCCAGTATTTCACTAGTTCCTAAAATTGTTTGCGATTCTTGTCAGTTTCTCTTTTATTGCATATGAAACTTCTTTTTTTTTAAGTAAAGAAGCTGTTGTAGTATCCTTTCATGTTTCTTTGCATGTCTGCTAAAATATTTATTTTAGCCTTAAGACTCCAAAAGAATGTACCAACAAATTTTTAAAAATTTATACGAACCAGCTTCTGTTGCTGAGTATGTTTCCAACAAACTCTACTTTGGTTCCTTTTTTTTTTTTTGTTTGACATATAAAACAAAGTTCTTTCACCTGTATGCTGTAATTTTTTCGTTCTACAGAGAAGTTTTTTTTTAATCCACGGGTAACAAGTTTACTGCTCATACTATAAAACTTATTTATGTAGCCGTTTTTACATCATTACAGTGTAGTTTTAAACTATTATCAAATTTCTAATAATAACGAGAACATAGAAACATTTATTTTTATTTTGTCTGCTTTGGTTGTTTCGTTGACTACAGTATTGTAGTAGTATGTTAAAAGGAATTGGTATACAGAGTATTAAACGTATATTGTATGCCTTTAGCAATTGCAATTTCGCACTTTACACAATTTACAATTTTGGTCATAAATCAATGAGCAATAAATTTACAACGACATGCAGTTGTAAAAATTGTTGGCTATTACAACAAGCACATGCATGCAATAATAGGTTTTTTACCCGAAATTCTATGAAAAAAAAATACATATGACATATACAAGAAATATATGAAAAATATGTAATAAGAATAAAAAAAATTTAAGAAAAGAAAATTAAGGAAAAAGATGATGGTTTAAAAATAAAAGAAGAATTAAAAGCAAAAAAAAAAAAACAAAAGAAAAGAAAAGAAAAGAAAAATAAGAAAATTGAATATTCTGGCAATTAATCTTTAAGAGATATTACAAAAAAAAATGGATACGCAGGAAAATTAATTATTAAAGTGTCCTAAATAAAATTCAAGCAAAACAAGAGACCATAGTTAATTACTTTTGTAATTGATGCAATTAAAAAAATAATTCATATAAAGAATTTCAACAACAACATTTAATTACTTTATTGATCAATTTATTAAGTCAATAATAAATTTGATATAATTTTTTCCCCCAAAACAATTTGAAAAATGCCTCCTATTTAATTTGTTTGTAAATTATATTTTTAATTGTTTCAATTAAAAAATAATAAGTGTGGTTAATTTAACAGTTCGTTAGTATTATTTTTCGAAATTGTTTTAATGATTAATTTTTTATTGAAACAATTATAAAATAAATAATTAAGATTTTGAACAATTACTTGTTTGATTGATTTAATAAAATAATGATCAATATAATAGTTTTAAAAAAATATTACGTTTTATTTGAAAAACTTTTAATATTGGGAATTTAAAACAAAAAATCAAATAAATTGATTACTTGAAAAATCGTTAAAATTGTAACAACAAAAAAGGCCATAAAATTAAAAAAAAAACTTAAAAAATTTAATAATCTGTAAACCTTAATAAAATAAGTAGTCGCTCAGTTATATGAACTAATTCAAACAGAGCCTGTTCACTAAATGGAGAAGTTCACATAATCGAGAGAATATAAAATAAGTAATTCAGATGATTTTTATTACATTAAGTTTTTATTTTTAATAAGTTTTTTAATAATGAATGTACATGAAGGTAGTCGGTTATTTTTTTTCTGTACTTTTTTTGCTTCAAGGGATTTCTGTAGTGCCTTGTCCTCAAAAGACAAAAGACAATCACTCAAAACTCAATACTCAAAACATTACAAAAAATCAACGGTTGCAGGTTCTTCACTTATTTCGGGGAAAAACATACTTCTAATCAGACAAACATTTAAAAAAAAGCAACGGTTAAAAGCTGTTCACATAATAGAGATAGGCTGTGTTCACTCTTTAGAACCTCCTGCGTTTAAATTGTTTTGTTCACTATTCTGGAAGTTTACATAACTGGATATTCATATAACCGAGCGACTACTGTATAAACGTTTTAAATTTTATTAAGATCATTAATTAAAGTTTAGCGTTTTCTTAATTTATGGACTTTTTTAATGCCGGCATTACCACATCATACGTTACAGTGAAAAATAAATAAAAAACATATTTTCTCTACATATTTTCTATATATTTTTGTGTAGAACGCAAAAAGCTCTATATTTAGTAAAAATAAGAAAACAATCGAACCACATGGTCCTAAAATATAAGCAATAAAAGATGGTAATGTAATGTGTCGAAAATATAAGTTGGTTTTTGCGTCACTAAAAAAAAAACGCAAAACTCTGCGAATTGAGACGGACTTTTTAGTAAAACTTTTTTTAATATGTTTTAGAACATTTTAAGTTTGGTTTGCAATTTGCAGAATTAATAAAACTTTTTTTAATTTTTCTTTTACAACCCATAGTGTGAAACATGATTTTACGTAGCGTGATGTGACATAAATTTCCAATTAGCAAAATGCTGCCAATTATTTTAAAAAATGCATTTTTGTTATTTATAAAATATTATAGATTTGATGTGGCGAATTTATTTTTAAGAATTGCAAGGGGTAGATAGCATATAAATTAGATTAATTCTATTACACAGGCCAACAGGTTTTCCAACCCTTATACTAGAGTATACCAATCAAAATGTATAATGTCCCAGCAAAAAATAGGGCTTACCCAGAAGCGCTTCCGGAAGTCATTTTTTAATAACGAAGCGCTTCCAAATCAAATAAAGAAGGCATGATTTTTGTTCGCGATGTCCCACTTGGTATATCGCTTTTAAAGCGCTTTTTTCATGTGCTCTTAGAAGCAATAAATTCATGCCTTCTTAGACACTAAGAAGCGCTTTTTGTATGTTGACATAATTAGTGCTTCATGGTATGCATACTTTATTGCTTCATTGTAAGCATTATTCACTGCTTCAAAGAAGGCATTCTGGGAAGCACGACAGAATGCCTTCCCTAATTGCTTTATAGTATGCAAGGCGGTGAAGCGCTATTTTGGAAGCATACAATTGTAGTTACTGCTTACCAAATCCAGGTTATTTTTTGCTGGGGTGCGCTGATTACGAACAGATAGGATTTTCAGATGACATAAAAAGTTTTTTGAATAAAGCTCAATTTATTGTTTATTGTTGTTGTAGCAAATATTTTCAGATATTAATATATTTGCATCATTGCTCTTAAGAAATTCAATATTTAGGAGAAAATGTTACCGGAATTAAAAAGGTGAAGAAAAAATTAGCATAAATATGCAGTCCGTTTTACCATCATGGCGACTTTGGACTTTTTAATTTAATATTATTGAAGTATTTTTCTTTAATAACACAGTGCAGCATTTTTAAGGTCATCGTTTGGTTCCTCCTTCATACCCGTTTTTTTTTGAAGTGTATATCGAAACTAAAAAAAATCCGCAAAGGACTTGGCCAGATTACATCGAATTTTTTTTTTTTTTGGACACCCTAAGTTTTTGCACCCAAACATGATTTTTTTAAAAAAGGAAAATTTTATGGAATCCATATATCATAAACCGTTCGGAATTTTGTTTTTATGTCTTTGGCAAAGTTGTAGATCCAAACCAAAGCAAAAAAATTCTCATATGGACCGACCCAAAAAAATTGCATCCACTGCATCAAAATTGCAAAAAATGGGGAAAAAATGCTATTTTTTTTATGATTTTTTTAATGATTTTATCCTGAAATGGCTTAAATACTGGGAATTTAAGAAATCTTTCTTCAGCTAAATTATATCTAACAAATATATAAACAACTTTCTAGTACATGTCATCTTAATACGAACATTCCTTAACCCTAGAAAGCACATCTTTTTGCTCACACTTATTTTGCATAGCCAATGTTTGTCGTTTCGACAAAGAAAGACTATATAGGTTAATGCCGTTTTTGTTGTTACTTGTTTTCAAATTTACTATTTAAACATTTTATTGTTGTAATGCTGATATGTTTTTGAAAAAATGAATATATTGATTTTATTAATAAAAAGTAATTATTTTATAACGCAATTAACAATTTCATAATTTTTTTTTTATTTTTTGTTTAAGTTTTTTTGTTTATTTATACAAATGCAAAACATGTGTATTATTAACTGCCGATGATTTTATTCTGCTACGATTTTACCCGAAAAAAGTATAGTAACTTCTGGTAAAATGAGAAAACACAATTACTTTCTTATCACGCTCTCATTTACCGAATTTTTGTTAATAAAAACGCTTTTTTGGTAAGATGGAGTCAAAGCGGGTTCGCGAGGTAACGTTTGTCGAACAGAACTAAAATAAGAAAATATATAATTTTAACAGAATAAATAAATAACATACCATTGCTACTCACGCCTGTTAAGGTTTAAATATTTTTGGTGGTGGTTCAAGGCCATGATCTGACTCTGCACTACTACAAGAAGAAAGAGGATCCAAAGGCACATCTCTAAATCCAGTGTCTCCTGGGTTTTCCATACCACCATCCTCACACAGGCACACCTTGTGGCTCCACCAACAAACCTCTGCAAGCATTGCGTCCAGCTTCTTGCCTTTGAATCTTTTTTCCATTGGCATTGTGACCTGGTGGAATCGCTCCCCTTGCTCATCTGATTCGGTGGGCAATTGTTTTAAAAAAACATCAATATGATGATGCAAAAAATGCAATTTCAGCGTCATCGATACATTTATATTTTCAAAATATTGCAGCATTGTTGCCACTAATTTCTTTGCTTTATCTGGCTCTGCTCGATCCTTTCCTAAAACATTCTGAATTACAGCTTTGAGAGTGTCCCATGCGTTTCGGAGATTAAAATTTACATTTGTAAGCACAGCTGTAAATGTATCGTTTTTCATTAACTTCCTGATATCTGGGCATAGGCTAGCTTAAATTCCGGAGTAGACCTTTTCCTTTGCCACACTTGTAGGCACCATATGACCACAAACTAAACAAAAATAATCAATGTTTGGACACCGGCTATTTTCCATATTGCGCAATAGTTGAATTGTAAAATTTTGCACAAAACACGGATATAATTAGACTTTTCACTTTCGAATACACTTGTTGAATGACAATGAAACGATACTTGAACTGTTAGTTATACTGCGTGCTAGTCTGATTGTCAAGTGTGTTTTATCTTCGTGTTGCACTTTACAGGTAGAACTGGGTTTTTACAACACCCTTTTTTAAAAACTTCTTAAAAAATGTTTCTGAATGGGTGTAATTGTCAAGTGTATTTTATCTTCGTGTTGCACTTTGCAGGTAGAACTGGGTTTTTACAACACCCTTTTTAAAAACTTCTTAAAAATGTTTCTGAGTGGGTGTGATTGTCATGTGTGTTTTATCTTCGTGTTGCGGTTTTTATGTGGAACTGGGTTTTTACAACACCTCATCTTCCTAAACAGGATTTTAAAATTGGATTTTAAAGTTTGGCTATTTCCATATTATCATAAAAAATAGCATTTTTTCCCAATTTTTTGCAATTTTGATGCAGTGGATGGATTTTTTTTGGGTCGGTCCATATGAGAATTTTTTTGCTTTGGTTTGGATCTACAACTTTGCCAAAGACATAAAAACAAATTCCGAACGGTTTATGATATATGGATTCCATAAAAATGTTCCTTTTTTAAAAAAATCATGTTTGGGTGCAAAAACTTAGGGTGTCCAAAAAAAAAATTTCGATGTAATCTGGCCAAGTCCTTTGCGGATTTTTTTTAGTTTCGATATACACTTCAAAAAAAACCGGGTACGAAAGAGGAACCAATTTATGTGTTGCACTGTGTAATACAAGTTAGAAGAAATTATATGTCCACTTTTAATATTACGGTCAATTGACCTTTCTATGGAAATGCCCATATTGTTTATTTATTTTGTCGGTTTTTTATTTGCTCCTTTTAATGTGAACTTATTTGAATATTTGTTTCCCATTTTTTGGCGATATTAATTTTAAATTAAACTATGTTTTATTAAAGTTTTGGCGATTTCTTTTAAATTTTACCAAACGACAACTGATACACACAAGCCAATTGAAAAAAATATCAGTTGTTACTAAAATTTAAATTTTTTTTCAGGCTCATAACGGTACTTTATTTTCCATTATATATAATTTTCGTAAATTTCTTTAATATTGTTAAATTATTATTAATCAATAACTGAAAATTATCTTAAATTGTTAATATTTATTTTGGAAAAACAGTTTCTCAATATATTCCAAACACATAACAATAATAATGTTGTGAATTTTTTTTTGTCTGATGCTAAATAAATTTTTATATACAGTATATAATGAGTATAATTTTCGTTAATACGTACAATTTTACTGGGTTATTAGGTGTATGATAATGGTGGTGATAATCAAAATAAATTACCTGTAAAGAAACAAAAGATAAATGAAAATTAGTATAAAAATATGTATAGAAATTATTAGTTCAGTTACTAAAAGAAATGTAATAGAAAAATATTTAGCATTTAATGTCGCTAAATCAAGGACAATATAAAATAAAGGATGAGCAGAATGAATTCTAGCTGAGTCAGCGAGAACATAAAAAAAGAAGAGAAAATGCTTGCCGAGTTTAATTAAGACAGTGAAACAATTAAATGTCTTAAACAAGAAATGTGTTTTTTGATATTCTTATTTAGCTCGGTAGTTTGATTTCTGACTTGATCGCTTTGATTTGGCAAATCCCGTACTTTTACGTTTTCCCTTTATTCACAGAAACAACTTTCTTTCAAACAGAATCAACTTTTTTCCCAAAAAAAAAAAAAAAAAAAACGTTGTCCATTAACAACAAAAGGCTGTTCCACAAAAATACCCTTGCCTACAATAGTACCATTGTCATTCTTGTTAAAAGTATAAAAAAAAACAATTTGTTCAAAACAAATTGCCTTCTTTTTAAATTTATTTAATTCACCCCTAAAGAATATAAAAAATAAGTTTTTAAGCGAATTTTCGATTAATTCACTTTTACTTAGAAAAAAGTCCAAATGTCGACTTTAGAAAAAACGGCAAAGTCGAATAGTCGACTTTTAAAATTTTTGCAAAAGTCAAAAATCTAAAAGTCGACTTTTGTCGCAACTATATAACCCTTGTAACCGTTACACAGATAACCATAATTAACATTAGAACCCATTACTAAAAGAATTTGACAAAGTGCTTATTTAAATATTTTTCAACAGTCAGTTTATGTTCAATTTACCAAAGTATTTTAAATTATTATACGAAAAACTTTTCCCGACAAAGTCAATGCCGTGACTGGGAATCAAACCGGCAACCCTCCATAGGCTTTGACTAGTAGCTTTAGGTCTTAACAAGCGCATAGTGTAGATCGCCGCGGAGATGATATTGATAGCAAAATGAATAAAATATTTTGAAATTAAGGAATGTTTACTTAAAGTTTCGCAATTTAAAAAAATCAAAATAGTCACTATTTCTTAAGTAGCCAGTAGTAGTTTGGCGAAAAAAACTCAAACTTATAAAATTTTTTCTATTTTTTATAGAAATTGAGCTATTTCAATATATTTCAAGAATATCTATGCATGAATCCAAAGCTATGGTAAATTCAAAATAATCATAAGTATGAATTAATTCAGAAAAATATTTATTCCCCAATTTAGTACTCCTCACGTATGGGTGCGTTTTTATTAATCATACGCATTCATATTCTCTGATATTTTATTTTCTATTATAGAATTTCTGTCATTTTTGATCATAACTTTGGAGTTTCGCTGGAGTTTCTTAAAATATTCTTTGTCTACTTTAAATTTTAAAAGTTAATTTCTTAACAAACTTCAAAATATTTCCATAAAAAATAAGTATTATTGTTTATTTAATGTATATTCATATTAAAATAATCACTTTCGTCTGCATTTTAAGCACGTAAATCTCCATATTCGCACATAAAACACTAATACACTGCGTTGCAAAACTACAAGTACACATTAATTTCATTAAATTTCGTAAGTTAACAAAAGTTAGAAGAGTTTACCGGGCATAAATGTAAAAAAATGGAAAATCAATAATATTTAAAAAGGAAAAAACATTTAGTGTTTCATAGCAATAAATACCAAATAATAAAATTTAAGAAAAATATTTAAAAAAAACAGCTTTAGCAATGTGTGGAATCAACTTGAAAATTCGATCAGACATTCTGTCTAACAGATTTATAGGAAGTTCTGTGTTATAGATATCAATAACTGCTTCTTTTAGATGAATAACGCTTTCATATTAGCGGTTTTCTGCGTAAACTCGACGGATAATACTCCTCAAATATTCTCAATTTCGTTTTGATCCAGAGACCATGCGGGCCATTCCAATAGCCATTGGATCGTCTGACGGCATAGACTTGTTGGAAAATTAATTTTTCTCTATTGCTATTTTCAATAAATGGCAAAAAATTTGTATTGTAATATTGTAGAATTCTGAGGCTTGGAAATGCCAAATTACCCATACCGTCGAAGCAAAAAGCTCACCAAACTATTAAGGATTCTCCTCCGAAATTTAATTTTGAGAAATATCGTGGTTCCTTACGTGGGTCTCTCTAATAGCTGTTAAAAACCATTTGGAACATCAAGATTAAACTTTTGCTCAGATGATCAGAAAAAATCACCTATAAAAGAAATTTGCGTTTAAACAGTCCTGATAACAACAGCGATTATTGACTTAAATTTCTCCAGTTGGTTTGTAAATTCCTTTTCGCGAATTCAAGTAGCAGTTTTTGTGGCGGTGTAATAACGTTGGCACAGACATCAAGGTTTGGCGAGTAATTCTTTGGGAATCCTTTAAGAGCCTACTTATGGTTGTTTTGGACACGTATACCTTCATCCATACCATTCATCGATCATCTGGTTGAGACTCTTCATTGAGTGCTGGTACAGTTGATGATCAGAAAGCTTTTTTTTCGGGCCGCCAGTTTTATTTTGACCATAAGCACTCGTATTATTTGCAAAATTTGTGAGAGCCACATGGAACGATTTATTGTTCCAGCAATTTCCCAAAAACTTAAACCACTTTTTAAATTTGTCCTTTTTCAAAATCACTTAGATATAAACCACGTGCTATTCTTCTTTGTTTGTCGTTATATGTAATTATAGTTATGAAGCACTAACAAATATTATTAAACAATGTTTCTCTTAAATCCATTAAGTAATCTCTTATATTTTACACAATAGGACCTCAGTTATATATTTATATATAGAGTTTTAAAAACAAGTTTTTTATATTAAGAAAAATATCAAAAATTAATTTGTAATTATAGATATGCAACGCAGTGTAGAAAAAGTATGAAAGAAGAAAAAAAAACAGCAAAGAATTGTGTGCAAATGTAAATGTCAAGAGTACTTATCTAAACTGACATCATACGACGCCTTAATGTCTCTTAACACAAAAAATAATGTTGTATTGTTGGAACGAACAAAAACCAAGTGAAATAATGGTTAAACATTAAAAACAATTTTATTCGTGATATGAAATTTGATTTGGGAAAAAATGCTGGAATTAAAAGTAAATTATATCCAGTACTGATTAAAAAAGTTTCATATTAATGAAATGATTTATCAATTTTACAGCACTGATATATTTCTTTAGCAAGTAAAAAAAGTTTTGATATGGTCATATATTATTTTATACAATTGTTCATAAAGATATATTGCAAAATATATATAAAAATATGCAATTACATATCGTCCTATATGTAAATGTAATATATTTTTCTATACAATTGTATCTAGTTGGATGTACTTGTATCACATTATATATAAATTAATACCTTTGTATAAGGACAAAGATAATAAAGTTATGTCTAATTGTATCAGATTATATGTATTATTTTATATATCGTCACCTAAAATACAAAAGGGCGTAACTAACAAAGTTTCCAAAAACGGTTTTATTGATAATTATGAGTCATTTTGCTTGTAGCCTAAACAAAATTTTGGACTTCTACGAAAACAATAGCGGTTTTATAAATAAAATTCGATTCTTATATGTCTTTTTCGCGCATTTTTTTTGGTTGCCCTGTAAAATATTTCTCAACCAAATTTGGTGGTCCAATTATTAAAACTTATAAGTTTTATTTACGATATTGTTAAAATATATGTGGACGTTTGAAGCTTCTCCTGTAAAAAGCTTAATTATGTTAGTTACGTCCTTTTTGCAATTTAGGTGACGATGTGTAATACGAAAATTTACAAAATATATATTTTTTTGGGGTTATTATGCAGCTTAGTTGGACAGAATGTGATATATTTTGCCAAAAACTTCAGTGGGTTTTATAAAACCACATTTTAGGCAGAACTTTAAACAAATATCATCGTGTTCTGTTGCAAAAATTCTTGCTTGGTTACATTATACATATTTATATAAGAAACACAAAACAAACATATTATATTCGTACAATATTCCATTAGCCCTACCACCTGTTTGCTTAAGCCTTATACAATGAAAACATGCACAAACGTGTTTGTTTTATTTTCACAAAGCAACACAAAAACATGTAACATGAAATTGTAATAATTTCTAATGTTTTTTTTAGCATTTTTTTATTAATTGCCCCCCATTTTTTTTGTGGAAAAACCCTGTTCTTACATAAAAGTACAGGTAGCCCTTTTTGGTAAAAAAAAATAAAATTGACATAAACGTTGCCATAAATCAAAAGTTAGAAAATGTAAATTTTTTAATTTTGTTTTTATGATTTTTCAACAATTTGTAATTGGTCTCCTAGTTTTTCTTAGAGAGAAAATAGTTAGGGCTATTTCATGATTTCATAGTTTCATGATTACCAACCCAATCATTAGGCGCCTCTAAATGTGCGTCGTAGGGTTAAATGCTTATTAATCTTATCGTCATCATAATTCTTTCCTTCCCTGTTAGTTCGTTCCAACACTTAATCATTATTTTTCTTTAATATCCCCTTAATTTCTGACCACAAATTATTATTACACTAGTAAATGATTACCTCATTTCTTGTGACATTTTCGTAAAACACGTCAATCAATATTAAAAAACAATTTTATGAGCGTGTTTTCGTCTACTTTCTACAATTATAAACATTGTTGTGTCAGGTTTTAGTAATAAAAAAAATAAATAAAAATCGTCGCTTATGTATTACTACTAATTTATGCAATTTTCGACTTAATATTCTATATATTTATTGCTATACTGACATTAAAGTCACAAATAACTACAACACGCGATCATTTTTAACAGTCAAACACAAACGCTTATTGAAAAATATTCATCAGCTGATGAAAATGAAAAGAATAAAAAATAAAGATGACGATGACGATTGATTCTTCTTTGGGAAAATGAAATTAAGAAGAAAAATACCGTTAACGGATGGGAGGAAATGCAAATTCATTTACTAAAAATTTATTAATTCACACAAAAATAAAATGCTATAAAAAATACTAGATTAGCTATGAATTGAATTTTGTAGTGTTAGCGTTTTCTGTCAATTTATTTCTTGTGGTATTTGATTTGTTTATATTTTTTTTGTTGTATTTAAACACACATGCAAAAAATATAACCTTGCTGTTAGCCAACTAATACTTACTAGCACCATTAGCTCAGGCGGTAGAGCGAGTGCCTTTTAAGCAGACTTTATATATTTTTTTAATTCTTAGTTTTTTTTTTTTTTGTTAATTTAATTAAAAATCTGTTTTAGATACACCACCACACAACACATAGTGTACTCTGTATTTGACGAAACTTTAAATAGCCTCAATCATTTCTTTTTCGTATCTCGCTTAGAGGTCAGGCTTCTGGACAAAGGCTGTAATGGGGTTGCCGGTTCGGTTCCCAGGCACGGCATAAACTTGTCGAGCTTTTGTTTTTATATAGAAACAATTTAACGATTCAAAATAATTTGATTGACACATAAACAAGCACTGGAGAAGTAATACAATGGGACTGCGCCATTCTGGTAATTCCCTTGAGCTAAATTTTTTTAAAATTTTAAATAAAAATTTAGTTTTCCTCTTTCTAAAATGAGAACTTTAAGAGAAAGATTACAACATTTATGTGAAGTTATTTTTTAATTTTCGTAAAAAAATGTGTTAAAATTTCATGATCTTCGTCTTTATACCATTACTGACTAAACGTTTCGGGTAAAGCACTTTGAGTTTTATGTGGTTTTTTGTAATCAGCAACCGAGTAAAAGTTATGCCACAAAAATGGATCCCTAGACATTTTTCGTGAACCTTATTTAGGCGGAATAATTGACTGCGCCAGCATCGCCCAACTTAAACCGCTGGAGCTATGATGTTAAAGTTTGATATATAGGCTGGAATAGACGTCCGCTAAGACGGGATTTTCGGAAATTCATACGGGGGGCGGCAAAAAAATGGAAAAGTCTGCACTTGGAAGGGGAAATTAAAAAACAAATGGAAAGCCTAATTCTTGTATGACTTGCCAAACAGCTAAATCAAGGAAAATTTTGTATGTTGTTTCGTAATACCACTTACACATCCTCTTACAAAGAAGGGCCGTTATGTTATGTGAAGGAGGAGCCAAAATAAATAATAATGAGTACCATTTTTGCTGCCCAATTTCACATTTAAGGATTAAAATTTGGGTTCAAAAATAACCCAATTTTCCGTTATTGACGTTTTTTTCAAGCTTCTTTAAAGAAACAATACACAAACTTTGTATCAAATGAAAGGAATTTGAATGACATAAATTAAGCCATAATACGATTTATGTGTCGTATACATATGCCTTGCTCTACATGGTATCCAATCTTTGTTTCTTTCCCTTCGCAATTTCCTTTGATTTTGTTTTTGAAAAACCATGTAATTTAATTACCTTGTGGTTTGTATTAAATTCCCATGAATTATATGTATAAAAAAAGAAATCTATAGAAAAATTCCTAACAACATTCTTAAGCAATTTCCCTACTTATTTCCCTATTACCAAGCAAAATTGTTTTCCATTCACTTTTGCAATTTTTATTATTTTTTTTATTTTTTTTTTTTGTTTTTTGCTGCTGACAAAGAAAATACCAAGAAAATAAAGAAAACTACATAAAACTAGCAAATGGGATTAAAAGCAAAACTATTTTAGCGTAGATTATTTTGTTCTGTATATGCCAATATATTTATAGTTTTTAATAAAACAAAAAAAATCCATAGCAACAAATCATCATCAGTATAACCAGTGCACAGTGGGATAAATCAGAAAATGTTTCGAAATTATTCGTTCAGTTCTTATTTAGTGCATTGAAGAAACAAAAAAATGGCGAGCACTCATCAAAATTATTCATGCCAAAAAAAATCTCGATATTATGTCACTTATGCCTACCCAAGTAAAAAAGTTTTTATATATTTAGATATAATTGTATACAATTAAATGTTGCAATGCATAAATTGATATAGTTATATAATCATATATGTTAAAGCATGAATCGCACACTTAGTTCAAAAGTGACTCAACTCAAAAATTTTCATTTTTCAGAAATCGAAAAAAAAAATGTTTGCAACTTTATACCAATTGAAACATAAAGAATGACATAACTGTTTTTTAGCAACAGTTGATCAGTGTACAGTACTGATATTTTTTTTATAGATAAACAAGTGTATTGTGCATAGTTAAAGCATATAAACCCGAAAATTTAAAATTTTGAGTTGAGTCACTTTTGAACTAGGTGTGCGAAATATTTGTACCTAATTGTATATAGCTTTGTGTTGTTACAATAATTTGTATATGGGGGTATATATAGCAATATATAATTTTTTATTGTCTTATATGCAATTATACTTAATACACCTAATTATATATTACTATATATACAATATGCGTTTGTATATAATTCAACATAATTGTACATATAATTATATAAAACTTCATATGCACCAACATTAAAAACATTTTTTTATAAGTTTTTATAAAATCATATACTGGTCCATACAAAAATATATGAGGGGCAATGCTTTGATTATTTTTTAATTGAATTCAGATATAATTATTACAAAGCTTTATTCAATTATATGTGGTGCCATATCGAGCCCTATCCGCCAGAAAGACGTAAGTAACAATTTTTGCATATTCGGGTTTTTGATAAAAATATTTGTTTTGCGACCATTTGCATCATTGGTCAAAACTTCATAGCTCTAGGAAGTACCGTTACAAAGTTAGACAAAAACAAAAAAGGCGTAAGTGCTTATTCCTATATGACAAACAATAGTTTGTTTACATATTTCCTAACGGCAAAGTGTTACTTACGTCCTTTTTTATTTTACAAATAACTCTAAATCTAGGACACGCTCGATCATGTTTTATTCATCGTTGGATTCGTAATTCAAAAGACTTTAATTTGTTTATCATATGTTTATACTCTTCTTAAACCAAGCAAGAAATAAATCAAAAAAAAGTAAAATTGGGTAAAATTAACCCCTTAAAGTGAGATTTGGTACCAAAAAACAGTTTAGTTTTCTTTATATTTTGGTCTTTTATAACATATTTTAATTTCATTAAAATCCGATAAGCCAAAGGAAACTTAGAAAAAAACTTAAAAATGCCTTTCCTGTAAAGTTATGAAATTGTTACTTACGTCTTTTCGGCGGATAGGGCTCGATATGAACAATAATTGTAAGTGATTTTAGATATAATTATATAATTCCGGAGTTGAAATTTCTGAGTTAGTTAACTTACAAAATGTTGATTCTTGTTCACAAGAACAACTCTAGCTCCTGGTGCGCACTTGTGCAAAGTATTAGCTATGAAATTAACAAAAAAAAAAAGTCAAGCCCATCTCGTAACATGCCTCATTTTAATAGTAAAAAATCTGAGAAATCTAATTCCGTTCGGAGTTAATTTATTAAAATAGAGCCATGATTTTTTGGCTCCACTGTATCACATTCGCAAAAAAAAAAAAAACTGTAGAAATAATATTAGTCCCATATATGAGTTTAAGAAATTAAATATAGTTTGATATAATTGTTGAGAAAACCTAGGAAATTTTTGTATCAACTTTTATCTAATAATATCGATTTATATATAATTCGATACAATTATATATCTAATACACAAACATTTGTATGGGGACAAAACTCTGATGCAATTGTACCTATCTAACATACATCAAATTTCACAAAATTGTATTTAATTGAATTATGTATAATTCGATACAATTGTACCGAATTCGATACAATTTGATGTATTTTAGATCAAATTATATGTTCTCATTTTTCGGAAGTCTTCATATTTAATGTATATATAATTTAATATAATTTGATGATGACCCACATAATTTTTTTTTACTTGAGTATTCCAAATTTCATCGCAATCGGACCACTAAGTAAGAAATGGCGGCATTAGTTCCAATAATTTTGTGATATATTCCACTGTGCAGTGGAAAAGCCAACAAACCAGGGCTGGCAGGCTAAAATATTTGAAATATCGTTACCTGAATTTGAAATACCGTTACCAAAATAACTTAAATACCGATATCGCTTAAATAACGTTACCGAAATAATTGAAATAGCGTTATCCTTAAAATACCGCTAAAAATCTGTTATCGATTCAAACCCCGTTTTTACTGTTATCCCCAAAATACCGTTATCGAAATATTTGAAATACCGTTACCGATAAACTAAAATACCGTTATCGCTTAAATATCGTTACCGAAATAATTGAAATAGCGTTACCCTTAAAATATCGGTACCGAAATAATTAAGATCAGAAAAAATAAAAATAATAGCTGTAAATAGATATATATTTCCCAAATTTTCATCATAAACTAGCCAGTCATTAGAAATCGGGCATAATGGGGCTAAAAATATTGGTGTGTATTGACATTTGCTGAATAACTTAAATAACGTTACCCTTAAAATACTGTTACCGAAATAACTGAAGAAACGTTATCTTTAAAATAACGTTACCGAAATAACTAAAATACCGTTAACGCTAAAAAAAACTGTCACCGAAATAACTGAAATATAGTAACCCCTAAAATACCGTTACCCAAATAAAAGAAAATAGTGTTACCCTTACCAATACGCTCATCGAATCGGTTACCATCCATGCAACATACCGAAGCAAACAGCCAGCCCGTAGTGTAAAATACCACAAATATTCATTATTTTCTTATATGTTCGTTATTCTATATAACATTTAAAATGATAATAACGCAAGTAATTTTATTTATTATACAAAAAAAAATATTGTACAACAAATGTTAAGGGGGAACCGTTCAAAAATACTCTACTGCAAAACACGAAAATTATTTCAATGCCAAGGTCATAATATAGAATTATATACATCATTTGTACAACAAAGAATTCCATTCATTTAGCCGGCTTTTTGAAACACAAAAAAACCCATGAAATACGTTAATATATTATTGCTTACCCATATACCCTATATCAGTAATTTCGTGGCCGTCTGTACATTTGAATGTATTTAAGTTTTCAGTCATTTATTTTACACTTTATGCGATATTTTGTATAAAATGTGAAACAATACACATTAGTTAAATGTTTTTAAATGGCATTAAATCTAATCATCATTTTATTTTTATTATATTTTGTGCACTATAATTGCCTAGGGTTTATTTAAAATGTTTGTTATTGAGAATTTTGAACAAACTGTGACACACATTGATGAGGGGGGAAACAATTCTTTAAGTTTTACTTACAAGGAACGAAAATAAAATTTGGATATTTATAAAAAATTTGGATAAGTGATTGAGAAAAGAAGTATTAGATCAATACATCAATGAAAAAGGTTTAATTTTTTTAAATTTGGGGTGAAGTTTTAATAGTATTTTGGGGGAAGTATTAATAGCAATTTAAGTAATATTAACATATCTTTTGAAGCCAAACTAAATTGCAAATTGTTTTAATTTTGCAAATGGTTAAAGCTTTTTTAAATAAAAGTAAAGATAATTATAGTAAAATCAAATCTAAATGATAGTTTTCCGATATAGATAGATTTATAGAAATTTTGTTAAATTTTTGACAAAATAATCAATTTTCATAAAATTTCCTGGAAAGAGGTCGAATCATAATTTTTGTAAAAGGCGTGGTAGAGAAGAATGAGTGTATTTTCTAAAAATCATAACTACATTGCAAATTTTCAATTTTTTCTGAATCAGACTGCGCAGTTTCTGGTATTGAACCTTCGTCAGTGACCCTGTTTTTTTTTGAATTTTTGAATAATGTAATATTTGTTATGTTTTTTATTTGTTCGATTGCGTCTATATGAAATTTTTCTGTGCAATCACTGACCGTGGTATAGATAAACTGATTTATAATGCCACATGCAGTCGCACTACACGTTAGACAGTTTTTAATTTTTTTTTTTTTTTTTTATTACAACTAAAATAGCAATCGATATTTCCAAACTAGGCATTTTTACATTTTTATCGCACTTGTGCGTAATTTTTTGTTGCAGGCTAAAGTGGGTTAATGTTATCCGATAAGAAGTTAGAATTGTGTATCTGAATAATATTGAGTATATTTCAGGCATAAATGAAATAAAAAAGTAAATTTTTCAAAATTTTAAATTTTTAATAAAAATATACCTACTTTTTTAAAAAATGCGCTAATTTCGGCCCAAAATTCGTCACTTTCGTCGATTTGTTTCATTTGGAACCATTTGCAATAAAACTAAGGGGTGTAATTAACGAAAATCGACAAATCATTATTTTAAGAAACATCTAATGTTCAATTTGGGGTGAAGTGTTTATAGTATTTGGGGGAGAAGTATTAATATCAATTTCAGCAATAACAGCGAGTATTTGTGTTATGGCAGTAAAATATTTTGTAAATGTGAATTTTTTAATTACATTGAAGTTCGGTTATAACAAACACCAGATATAACGATTTTACTAATAAAACAAACAATTTTTTTTTTTTTTGGTTCCATCAATAACTTTTCATACAAATTAGTACGGATATAACGAATTTCGCGTATACCGAACCAAAATAATCGGTCGCTACTAGTTCGTTATAACCAAAGCAGCGACTTTCGTACAAATGTATGTTTGTAGTCAGTGGCCCAAAATTGATTGTGACCAAATCCTTTTGCGAATCGAAGAATTTGCAACTAAATGTCATCGACGTGTTTTTGCATAATTTCCCAGGTACAAATTGCCAACCGTACTAGTAATGACGTACGTAATAGTACTGACATGCCACTGTTATATTTGTAAAACCCACTGTACTAGAAATTATCAAAGTTACAACTAATATTGTACTAGAAAAACACAATTTTGTTTGCAAAGCAAGTACTATGCCAAAATTACCCGCAAATTTCTTTGTGTTTATCTATATTACAACTATTTAGTAGCATTATCTATTATTTAATTTTTTTTTTTTAATTTTTTCAATTTAATTTTGCGCATTTCTGGATATTCTGTAGACATTAAAATAAGGATTTTATTAAAAATAAACAAAAGAACGCATTTGTAGCCCTTAACATATAATTTAGTTCTCTGCACGATATAAATGATATTTTGCATAAAAGCAATGACGTTGCACTGCAACTCGTCCATTGAAACTATTCATTAAACTAATGCAAGTTTTCATAAACTTTTATGAAAAATGTAATTTTAATTTTTTTAAAACGTATGTAGGTTTTTTATAATTTTAAAAAATTTTTCTTTCGCTTTATAAAAAAAGTTTCATTCGTTTATTGAAAATTTCCATTTTGTCCACTAAAATTCTCTCAGTGCATACTTTGTGTAAACGAAATGCCCATAAACTTAAATTCTAAGAATTCCGTAAACTGTAACACATGCAAGAGAGCTATTGACTTGAATTGTATAAACAAAACAGTCAGATTTTCACGTGTGTCCATTGTACTCAAAAGATTAATTAATATTACCACTTTAGCCCAAAATATCTCTATTCACCCTAAAAATGCCTTTTTGCAAAAATGCTTACAAATGCAACTAAGAAATCATTTAGTTGACAAGTTAGTTGACAAATAAGATGGTCCAAGTAAAACATTTAGATTCCAAAGATCTTCTTCGGATTTTTGTTGTTAAATATTAGCCTACATTTTTTTTTTAATTTATTTTATAAAGCTCTTCAATACCTCAATTTTTACAATCCTTTCATTGTTAATACTTTAATATCAAAAAAATTTAAAGCAATCTCCTACTTCTCTTAAACCCCAGATTTTTTTTGTTAGATAATATTGATTTAAACAAAAAAAAAATGAAACAAAATCAAGCTATTCCCAAAAATAATTCACAAAACACAATCCAGCCAATCAATCATTTTAAAAGTAGATACACATTCAACGCTGGAAAATACTACATCAGCGAATGTGTTCTTTCCTAAACCATCAAACAAAAGCAAACATTAAAAAAAATAAACGTTTTAGAATTAAAAGCATTCAAACATTGGGCAAAAAAAAAGTTTTTTACAAAAAAGGCAAAGGAAAAAAACGTTGAATGACTGAATTTTTAGCCTTAAATAATGGATTTTTATTTTCTAAACACACATTCTTTTTTACTAATGCTGACAAAATGGATCACCTACCCTTGCAAAGGCGAAACATGATGACGATGATAAAATTATTTGAAAATAAAAAAAATTAAAGAAAAATAAACGAAAATTGAGGGGGAAAAATATATAAAATTCAATTGCTATGATTGATGAAGGCTCATGAACATGAAACCCAGAATACAGGCGAAAACATCATCATCCATGTAGGAATAAACCTATAAAAAACACAAACAATATAAAATTTACAAAACTTTAAGAGGATACACTGAAAGAAATAAAAAATACTAACAAAAAAATATTACAAACAAATTTCGATTACAACTATTACTACAAAGCTTAATCTAAGTTTGACCAATTAAATGACTTATTATATTTATTAAAACTATAGTGAATATGATAAAAGCTTTTATTGTGGTAAAGTTTTTCTTAAATAGAATACAACTTTTTAGTAATATGAGAAAAATGTTTTACAGGAAAAGCATTTGAAAAGTCTTTTCATTCAGCTTAATAACGAAATATAAATAAATTTCTTCAAACTTGATATAAAAAGCTTCGTCCTAGTTCTAAAAACCTTTTTAAATGTTTGACCAATAAAACATTTTCCTCACATTTATTAAAAGTTTTGTCATATTTATGAAAAGTTTTGTCATATTTATGAAGAGCTTTATCAAATTTACAAAATTTTTAATCACTTTAATAAAACTGCTTAACAATTTTTTAAAAAATTTTATCAAATTTTAGATATTAAGTCTTAACTTATACAAGAAACTACGACAATTAATAGTTAAATATTAGAAATTTACAACCGTTAGTGTAACTACTATCCAATATCCAATATCGAATCTAGAATTATATTAAACCGTAAGCTTTTAAAAACTACTTTGAATTAAGATAAACCAAAAATCGTATTTATTATTTTAATAGTTAAACAACATTATATCTTGACAATTACCCGTCATCATTTAGAACTATAACCGCAACCGTTTAAGAACTATTTTGAGTTAACCACGAAAAGTTTTAAAATCAGTAACCGTTACTTTTGTTATACAAAACCGTAACCGTTGTTTTTCAAAAACCGTAACTGTCACTGATTGAAACACAAAAACAATATTATATTCACCGGAACACCACAATATGTAATATTGTACCAACATAAATACCGTAACCGTTTCAAAAACGTTTTTAATTAAAAATCGAAAACGATTTAAACCCCGTAAAACCCGTAGGCGTCTCGTTCCGCAGGTCAAAATTGCCCCACAAAATAAAATTGATGGTTACAACTGAATTTGTTTAAATTAAGCAACTGCAAATAAAAATAGTTCTTCATTAAGTAATAAATTATTAGTATTAAAAAAATATTAAACTTTGTTGCCCAAAACCCGAAAAAGTCCAGATAAAAAAAATTAAAACAGATTTTTCACATGAGATGATTTTGATAAATAGCAGCAATTTTCGGAAGTATTGCTTTTTTTAAATTTTTATTTGAAAATATTCAGTCATAACCATAGACTGTATTTTATGTAACATTTTATATTTTTTAAATTTTTTTTATCTAAAAAAATCGGTACAATTTTCAAAGTCTGGTAAAGTTTTTTCAAAAGTTTTGAAAAAATTAGAAATTTTTTTTTTTTCACAAATGTTAATCTAACCCAGCGTTGTCCTGTCAAAAATTCGAAGTTTTTAAAAAAAAATAAGAAGCCGTCTACTGTTACGGTTTGCAGTTTTTGGAGAGTAAACAAAATTTACAACTATACATAAATTAAAACCGAAACTACAGAGGAAAAGGTTTTAAAGCCGTAACCGGGATTTTTGGTATATAAAACCGTAATCGCAAAAAAAAAATAGTTTTAAACTTTAAACCGAAACAGTTTCAAAAACCGGATCCGTTATTTTTTAAAACCCGTAACTGAAAACTAAATAAAAAAAGTTACCGTCTTAAATACCGTAACCACTTACAACACCGTAACGTTTTTAAAACCAAATCTAGATTTTAAATCGACACTGTCCCAACACCGTTCGCGCTATTTTTATTAAGTGAAACCGTAAATGTTTTAAAAATATTTTTAGTTTTAAATCGAAAAAAACTTCCAGAACCGTAGCGGTTATCTTTCAAAAAGCGTAACTAATACTGAAATACACAAGACAAAATATTAGCAGCATAAATACCGTATCCGTTCAAAATTTAAACCATAAACGTTTATAAAGGCACTTCAAATTTAAAACCGAAACCTTCCAAAAAAAACGTTACCGTGGTTTTCACAAAACCGTAAACCGTTGCTCATTTTTGTACGTCTTTTAAAGCGCAATTGTTATTTTCCCAAAACCGTAACCGTCACTGATAGTGATATATCAATTACTCGTTATCTTACTTCAAAACAAATTTAATAAAATGTTTGAATTGAATAACTTTAAATTTTATTGAATTCTGTGTTTTTCTCTGTGTAGTGCTCCGTAAATTTTTTTTTTTTTTGTTTTATGTAATTTAAAACAAAATTTGTTTTAGCAAAATACCAATTTGGCAAAAGCCTAAAGTTCAATCATATGTTTACAATATAATTTTTAAAATAAATAATAAATAAAATTTCAAAAACTTTAGCAATAAATACAGCATTGAGAGACCCCTAGGGGTCATAGAAGAAAATTAATACAAATTTATTTAAAAATTTATAAATGTAACACAATTTTATTTATACATTTTTGTTAAATAAATTCCTTGAAAATTAATCACATTTCCAAAATAATGAAAATATAAAACACCCAATACACGTTTTATATATATATTTTTTTTTGTAAAATTCATATAAATATTATAGAAAATTTTCTCATTTCTTATAAGCTAAAGATTAATTGTGGTCCTTTAGAAAATAGCACCCAAATCAGAGGAAACACGTACACAATCCACAATTGGGTATGACAACAAAAGTCTCTAGTATTTTCAGTTTTTTACCCTTTTCTTTTGCTCAGAAACAAAAACGTACTAGCATTATGAAATATTTAGCGAATGAAAAATGTTATAATTACTGTATACAGACACTCAAACAAATGTACAAATACATTAACAAATATTTTGTAAATACAAAAGTATGTGACATATACAATCCTGTTTAAGAATCCTTTTTCATAACTCATACTATATCATGGTTGCACATATTTGTATTTAATTCATTAGGATAAAACTTATTTTTAGATGACTTTAGGTAATTGTATAAATTACACATAAGAAAAAAAACTCATATCAATTAAAATATTTGTTTATTTAATTAAAGGTTTAATTGAGTTTGGGCCAATTAAAGAAATGGTTGTATGTTTTAAAATAAAAACTGTTTAATAGATTTAGCACAAATTAAATATCTTAATCATAGAAATCAAAAATTTATTAAAACTGCAGAAAATTCAATGAAAACTATCATCACTTCAAATAAAACACTGAAAAAATTTCAGTGAAAGATTTAATCAAAATTCCCAAAGTGTTCAATATTACTTTTAGTGTACTTTAATGGACTTTTAGTGTAACGATTTTCTCCATACAAACTTAGATGCTTAAGAGTAATCAGAAGAATAGAAAACTTTTCTAGGTAATAAAAAAATAGTTTGTAGGATTTAAATATTCTTTTTATACTCCTCGAAACTTTTGAACCAAATAATTCGCGAAACTTTTTTTAACATTTTTTTTCTCGAAATTTTTTTCTCTGAAACGGAAGAGAGTTCCCAACTTATTAAAGAAAGTCACAGAAAGGTTAAAAGACTGATTTTTTTTATATTTTTTTTAATTAAACGTTTTTGATGGCGCTACGAAATAACCCCCAATGAAATAACACCCAAACGACAAAATGAAATAACCCCCAATGAAATAAATCCCAAAAAAAAAATGAAATAAGTCCCAACAAAAAAAAATGAAATAATACCCAAAAGAAATGAAATATTCCCCAAAGGTGAAAATGAAATAACACCCAAAATTTGGGGTTGTTTCGTAATGAAATAACTCCCAAAGGAAGAAATGAAATAACCCCCAATGAAATAAGCTCCAAAGAAATGAAATATGTCCCAAATTTTTTTTATTTTTTGTTTTCATATTTTTGATTCTTTTGTTACACTGTTCAGTTTTTCTGCGTGGCGGCCTGCGGCCGATCTTAGGGGTTTTCTCCTCCATAGGACGCGGCAGGTGGCTTCGCTGAATACAGTTTTCCTGCGCTCGTCTCATTATCTTCCCTAGTGTGACGCGCGCAGGGAAACTTTATTCAGCGAAGCCACCTGCCGCGTCCCATGGAGGAGAAAACCCCTAAAAAACTAACAAATATTAAAAAAATTTCACTTTTAGCAAAATGAAATATCCCCCAAAAAATATGAAATAACCCCCAAAATAATTGCATATGAAATAATCTCCAAAGAATTTAAATGTTGGGCTTTATTTCATTGGGGGTTGCTTCATAATGAAATAATCTCCAAACCGTAAGATGAAATAATCCCCAAAAAAATGAAAAAACCCCCAAACAATTTTACACAATTTTTTTGGGGGTTATTTCATTTTTGGCCGTTGGGGGTTATTTCATTGGGGGTTATTTCGTAGCGCCGTTTTTGATTACCTCTGGAGGTATGGAACCCATTGCCGCCCGTCTAAGTCTTAAAAAATTGACTTATCGGTTTTTATTCTAATGCGCGTTGCTGATTAACTCGGGTGGTTTCGCTCATAACGCTCAAAGTGCAGGCGAAACGTACACACTAGATAATTGGGGTCCAAAATGGCATGATAACCCATTACCGCCCGATTTTTTTTTTTTAAATTAAAAGAGGGGATAAAGGGTGGTTTTCATTAGTTGTTTTCATTAGTTGTCTTCTATTGATTGATTTGAAAAATCAAAATATTGAGGGCTCCAAGATGACATATATGTAAATATTAACCCATTACAGACCGGCTTATTTTTTAAAAACCAAAGAGAGAGAGAGAGAAAAATGGCAGTTTTCTTTAGGTTTTTTCCTGCTTAATTTTTTTTTTTTCAATTACTCGTTCTTGGTTATCTTGGGATCGGTTTCGCCCACAACACTCCCAGTTGGACGATACGTACCATTAAAAAAAAATGGATATTTAGGTACACATACATTTAAGCATACCATAAACTACACAATATTTGGAGCTTCAAGAAGGCAGTTTTATTTTTGTATCTTTTCCTTTGCGCGTTCTTTTTTATATAAAAACTCCCACATTTTTTCTATAACTTTTGTTGGTTTAGGAACGACATAAATTTGCTCAAATGTTACAATTTCAATTAAGTGCCAACCATAACCATGGAAGTTCCATTCATCTGTTTTGAAATATTTTAACAAGGACAATACCACATTAATATTTTTTTTTTCATATGTATTTTTTGTACTCTTGTTCAGCCGATAACACAAGGCAACAAATTTTGGATCATCGATGTGTAAATGCTTGCAACATATATATAGAAGATTCAAGGTGTCCACACATTTTCATCCACAACTTTTTAACCGCTTGACCGATTTGGATTATTTTTAATCCAAAACTGGTTGGGAGAATAAAATATAGTCTGGTTAAAAATCAGAACTTTGCCTGACTCGCTATTACCAAAGACAGGCATTTCAAGAGGCTACAAAATAAAAGTTTGAACTAACTTTGCAAAACACTGTGGGAAATTTAGCATTTGAATCGTTTTTACTAAGATTCCTGGTTGCACTGTGTAATAAATGAATGAAAGTATGTGTGGGTGTTTGTGGATTATAATTTCCTATAATGGCCATTGTTTGGTGGAAATTTGATGTTGACTAGAGATACGAATGTCTATACAAATAAAGAATACTCTTATGGACATACTAACCGTTTCCAAAATTTGTTTCAGGAAATTATGGGAGAAGTAAATATTGAAATTAAAGAGCATAGAAACTCGCAATAAGTTACAGTGAATACTGATCTTGACTTTATATACTACACAGCAAAAATTTTCTTGCACGATTTGTAATGAAATTGTTCAACAAACTTGTGAAGTTTTCTTCAGAAAGAGAATTAAAAATTTATTTAAATTTATGAAAAACGTTCATAACTTTTAAAAAAGAATTTTAAATAAACCTTTTTTATTAGATTTAAATAAAATTAAATTTTTCATAAAATGTTATGAAAGACTGCATTAATTTAATGAAAAGTTTCAGTGGACAAATTCCAGTGACACTTCATGGAGCTATTGCAAAAATGCATTGATATCATACAGATAATTTTCCCAGAGAAGAATTGAAATTTTTTTTTATAAATTTTCTTCATTGTGTTAGGAATCGGTGTAAAAGTATTAAATATTACTTTTTTGTTTGTATAGAAAAATGTTGTTTGCTCACATACATTTACAGATATTATTCATATGATTGTAATGTTAAATGTTAACATCCTGTTGGCTGTGTTTATTTAGTTAGATATTCGTGTTGGTGTATGGAGAGGTTTGAAAATATTTTTCTAAAGGATCCATTTTCACAATTTTTTTCGTTTGGCATTAATATGATATGATGGATAATGGGCCATAATATTATGAAAAGAAATCATTATGGACAACAAAATAACATCTGGGCGCTCTCAAATAATTTTAAAGGGGAAGAGGAGCTTAAAAGTAGCCGTTATAAAGAGGAAATTTTAAGCACTTTCCTTAGGAAATTTGTTTTTTAAAAAACTTAAATAAATAAATAAAACAAAATTTAAAATAAATAACAATTAAATAAGAAATTTGTTTTGGACACACAGAAAAATATTAAAATCTAGAGAAAACAACATTAAATTAAATAGTAACAACTTTGAAATCAAACTAACAAGGAAAGTCTGTTGAGTGGTTAATTCAGATTTCCACGAAATTCGGATATAAGATAGAGGAGACGAAAGTAATAAAAAATTAGTCAGAAACAACCTACCCAAATCGCATATATACAGGGTAAATATAGGTTTCCAAGTTGTTCAAAACTTTTCGGTTTTAAAACTTTTTAATATTTTGTTTATACCAATGGAAAGGTCAACCAAATACCTTTCATTTGATACTAAATTTCAATGCTGTTTCTTTGAAGAAGCTTTAGCAACGCAAATAATTGAAAATTATGTTACATTTAACCCCAAATGTGAACCCTTAAATGTGAAATTGGCAGCTAAAAAGGTACATATTCTTATTTACTTTGTCCCCATTTATAACATATCCTTAAAAGGAACCCATCAAAGGTCCTTCCTTTGAAAGTTTGTTTTACTTTGAAATTTAAATATGTTTTTACTGTAACTTTTTAAAATACACTTATAATAATATATGTATAAATTACGAAATAACGAAAAATTTTGTTAAATTAACGAATTTTTTTTATTTCACGAAATTTTATTTTTTTTTACATATTTTTTGTAATTTTATGCATGGATTATGATGAATAATTAATTATAATGAGAAATTTTAAAATAACTAAAACATTAGTAAAATTAACGAAAATTTCGTTATTTTGACATGATTTATTGAATTTTTTAAATGGATTATTGTGCCCGTAATAACATCTAAAATGCTGTCATATTAATTTAAATACTAAAATGTAGTGTCCGACCGAACAGTTCGGCTAAAAAACTATATTTAATCGGTTTTTTGGTATCTAGAGGCAATGAGGACAAATTTTGTTATTGGGAACATGTTTGTTAAGCCGATTTAATTCGATTTTGTGTATAAAATTTTAGAAAAAAGACGAAGTTTAGCTATAAAGTTAAAAGTTCGGCCGCCGAACTATTTTCGATTTGGCCGAACTTTGGAGGCCGAACAGTGAATTCATTGCTTAAATACCGACTTTTATTTAAATTTGACACTTAAAATCGCATCTAATCAGCCCAATAAACATTTTTCCATTCTCTAAATTTGCTCATAATCCTTAAAATTACGGAATACTGACCAAATGCATTTTGTGGCCGAACTGTTCGGTCGGACACTACTAAAATGTTTATATTGTACTGAAATCATAATAACTTTAAAAAGTTTCGTACTTGAATATTTTTTTTTTAACATCCTGTAAAACTACTTAAAAAAAGCATCACGATAAAATATCCTTTAAAAATTTAATAAACTATTTAATATATATTTATTTAGTTTTTAAGTAATGACATTTAAATTATGATGTATAAAACAAGAAAAATATAATTTAAAATCGTTACAGTGCTATAAACAAATTTCAATTATAATAAGTATTCAAATCTGTAAGAAATTCTATAAATTGGAAAAATGTTTACAACTTTTTTTATACGTTTGTTATATATAGTTAAATATTTATTTTAAAATTATATTCCAGGTTTTCTATCAATATCGTTTATTTTTATATGTTCAAGTAAAAGCATTATTTATATTTCAGTATAAATGTGCTAAAAATGCAAATCAAAAGAAAAAACAAAATTGTAATAAAATTTTATTAAGAAAAGCACCGACTTATAAGACGCTATACGAGGCAAAAGTGAAATTTTAGATAAGAAACAAAAAAAAAAAGTTTTAACAAAGAGCAAATAAAGAAATCAAAATCCAGATTGATTCGCTTTAAAAAAAAACAGAAATTTGTAAAATATTACCAACGTTCTATAATGTATGATACTACCTATAATATAATCATGCAGAGTTTTAAATAAAAAATAAAAATTGGCGTCTCTAAAGAAAATGTAGAAAGAAATAAAAAAACTAAAAAATAAAAACTGCATAACAAGTATGAATATATACTTATTTTTCAATAAATTGAAATTGATATTTTTCATTTCGTGTGCATGATTTTTCCTAGTTATTTTTGTTCTGTTATTTTATTCGAAACTCTTCATTTCAAACTATTTATTTGCAATATGTTTTTCTCGTATTTTAAAAATATGAAAAAAAACAAACTTTTTTCACTTAAAATAAAAATTGTAACATTATCTTCATCATCGTCATTATCAATATCAATATCAAAATAAAAACACTTTCTTCAGATACATAAGGGTTATAACTTCGAATTCTTTTTGCACTTATAAAATGTTACCTATCCCAGCAGTATATTCCATAAAGCCATAGTCCATACACGGTTTTCACAAAAGTTCCCGCATAAACCTTTTAGAAGTTCGACACAATTTTTTTTTTTTAATTCAACTAAAATTTAGTATTTCGGTAATATTTTAAAGTAATTCGACTATAACGATAGCTATCGATCTTAAAGGACACAAACGTTTAAAAATTTTACGTGTATCGCAGATTTGAATACAAAAAGGATGAAAACGTTTTTCGAGATATTGAATTCGCAACCCAAGGAGCACATTACGATAAAAGTAAGTTAAAATATGTTGTGCAGCTGTTTTGGTCCACTAATGCAATGGTAAACTAATCAATGGTAAAAACGCGAAAAACATTCATTTCCAGAAAATTTACTTTATGCGGGAGGTTTTTGTTTCAAAACGACCAAAAAAAAAAACGATTTAAATTATTAATATAGTATTGCCCATCACGAGGTGATAGGTAAACAAATTTTGCAAAAAAAATAGTTATAACCCTAATATCCATAGAAAGATACACTGTCAATTTTTGTTAGTTTATAAAAATTGAAAAAAAACACATTCAAAGTGTTTCAAATTTTACAAATATAATAACAATAATGCTAAAGTGTGAGTGAGAACCAAAATAAACTTTTATGACTTAACTATGCTTTTAACACTTTTCCTTCTACCAAAAAAAAAAAAAAAAAAAAAAAAAAAAAAACCAAATACCAATTCTTCATTGCCAGGACACTTTTTGCAACATTTCATTGTTATACATTGTATTCATATACAAACTTATTTACGTACTCTTAATATAAAATTCTTTTGAATAGTTAAAAAATAAAAAAAATTTGAAAAAACTTTTATTTGAGTACAAAAGTACTTTTAAGTTTATTTTATATATTTTTTATGAAAAAAAAAAACCGAAAAAGTTATTTGTTTGTCAAGTTTGTACATGTCAACAATATTTTAGTGTATATAGTTTCTTTTTTTTTGTATCATTTATATTAATGTATACTAAATATTGCTATCGAAAGACCCAATAAACAGAAAGAGTTGTGATACATGAAAGGTTAACTACTAAACTTTAACATGAGATATAATTTATGGCTAGTTATTCAAAAGTTATTCGGGATTTGGTATGAACTAAACTTAATAAACAGAAGAAAGTTGAAAGATATATGAAAGCTTTTATAACACTCTTTCTATCGATATATGATTTATGTCGTTGAAACTTGTCGTTTACAAGTTCTAGGGGGAACAACTATTTTCGTATATTTGTACCACTTAATAACTATGTAATAAGTACGAATTCAAAATCCGACAATATTTAATTTTCCGGAAAAATGCGAAACTTTTCAAAAACTACCGTGGTCCCGGGATCACGCTAGAATGATAAATTATAAAATTATAAAATTATAAAATTTTTTTATTAAATCCTAATTTTTATATGCAAAATGTCTTACACGATATGAGATTTTTCATATAAATAAACTCCCCATTACAAATGATGATGATGACATCTTTTAAGCGAAAACAAACGCTTTAGATAGTTCAAGAAAAGAAACGAAAAAATAACAAAATATGACCTATACAACCCTTTTTGCACTAAGAAAAAGGAAACATAGAAAATTACCTAAGATGTGTGCCCTTGTGTTTTGCTTTGGTCTATCTACCTGAACCTATATTTATTTGCAATTTCAAATTGATAATTTTACCACACTACATTAATATTCATTACAAAAATTTAGTTTATAAATACACATTTAATATTAATGAAATACTTTTTGTATTTAATTTAATTAATCGACAATTACTCTCACAAGCCGGCGACAACACAAAATTTTAGTTGTTTTAATCCACAATTTTGTTTTATGTATGAAAACCTGATACAAAAATCTTCCATGGTTGATTTTTAATATTTCAAGAGTTGCACTTTTTAGTATCATTTTCCTCTTCTCTACTACATCTTTTAATATTTCAAGAGTTGCACTTTTTAGTATCATTTTCCTCTTCTCTACTACATCTTGATATGCCGCGACATCTACTTCATTCTGCGTATATTTTTCAATCTGGTTGCCGTCCGTTTAGCAAAATAAATTAGTAAATATTAGTAAAATGTTAGTAAGACATTAGTTCAAAACAGTTAAGTGCTTAATAAGTATAACTAAAATTTTAGCTGAAAACATAATTTTAGCAAAACATTTTCTGTAAAATAGTATACTTGATTAACAAGACGTTTTACTTACATTTCTACTAACTTATTTTTTTGAGTGTATGGTCTATTGTCACCAGTCAAAGTATCAGTAATATGACCGCACCCGACGTGCCATGGGATAGGATTAAATTAAAAAATCGATTAAAGTGTAAAAATTTAGTTTAAAAAAAAATCGCGGAAAAACTCATGGAAAAACATTTTGCTCAAAGAAAATTTCGAGTAATTTTGCAGAAAACAAAACTTCGTGGAAAAAGTTTCGAGCAAATAAAAATTGAATTAGAAATAATTAAAAATAACAAAAGCTGTTTAACCCACAGAAACCACAAAGTGTACTAGTTCTGTTAAAAGTCCCGCTTTTACCAGTCACAGGATAGGTCCTTTGAGGGCAATTGACTTATCATTCACAGCAACGATTGTAATTGAAAAATAATTTATTTATACATTAAATAAGTCTGGCTTATTTGATTACAAATTTTCAGAATTTTCATATTTCTTCAAATCTACATTGGTTACAAAAAAAAAGGGATTTGAAAGATCTAATTATTTATTGGGTTTTTTCAAATACATTTTCATATAAATATTACCACTACAAACTCATTCAGAGTAGAGAAAATAAAATATACATAAAAAAGGAAATGTTATTTATTTCTTTTGAAGAGTTAAAATGTGTATTAAATAAACATATCCTGTATGATTTATTTAATATTGTTTCTTATTTCAAATACTTTGTGCGACCATATATTTTACTACATAGATACAATTTACAATACAAAACTTATAGTTTATTGATATGATTTTGTTGTTTATTTGTTTGTTAGCATGTTTTCCAAAAATTAAGTAGATGTTTTTATGGTTTTCATATTTAAAAACATTTACCACTACACATCATGTTTGATTCTCAAGAAAAAGTTGTTTACATTAAGTAAGAAATACTTTGAAAACCCTCAAAGCAAATAGAAATTATATTATCAAGTGAGTAGATTAGGCCAAAACTAAAATAGAGCTTAAAAATAACGACTTTATAGCTCAAACAACGTAAAACCCATTGACATTTAAATTTAAAACCACTACGGGTTTTAAGGAAACATTAACGTTAAGTCACAATAGTTTTAATGTACAGATAATCCATTGACAATTGAATTGAGGTGTTGCATTTCCTACATCAAATTATATACTTTTCAAAAATGATTTTTATTTAAATTCAAAATCACTCTAGTTTTAAAGGAAAGCTTAAAGTTAAGTCACAATAGTTTTAGTGTACAGACAATCCATTCACAATTAAATTGAGGTGTTGCATTTCCTTCATATAAATCGCATACATTTCAAAATGTTATTTAAATTTAAAATATAAAGTGAAAATGTTTGGAAAACGAAAACCTAACACAATTTAAATTTTGTCGTTAAACCGTTTCAAAATCATAATAGATTTCCAAAATCTTGATTCAAATTACAGTAGTTAAGTGTTCAAAAAAAATGTATTCACAACTAAAGTGTAAAATGTGTACTAAATATTTTCAGAGTCCATGTATTGTTTTGGGTTCAGAGTTGAAAACAAATATAAAACTTTACCTTACATCCACTAGATTTCAATTAAGATTTTATTGAAATCTTATTTGCAAGAAAATTTAGTACCTCATCTAACTGCCGTACTATTTTAGAGTAATACATAAAATAAAACTTTTTACACATGTTGTGACAATATTTCAAATATATTTTCAAACAAATTTCTTATATATTTTACCATACTACGTACTCTAGTCAATACGCTTAGTGTTCATCTATATCTTAATATACAATATTTTCCATTATTTCTAAACATTTTGACCCACAAATGTTTTGAAATTTATTGAAATGTTAAAATGGCAATATATCTTAAATTTATATGTGAATTCAGTATTATTTATGGTAATTTGATCTAACAAAAATAAATTAAATATCCCAACAAAATGTTTTAAGAACAAGTTATAAATCTACACGGAAACTTTATTGCCTTAAAATTGTGCGTAAAAGATTTGAATTTTAATCAATAAAATAATATGATATTTTGAAAAAATGTTGCTGAAATTAACAAATAAAAAAAACACAATATATTTCAAACTAAACTTTCAATTCATACACCTAAATGTTTAAATTTAATAAAATGTAATTAATCATTACAAATTTAATTAAAATGGAATCAATTAAACTTTTAATCATAGCAATTAATAATTTAGTTACATTTTAGTCCAAAATTTCAATGAAAATTTTAATCGTATGAATAAAAATATTAGTTTAAAATTTATACAAATTTTGCTGAAATTAACAAAATAATTTATTTTAACTAAACTCAATTGATACAATTAAATGTGTTATTGGTATATTTTTAAAATAATTGCTTAAACAAATAATTGAATCAATTAAAACGTTTTATTCAATTATATAGTTTAATGAATTATTTAACAAATATATCAATTAAACATTAATTGCATCTACTGAAAGTTTAGTTAAAAATTATTTGATAGTTTCTATCCAAATTTGTTACAATTTCAAAAAAAAAATTTAACGTAATTGTTAGTTTATATGATTAAAAGTTTAATTGGTCCCTATTCCATTAAGTTTTTAATGATTAATAATTTTTAATAAAGGAATTTGTTATGATAAGTTAACAATGAAGCAACATTTTTTGCTGGTTTACAAAATATAAGAAAACTTTGAAATCATCGTTAAGAATTTTTAAACATGCCCGATAAAAAAAATATGATGCAACAAAGAAATGTATCGAATTTCATTTAGCATTATATATAATTGAAAAACAATTTGTTCCGTAAAATGGTGGATCGTATTGTTATCTAAATTCATTAAATTAGGTTGAATTTGATATAAGTTGATACGATTCAATTCAGTAAAAATAAATTTGTTAAGTTGAATAGAGGGGGCTAGATATAATGGTCCGATTATAAAGAGCCCAATATATATTTAACGTACAGTTAAATTTAAATTTTTGATTATATAATTTGTATATCACACTAAAATTTTTCAATATACATATTTTCAATGATAATTTTCGAGTTGATTTCAAATTTTGAGTTGATATTAAAACAGTGTAGGCGTTGTGGTGTAATGGTTAGCGCGTTGGACTCTTACACAGATGGTCCCGGGTTCGATTCCCGTTGACGACAACATCAATTTAGCAAAATACTATGTATAAGTTTTCTATCACTTATATGTATCGCAGCGCTCACCTTCGATGTTTCCATAGCACTTAACACCACCGAAGTAAAATAATGAATCAGGGCTATGAACAGCTTCAATAAATTCACCAACTCTACATCAGGTGGCGAGCAACAACTGTTCTAAGACTTACAATCTCGCGCAATTACAGTGTTGCCATGTTTGAAGCCCTTAATCCTTCACCAACTTTCATCTCTCACTATTCACTTTTCAAAGAAAGCAACACATTAATTAATAGGAAGAATTTCCTGAGTGTTGCTTCTCTTTAAAAAAAAATTTATTTAATTCTGCCACTCCAATTTTGTATAGCCCGTCTAATAATAAGATACAATTAAATATGCCGCTTTACGAAAAATTATAGTGGCAAGTAAAATTGTATTTTAATATACATGAATTCATACTTAACTATATTAAATTTTACAAAACTGGATCACATTATTTAAGATTATATAATAGTATTTATACTCGGGTGTATATTATATACTAAACCATCTCTACTCCTTATAATGTCTGGTTTATTACAGGGCCATCCGTTTTAGAGTAGTCGAGTAGCTCAAGCTACTCGAGTAGCTTGAGTAGTTAACGAGTAGCTCGAGTAGTTAACGAGTAGCTCGAGTAGTTAACGAGTAGCTCGAGTAGCCGGACCCCATCGGGTAGCTCGAGTAGTGAAAGTGCACTGCACTTTTTGCTCGTTTGAACTCATGCACAAAGCTAAATATCGTACTAAAGATAGGTATAACAAATGTATACTTTTTAAAAGATACAATTCCAAATAATATTCCTAGCAAAATTTCACCTCACTCGGATGAATATTGTGTCCTGGGCCAACTCGAAACCAACTCGAAAAAAACTTGATCAGTTCACTGACAAATTTCAAAAATTTTGTTCGCCATGGCCACAATTTTCATCAGATTTCTTTGAATTTTTTAATAGAGAATATTTTAATGTAGGCGACTCCAAAAGATAAAAGTATGCACCAAGAATATCATAAAAACTTTGTTTAAAATTACATCAAATGTTTAAAATATCCATATTTTTACAGTTTTCGAGTTTTTTTTCGATTATCAGTTGGCTTATCCCATAATCTTCGTCGGATCGCCACGAATTTTAAACATAGATTCTGCTAAAGTATGCGACTCCAAAATATAGCCAAAATATATTCCAAGTTTTTTTTTTATAAAATGGCATCAAACTTTTATAAATAGCACATTTCAACAATTTTGTATGGAAATGGTCGTAGTTTTTATGAGTAGTTTTTCGCCGACGCACAGTGGTCCAAATGCTTAACCTAGCCGGAAGAAAGTCATAACTCGCTTTTGAAAAGCCGCATTGGACATGGAACTTTGCACGTTCATAGATTTTATCAATAAAAACACTCACTAAAAAAATGGGCGCAATCGGTGAAATGGGCGTGGCAAATTTTTTGTTAAAAAATAAAAACAAATAATATACCTGTATTTTTGTAAAACATTATTTATTTATTTATCTAAAATTTCGAATTTTTATCACAAATTGTAATCTACATTAATAGGAGCTATAGAAAGAAATAATGTTTTCAATTTAATGAAATATGAATATGTATATGTATATACATATATAATCCAAATATTCAAAATGTTAAAGGCAAGTCAAAGACAACTGAAAATTATTCAAAAAACAACGGCCTGTGGTGAACAAACACAACAAATCGAAAAAGACAATATGTTTTCTTTAATCTGATTCAATTTTAGAATCGAGGAACGACTCTGGTAGAGAAGCATCTGAAAGTAACGCAATAACTTCTTCGCCCAAAGGCTCTGTACTGCGAGAATGCATAGAAGCCTTTGTTGAAAAAGAAGAAATAAGAGGATCTGAAGACAAGAGCAGATAGTGAAAAAGATCATGCATTGTTTTTTCGCGGGACATTTTTCGGGTGTGACTTTCTCGTATATTTCGGAAGTCTTTGTTTCGAGATTCCAATGCTTCTTCCGACAACATTCCTATAGAAGTGCAGCATATTGGATAATATCTGCACCATGAATGAGGACTTTGTGAACACTGGATGGCATGTAATACCATGAATACAATTGTATATATAGTTTTGCTGTATCCATGCCATACGTACGAAATGCATTCACGTTAATAGCAAAGCCACATGCCATTGTGTTCAACATTACACCAAATCTCTTTATTAATTCCTCGTCAACATTAGTAATTGATGAAGCAAGAGTTGGTTGCTGGAAGAATCTTCTAGCCGTATTCCCGTCATTTGTTGTTCCACATCCTGGTTTGGGAATATCAACTAACAAACCCATCTCTTTTCTTAGGCGATCAGTAATTTTTTTCTTGGTTTCCTTCTGCACAGCTTATCAAAATCCCCTCGAGCTTGCCATTTTTTTATATCAAGTTTATAAGCTATATGAAGGATGCATTCAAAGAACCGTATCCATGCATGCAACGTCGATAGGCCATACTCAAAAAGGCTTTCATTAGGTTGTAACTTTTCAACTGCCTTTAAGTCATTCATTATAGTAGGCGAAGCTCCACATATACCACAACGTTGAGGAGAGGAATCCGCGAGCATTGAGAAGATTTTTCCATCTATCATTGTCAAATAAAAATTATGGATGATATTAATTTTTTTGCCATATTCACACATTTGCGTTGGGACTATCGCAGCTATTTGAGTTTTTATCGCATCAATTTCTTTTGTAGCTAGAGAATTGCTTTCTTTTTCAAATATAATTTTAATTGGCCTACAAAATCTTGTGGAAGATGGGCGTGGAGTCTGCCAAATTAGTTTGTTACCTTCTTTAAGCTGCAGAGGTACCAAACAAACTGCAAACAAATGTTCATCCGTTCCATCGGCATCGTTCTCATTAAAACCTTGCTTATACCGCGAATGCCCACTGCTACCATCGCATCCCCATTTATAGGACAAAATAAGCTCTGTAGGTTTACACTGTTGCAAAACTTCTTTTTGCTGCTTTAAAAGTCTTTTTGCAGTGTGATCTACTAAGCTTTGCAAAGATACTTCCGCCGATATTTCAGAAATGTTGATACCATCATTTGGATAGCATTCCCTTTTGCAGCCAAAAGTTTATGGTATGAAGGGTAGATATCAGCGTTATGGCTTTTAGCTCCTGCACGTAAAAGACTATAAGTGTGTCTTGTGTATCCACCATCGATATACAAAACTAGCGCCTCCTCATTTGTGTATGGTATTGGTACTTTTGGAGAAAAGCTCAATTTTTTTTCATTTTTGCTGCTCTTGTCGGAGAAGAGTCTACGGTTTTGACAATGCCCGCAGCATTTCTTTTTCCAGACCTATAGAGACTTTCCAGCAGCAAATGTCAGTTCTTCTGGGGACCAAGTCTCAAATAAAGGTGCAACTTTCTTTCGCTTTGCTCTCTCTTATCTGAGAATTCTTTAGAAGGTCTGCCATAGTTTGATGTCGACGGCCGATCCAGTAATCCGTCATCCTGAGGTGCTGAAGAAGACTTAATTGGAATTACAAAATTCCGATCTAACCAATGTTTATTTGTAGTCTCGAAAACTAGCTTTGTTCGATTGGCTTGAGCCCACTTCTTAGCCAGAAACCATACAAACATTCGAGCAGATTGTTTCACTTGTTTGCAATAGCTATCCGTTTCATTATTCTGAAGCCCGATCTTATCAAAACATGTGATACAACAGCATTAAGTTTCTTATTTTGTTGTTTTTCACTATACCAAGCATCAAATAGTTCCCTCTTAGTAATGGACATTTTAAACTGTAAACCAAATAAAAAGCATTTAGGCAAAAAACTGGCAGCTAAATTTGAAAACATTGACAAGCTACCATTATACAGATTACAAAACCACAAAAAATAGAATTAAAGTCTTATAAATTCCCATTTAAAACTCTAGTTGAATTTGGACATTGAACAAAATGTTAACATATAAGACACACACGTACAAAACTGCATTTTTTTCTAAACAAAACATTTTATTTGAAATATAAAAATAGTAAAATTTGTTCCTACTTTTGTTAAAGTAATTTCAGCAAAAAAATAATTTAAAACTTTTTTCTTATTTTTCACGACAACTTTAATTTCGGTACTAAATATCAACTGAGCTATAATAGAAAAACAAAACAGCAATTACGTGTGTTTAAAACAAGAAAGCAAACCTGAAACAGAAGTTAAATAAATAAAAAATGTACCGTTATGCACTGTGGGCACTTGTCAAACTTATTATCAAACAAAATATTTAGTTTCGAAATAGTAAAAAAAATTACTTTCTTCCGGCTAGATGGAGAATTTGGACCACTGTTGCGACGGTGTAAATTTTGATCGGAAAACTCTAAAATTTAAAATTAGCTATCTATGAATATAGTCAATTCATAAAAGCGTCAAATCAACAAAAAATTAATTAAATTAAAAATTTTTTGTAATCTTAGCGAGTCTTTTCGAGTAGTAGTTGACCCAGGACTTAATGTTCATCCGATTAAGGTCAGATTTGCCAAAAATAAAATATATATTCGAAATTTACCATTCCAAAAAGTAATATTTTCCTTTTTATATGAGTTCAAACGAATAAAAGTGCACTTTCACTACTCGAGTTACCCGACGAGTAGTTCGAACTCGTGAACTACTCGATTATCGAGTTTCATGGTGTACTCGAGCTACTCGAGTTTTATTGTAGGCACTAGTTTATTATTCAAGTCAATTCTTTTTTTTTTTTAATATAAATGTTGAACATTTTAATAAATGTTTGTAAGGACATTTAATATTGTCAACCTTAATTAAAGACTATTGTTTTTTTGTCCTAAGACATTAAATATCAGTTGTGGCAACAACAACAAAAAAATATGGAAAACCAAAATCAACCACAGAGAAACAAAGGTTATGCCAACATTTTATACAAATTAAATATTGATTTTTCTTATGAATATTTAATTATAAATTTTGAAATGAAAAACCCTTAGAAGATGGATAGATAAAATGTGGCATAAACAAAATATATTTAAGGATAAATGTATAAAATAAATTTTTGATTGCTTTAATTAAATATTTAAATTTGAAAACTTCTAAGAAGAGAAGTTTTTTTAAGCTAATAGAAAAAAATTGTTGGCATAATAATTAAATTTCTGAGTCCTGATGTATAAAGAACACAAATTCAGGTTATTATCAGAACAAATATTAGTTTTGGGAAAATGACAACCGAACTGCTGATCAAAATAAATCTTATAAATGGTGTATCTAGTTAACACGGCAGCGACTTTCATGCAAATGCATAAATATAGTCAGTGGCTTATAAAAGCGATTTTTTACCAAATACTACTCTGAATCAAAGTATTTACAGCAAAATTTTATCGTATTTTGCTGCATATTTTTCCTGCATATTTTTGCTGCATAAAATAACTTCTATTTTTTTCAAAAAAAAAATCAAAAAATAACTTTTTTTGCTGCATATTTGTATTTTGCTGCATATATATTATTATAAATTAATGTTTATGCATATTTGTTTCCCTTAAGTATATATATTTTGCATTTTTTATTATTTGGTAGCATATTTGTGTCCATATTTTGCATATTTTTTAAAACTAAAATTAAGATATACTAAAGAATATGAAAAATGTATAAGCCTTGACACAGCTCCAAACTACCAAAAAAAACGAAAACAACCATATAGTGGAAATATTAGAACTTGCATTCTAATATTTGTCATATGGCAAGCCTGTCATTATAATTCTCATAAAAAAACTAGTCATTATGTAGATTTTGAGTAAAAACGGATTAAAATTTTTCATGGTGCAATAGGTCAGGTTTTTAAAAATTATATTCAATTGATGAACTAATGTTTAGCAGAAGAAATAAATTTTCGCGTTTTCTCATCCAGCATAAGAATAAAATATTCATCTTGCGGTTTTTTTTACATTTTTTAATAACTTTTGAAAAAGGTCCCATCGAGAAAAATGGATTTATTTCAAATGATTATTTTGCAACTCTAAATAAAAATTTTCCTCTACTACTTTTTATTTGCAATTTTAGACAAGAGGTGTTGATATATTTTTCCTATTTTCAAACCACTTAATTAAAACTAAAAGTTTATTTTTCGTCCTAGGAACGGTCTTTGCGATCACTAAGGACCATCGCATTCCCAGTAGGAAACTTGATATTTTTATAGTGTTTAGAGTTTTTTCCTTTTCCCATTTTTTTTCTTTTATGTTTTCTTGTTGTGTTTAATTTCTTCTTTTGTTTTGAACACACATGCAAAAAATATAGTTTTGCTATTAGCCAGCCCATATACACAAGCAACATTTGGGCAGACAGTAGAGCGTTTGCTATGTGATCACGTACTGAATTTTTTAAAATTCTAATTTATTTAAAAATACCTTTTTAACATGCCACTTAACTTGCCAACAAGGTGCCTAAAAATGTGGCAAATTGACCCATTTTATATGTCATGTTAATGTGACCGATCTCAGCTAATTTGCGACCTGTCCTGCCCTCGTCTCTTTTCAAATAGAGTGCTCACATAAATGAGAGCCATTAGGTTATTTCATGGTAAAGAACATCCATTTAACAGTTTAATGGGTCAATACATATGGTGGCAACCATAGGTCACAAACTTAGAATCATGAAACAAGAGTGTTAATGAATTTTAATATAAATGAGAATGTTTTGGTGGTTTAAAATAGAATGGTGGTTTAATAAAATACGAAATGAAAATGTGGTGCAATTGCGCTGATAAATCTTAAGACTGTATGCAAATATCTTTAAAACATTTTCAAAAAAATTATTTAAACAAATATTTTTTGTTGTGAACTATTATCGGTTCTGATTGAACTTTTTTGTTGTTTTACGCTGTTTGTGTTTTGCTGACCTTCGGGTGATGAACGTGTGGAAAGGCGATTTGTTCGTCCCCGAAGGATAATTTTGGCCAAGGTTGAGCCTGTTCTACTATAGGCTCCAGAGCAACGCTGATTCTGTTGTTTTCTTAAAAAAGTTCTTAACTCAAACTCATCTTTTAATAAACATTTTATACTTTGTTGATTTAAAAATACTTAGTCATATTTGTCATGTGAAAAATTCTATTATTAATTCTATAGCACTTTATAAATATTACAAAAAAAATCATATTACCTTAATAGCATTTTTCTCCCCCTTTTCAATTTTTGTCTATTTAATAATTTACAGTTTTATTTTAACTATTACTACACTACTCTTAAGTTTATTTAGTTAAGTTAATATGCACAAAAAAATTATATAAGCAGACCAATGACCCTTACCAAAAAAAAAAAAAAAATTATATAAAAAACCAAATGCATAGAAAAGGAAAAATTTATAAAAAATTTATAGTAACCAGCAATAAACATGGACATTATTATGATGAAAAAAAACCTCATCATTTTTATCACCAAACAACAGTATTATAATAATGCATCACAAATACAATTTATAGAAAACATGACAAAAAAAAATTGGAAAATTAAATGTATAAATAAAAGCCAACCCGTGGTATTATCATCATCACCCATATAGTAACTACTAGGGGTATTCAATCGGGTAACCGTTACTCGATTAGAGTATAGTTTTAATCAAACAATTGTTCGAGTAAAATAAAATGGTCACTTTCTAGTAATGGATAACTCGAACAATTTTGATCGATTAATCGAGTTAATCGAGTTAATCGAGTAAATCTAAATAGTTCTATTTCAGTTTATATTTCACAAAAAAGCTTAAAATTGTTTAGTATGTAGTATATTTACCAGTTACATACCGAGACCTATGCCTAAAATATCAAATTTTAGCAATTTCTTAAGATATTTCATATTAATTTTGTGTTTTATTATGTATTTTAAAGAAAAAACTCATGAAATACATTATTGAAATTATTCTAGTTACTCGAGAATATTAAAATCTTACTCGATTAATCGAGTAAGTTAAGAACTTCAAAATCGAGTTACTGGTTTACTCGAACAAACTAAAAACCCGAGTCTTTGAATACTCTAGTACTAGTAACACAAGGCAAATAGACAGACAGAAAGACACAAAACTAAACCAGCCTGATGGAAGGACAGACAGTTAAAATGACAGACAAATTACTGGCTGCCTAACTGAATGGGTGGACAGTAGGAGTATAACTTAACAAAAACTTTTGAAATATTTGAAACGGGCCGAATTAACCATAAACAGTAAGAGGCATTGAAGTCAGCAGAAAAACTTATTTTGTGGAAAAAATTAAAAAAAAAAAAATTCGTTGAAAACAAAAATTTGTGTTAAAAAAAAAATTTCGTGACAAATAATCGCGAGATAAATTTGATAAAAAAAAAAAAAAAACATTTTAAGAAAAAAATTATGCGGATAAAACTCAAGAAAGAAAAATTTCACCAACATCAATTCACCGAACACAAAATTGTGTAAGAAAACTTTCTTGATAAGCAAATTAGCAAAACGAATTTGGAGCAAAACATTGCGTGAAAAAAATCCAAGGAAATTTATGGGTCGCAATATATTTATGGATAACCTTCAAAAAGCGGAAAAGACATATAGATGGAGGGTATGGAGAAAACAGAAACAACGTTAACATTCAACCCGATTTTTTAATATGCAATTAACTTTTCTCCGTGTAGCAGATGTTTGTCTCAAATTGACCCAAGCTAACAATTTGTATTATAAATAAATTGTTTTCCCCTTATGGTTAATATCAGTTATGCCCCTTTTTGGACATACATTGCCAGCAAGTAGTAAGTAAAGATTTTCCAGCTTTTGCACACACCACCCAAGCAAAATAAAAACAAAGCTGGGTATTTGATCATCACAAATGTATACACATGATTATATACTAACTAATACATAAGTAAGTATATATTAGAGTGTATGATGAAAAGTGATGGAAGATGGTACAAAAAAAAATGCAAAAATATGGAATATGAAAATAAACTGCAATTCTAACCATTCATGTATTCATAATGATTTCTATCATTTATATGGTTGGGTTTAACTTTACTTTGAATTGTCTGTTTAAACATTCACGAAAATTGCATGGTATGTTCAGTTATTTTTATGATTTGTGTTCTAATAGGTGACATAGAGATAGAGATGTTTATGGCATGGTATTGACGCTAGTCCGGCTATTAAGCTAATCAAATTGTATTATTAAACTTTACAAAACAAGCGCGTCTCAAATCAGTACTCAAATCAGTACTCCAAGATTAAGATCATCGCAATGTGTGTTAGATAATGTGTCAATGATCAAAGTAAATATTTTAAAATGTTAAATTGTTTCTATAGGAAAAACTATTGTCTATAAAGTATATGTCGTTACCGGGAATCGAACCGGTAACCCTTTACATACTTGGACTATTAGTATCATCTTTTAACGAGATACACACACTATCACAGCCAACACAATAACAGTAATGCGAAAAGCCAGAATTTACTAATACATGAACAATTTATTTTCAATTGAAATACTTAATTTTTTTCCAATCCTTTTCACAAATTGAAGAAATTTACAAATTTTTAAAAAAAAAAATCACCAAAATTTTTAAGAAAAATCGATAAAATTAAAAAAACGCCTAAATTGAAAAAAATCGCAAATATATTAATAAAAAATTTGCCAAAAATAAAAAAACTATTAAAATGAAACAATCTCCTTTGCAAAAATCACCAACTTTAAAGAAAAAAAAATCAACTAACTAAAAAGAAATCTATAAAATTAACAAAAAAAATCTATAAAATTAACAAAAAAAATCTATAAAATTAAAAAAAAAAATCTATAAAATTAAAAAAATCGCTAAATTTAAAAAAAAAAATAAAAATCTAAAATTTAAAAAAAAAATATATATATAGAATTTAAAACAAAATCTTTAGAATTAAAAAAAAATTATAAGATAAAACAAAACGCTAAAATTAAAAAAAAATCATAAAAAATTTATAAAAATTTAAATAAATCGCTTAAATTAGAAAAGGTCGCAAAAACTCAAAATCGTCAAAATGAAAAAAAAAAAAAAAAAAATATGTAAAAATCGACGAAAGATCAAACTATTTTCGAGATATGGACGTTTTTGCTTTTTTATTTTGCGATTTTTTTTTCCTCCTTTTGGAAATTTTTTGTCAATTTGTAAATTTTTGTCAATTTGGTAAATTTTTTGAAATTTTTAAGATTTTTTAAATTATGGTGATTTTTTAAATCTTCGCATTTTTTAATTTTTGTGACTTTGTTCCAATTTTAGAGTGTTTTTTTCTCATTAGCAAATATTTTAATTAATATTCGATTTTTATACCTGTGTACCACCTGGGATAATGTTGCTAAGCTTGTTGGCTGGCTAACAGCAAACTTATATGTTTTACAGGTGTGTTTAAAATTCAAAAGAAACAAAGTAAAACAAAATCAACACTACAAGAAAATAAAGGAAAAAATAGAAATGCTCCAATGTTACAAAAAATATATTTAATAGAAGTGCAATGATATGACTTCGATCAACCAGTCACGGGATAGCTACTTTGTGATAAATTATCTCATTTATTAGCTTTTTCTGCATTCTTTATTACAATCCAGTATTTTACCAATAAAAAAAAATGTTCAAATATCGATTTTTCATTTTCAAACGGCCGCCCATTTTGATAAACAAATTTCTAATTTTTATGATTGAGCATGGGACGATAAAGGCATTCATTCTAACCAATTCCCCGTTTTGCTTTCAGATAACCATGAGTCCCAGAAAGTTGCGTACCAACAACACACCTATGTTTTGGTAGACTCTACCATGGAGGCCGAGAACTTTTCAAACAGCCCACTCACAATTTCTTAATTTTGTATTTTTCATGAAAAACAGAATTGAAACTTTTTTTGTGCCGTTTTCCTTCCACAAGTTTCTAAAAAAAAAAACATCTCAAATTCAGTGTAGGGTAAAAAACTGAGTTCAAACTGATCTCTTTTAGTATATTTATTTACATCTATTTATAATGGATTTTTTTCTTATTTTGAACTGGTCAAGTAAAGCTAACCTAAGTCATAGCCTTATATGCTGCTTAAAATTTAAAACATACAAAAAATTCTATTTGTATAAATACAACATTTGGTTCATCATGTATTCATTCAACTGGGGATTTTTTCTATACACAACTGCCACTAAGCCATCAACTACTTACTAGCTGATATTATTTATGTACTCTAGTATTTGCAGTTGGTGCTGCTGCTGCTGCTGCTCTAGCATAATAGTCTGACTGGATTTTATCATATAAATTTAGCTTTAGAATACAAGCGTTACAAATGTACATTTTATTTAGTTATTCATTCGTTTTACTAACTGTTTGACTGGTATACTGAAGAACTGTCTGTTTATAAGTCTGTCTATTTGTCCGCACTTTTGTCCCGCCATTTGTCTGTCCTTTTGCCGCTCCATTTGTCTGTCTATGTGATACATTGACGAGACTGTAAAACTATTTGAGTTTTAATGACGGACTGTCTGTCAAAAAAAAAAAAAAATTTATATATTTTTGTAGTTGTAGTAGATTTTATATTGCCTTAACATAGCTAGAGGTTTTAAGCTTTTTTTGTTTTTTTTTAGTTTTTTTTTCTCTTTTATAAAAAAAAAGCTAAAATCTATGATGTCCTTCAAGCGGTCAGTAATCTACTTGACTTTTTTTTTCATCAAGCAAAACAAAATATCTAAACAGAAAATATTTTACACATGCATCACTGTAGACGAGAGACAAGAAATATTTTTTAAAAGTAGGTATTTGAAGGAATAAATTATATCAAAAAAAATTTATATGATTGTTTTTTTATTTTTTTTTTTTTTTATATATTGAGAAAAAAAATTTTGCGCAAAAAAATATGTGGAAAACAAATTTCGCTGGAAAATAAAATTTCTGGAAAACAGATTTAAGTGATATTCCCGCCATTTTTTTTTTATCAATTTGTCACAAACGAAATGACAATTAAATATACTAGGATTTTCACTCGATTAAAAATGGTTCGATTAATCGAACAAATAAAACCAAAATTCGAACGAGCAATATATCGCGTTAAAACACATTTTAATGAACATCGCTAAAAAAAAAAAAA
>CM037854.1:230614811-230635836 GCA_021234595.1 Delia radicum
AATTTTGCCAAAAATTCATTAAAACTCAATTGAAAATATATATTTAAGAGGATTTTTCTTAAAAACGTGAAACAATCAGGCATTGGCAAAAGTTTATTGTAAAAAAAACTTTTTTTTAACATTTTTATCTACTTTTGGACTTTGTGAGCTTTTTTAAATGGTTTTTGTACAACTAAAAAGAACATTTATTAGTTTATATGATTAAGCAAATCATTATAATCAATTTAAATTTCAGTAATATTTCCTACAAAACAGAAGTTATTAATAAACTTTCCCATAAGACAATAATTACTCATTCACTCAAAAAAATGTTCAAATAACAACAAATGCCAACAAAAACTTATTGTTTTTTTTTTACAAATATTATGAAAAATCGCTGAAACTTACTGAAAGTATAAATCAAAGGGAATTATTCTAAAAAAAGTACAAATCAATCTTTGGGTAAAGGCAATTTTTTTATCTACTTTTTTGACAGATGAGTGCTATTTTAAATGGTTTTGTATAAATCAATACAGAATTGTGCGCCCCTCTAGGCTAGTTGGTAGCGCACTGGCTTATCAGTGAGGGGGTCGTGGGTTCGATTCCCACCAGAGGCAATGGTCTTTGTTCGCTACAACGAGCCGAAAGCCATAGTAGCTAGTGCTCGATTAGGGTAACATGATATAATTTGTAATTATATGATTATTAATTAATAAAACAAAAAAAAAAACAAATAAAAAATTTATTAATTTATACGATCTTTTTAAATCTTGTCTTTTGGATAAATTAAAAAAAAAAGTTATTAATATCTGTGATTTGTTAATATCTTGTATTTAACATAAATTTAATTTTAGTTATACTTCCTTTCATTTAAAAGATATTGAGCAAACTTCCTCACATAAACCATAATTAATATAAATCATACGCCTTCATACAAACAAATTTTCAAATAATTATTATGCTAACAAAAACTTTGTGTTTTTATTACAAATGTTGTTCAAAATTAATTAAACTCAATTAAAATTATAAATAACAAAACAATTTGACTAAAAAAAAATGTGAAAATCAATAATTAGGAAATAATTTTTGTAAGCCAAAGTTTTTTTAAAAGCTTTGTTAAGTGGTTTTTGTATAAATAATAATAAAATGTATAACACTAATGATTTGTTTAAATCTAGTCTTTTATACTCATTTAGCATTTCCGCAAATTTCCCTTCCACACACACGGTATTGCGTATACTTAACCAAATTACCATAATTAATATTATTCATACGCCACCATACAACAAATTAAAAAAAAAAGAAGTGTTATGACCTCAATAACTCAGATATTCTTAATAGTTTTATTAAAATTCATTAAAACTCAATTGGTTTCTTTATTAGAAATCCCATATAACACAGCCTTGTTCCTTTACTGTACTTAAATCTAGTTAGAATATTTCCAACTCTTTTAGTTATAATACATTGCCAATATGTGATTCTTATTTCCACATCATTTTTCTTTTGATTAAAATTTTGGTGCTTTGTTTTTTTCAATCATTTTCATTATAATTTAGATTTTCTTTATACAATTTCATTAAAATCTGATTTTTTGGCCTTAGGTTACTTCTGTTATATTGCGCGATTTCCACTAAATATCTTCGTTAGTTTGTGTCTTTTTTTTTTGTCAATTACGTATAATGAAATTTCGTTTGTTTATTACAATTCAAAATAGTACAACAACATACACTGCATCTATAATGTCTTTTTTTTTTGTACGGTTGTGTCACTAGCGTTAGTGTTATCTAGCCCCTGGCTACGATCTATGAGTGCAAAACCCAGTAAATAATTGGTTTTTGGAATGCAGTGTCTATAAAATTCGATATTGAGTTGCTGATTTCATACCTTTTGCCTTTACGTAATTCTGATTTATTAAGCATAATAGAATTGACATTGTCACATAATTTTTATCATTTAGTTGTCATATTTGTTAAAAGAAAAGAAAATCGGTTTAAGGGGGGGACATTACATTTGCGGCAGAGAAAACAGACATTTTTTTAAAAATTCATAACTCAGTCAAAAACAAACATTTTTCCAAAAAATATATTTTCCACTCCAACATGGTGTTATAGAGCTCCAAACTGGCAGCAGAGAAAAAAAACGGAGCCTCGTTGTTGCAGCGCTGGGAGTCGCAAAAATTGTCCGATGTGGAAAAAAATGACTTTTTTAAATCTTAACAAAATTGGTTATCGTATGACACGAGCTTTTTTTAATTTTTTTTTTTCAATTTTTGGTGATGTTCCAAATTTAAAAGTGTGTTTTTTTCGAAACAAATTGAAAAAAAAAATTAAAAATTCATAAAAAATCTAAAAAAAAAAAATTTAAAATAAAAAGCTCGTGTCATATGATAGCGAATCAAGTTTAAAAAAATACAAAAAAAAAAAATTTCTTCAAAAAATGAACCCGCTAGTGCCGCAAGCAGTACAAAAAACACGGTTTCGAGATAATCGCGTTCAAAGTTTGTGAACAACGAAAAAAAGGTTAAAATTAAAAATGCGCTCTCACTAATCCGGCTCTAACTTTTGAACCCCTAGGAATTTTTCCATGAAATTTTTTTTCTTAGAATCATTAAGAACATTTACTAAAATACAAAATTATAAAAAAAAGTCGATTTCAAAAAACGGTCAATGTCATGTCCCCTTAAATTTCTGATTTCGTTAAATGCTGGTTTTATCAAATATAACAAATTTGTCATTGTCACACAAATTTTGTCATTTAGTTGTCATGGTTTTCTGTTAGTTTTTTGTGTGAATCATTTTTATGGTAAATTGCTTGCATTAAAATTCGGATTTCATAGTTTTTACCTTAAACGCTGGTTTTATCAAATATGACAAAATTGTCACACAATATTTCATTATTTTATTGTAATTTTTTCTGTAAATCACCTTTTTAGTAATATAACATATTTATAAAATTACCTCATCAATAAATAATTTCTTACTTGGCATCCAACTTTTTGAATGTGAATGTGTAAACGATGGTATTATCAAATATGACAATAATGACAAGTGACAGTCACTTATATTTTGTTACATTTTTGTCATTGTCATATTGTTAAAAAGAAAGAAACAAAAAGCACTTGATTTTTATCTCTACAGTCGTAACCCATTTTTTTTCAAATCATTAATGAATAAAAGTGTTAATGTTACATATTTTGTCACACTTTTGTCATGGTCACAATATTTTAAATACCATAGATGAATTGAAAATTTTTCTTTAGGCAACGTATTAATGAACAATCAAATAATCTGCTAAATTTTGTCACAATTTTGTTATTATCTTTGTAATTTGAATAAGTGTTCAGAATTAAGAGATATTGTTTTTCTAAAATATATATATATATATATTTCTTAAATATTGTCTCAGTACTCTCATAGTATTTAATATAAATCCGTTTTTTTTTTCTTGCTAATATTTTTGGGCTTTGTGTACTGGGTTGCTCATTGGCCAGTGTGAAAAAAAACTAAGTTTCATGAAAACAATGTTGCAACTACATGCATCACATCTAGCTCTGTACGACGATGACTACAACTACTACTATGTTAAATGCAATTGATAAAAATCAAAGTACCCCCATGGGCTATTAGTATTCTTTTTTTTTTTTGTTATTGTGAGCTTAGTCTTTCTTTCGCAATAATACAATTTAGCATAATGTACACGTAATGTCCACCAAAAACGAAATTCGACTGAATATAATTTCAGATAGCAACAACAATAGCCAGCAAACAACAACAACGAAATTATATACAATATTCTCCTAAGAGTCATTACGACGCCAACACGTAAAAGGCATAATTGCAATTGTTGTGATGGCAGTCATCGTAGTCGTCGTCAATTTAAAGTGTGCACTTAATTTGAAATAATGTAGAGATGATGATGATGACGATGAGGATGGTGCCGAGAATGGTGCTGTATTAGCCCGAATAAAAAAATTTACATAAGTTTTTTCATCTTAAACTATATTGCAATATGTGGTTATATATATATATTATATATCATATGTTTCTTATGTTGTAGCATACATAGAAAAAACTGGAGTCACCAACAATGGAATTTGTAAATTCAAAATCCATCATTTTTGAATTCAAATTTATTTGCAACAAATTTTTTATTTGAAATGCTTATAAATTGTAGTTTTTCATACAAAAATTGTTTAAATATCCACAGAGGTGACTTTGCACATAACAAACAAGTTTTCAATTTTTTTTTTGATCAATGGTGATAATCTTTAACTTCGAGGTCATATATTTTTTTTTTTTTTTTTTTTTTTTTTTTTTTTTTTTTTTTAAAAAGAGAGGCAACACTCAGGAAATACTTCCTATATATTTAGTGTGTTGCTTTCTTTGGAAAGGGATAGTATAGAGATGAAAGGTGGGGAAAGATGAAGGGCTTCAGACATGGCAACACTGTAATTGCGCGAGATGATAAGTCTTAGAACAGTTGTTGCTCGCCACCTGATGGAGAGTTGGCGAACTTATATTAGTTCTCATGTAGTGAGTAAACTAGTTTATATGAATGTTTGATGTTTGGCATGGGATTGTTAACGCTTTCATAACATGTTCTGATGATGGGAACCTAGAAAATTCCCGAAATAGATTTATCAACACATTCCTGAAAGGGTCAAATTATAAATTTGGATACAAAAAATAACTCTATAGTTTATTTGTTACGACAATATCCTAATAAAGAAATATAGAGCATGGCCTCGAACTTGAATAATTTTCATTTTCATTGCACAATTAAAAGTCGAAAAAACATAATTTTTATTTTTAATAAAAATTATATCAAACTTGATTTTTTATTTATTTTGTGTACAAATTATGTTTAAAAAACTTAAACATTTTATATTAATAGATCCAATTTAATCTCAACATATATTATTCGATCCACCAAAAATTACTTATCTTTTTGTATCTAATTAGTTTACAATTTTTGATCGGGATCTATAGTAGCTATCAAAATATAGAAAGAATGAACTGGTAGCGGGTTGGCTTTAAATTTGTGTTAGTAGTTGTAAGCATATGTGAGTGAGTAAATGACTGACTGCAGTTGTTAAAAGTGAAGTAAATGAATGATTGAATGTGTTTGTTCATTCGTTTCTACAGTTTTGTTGAGGGATTTTTTTTTTTAAATAAATGACTGCATATAAAACGTGTTGCTGTTACTGACCAATGGTCATTAAATGAAAACCAATTTGTTTTTTTCGTTCTTAATTTAATTTTTTTGAAAGGCCACTAAATATTTTGAAAGCCCTAAAAAAGAATGAATTTGCTTTTTTTTTGTATTGCAGAGTTATATACATAAAATTAAAATTATTTTTAAATTAAGCAAGTAACAGACTGTGTCATAGCAATCTGACTGTCATAATACAGTGTAACGAATTAGGGATACAAATGAAATAAAATCAACAACAAGTATTAGGCAACTTATTTACTAAAAAGGACACTAAACAGTGGTGAAACCCACAACTCTTCATTAAACTCGACAAAAGTGAAAATATTTTCTATGAAACATCCCTGCGCGGTCTAATTTTTAAGCGGTTTGAAGTTGTTCAAAACTTTTTTGTTTGAGCATTTTATAAAATTTTTTTTATTCTATAGAATAGATCTCAGAAATACCTTTCGTTTGTTACACAATTTGTATATATTTCCTTTGGATCCGTAAAACGTAAGAAACAAAAAATGGGTTGAGATGTGATCTCACATTTGATAGTTTAAACATGTGATTGAGCACGTAAAAAAATAGTTTGTTTTATAGTATTTAATCCCTTACAATATATCCAATTTTCATTATGATTTCCGGGTTACACCATCGTGTAATTTCCTTGTTAATTTTTTGTTAAGCTTACAAATTTTGACAAAAAACCATTTTGTGACGTTTCTGTCACACATTGTCAAACTAATTTTCTTGAAAGCAGTTATGTAAAATAAAACAGATTTTTCATAACAAATTTTGTCATAAACAATATATTAAAAAAAAAAATAACAATATTGAAGTACCAATATCAAACGAAAAGTTGTTATGCAAGTCATTGTCTTACAATTTGGCCACTAATTACGACACATTTTAAAATTTTGTGGTTGTCACGGTTATAATTTTTATGATGTATTAAATACAATATTGTCATAGGCCTCGCCATATCAATGATTTTTACAAATATGACAAAAGTGTGACAAGACAAGACCAGTATATTTATTTGAATTAAAATAAGTACGAAAATTTAATAATATGATGATTAATGAGAAACTCTTTTGATATTTTTAGTAAAAATGGTTGGATAAGATGACAATTGTCATTTACAAGTAAAATTAATTCTAAAGTTTAAGCCAAACTTGATGACAACATTTTGATATTAGTCTTTATAAAATTTTAACTATTATGCATCACAAGTTTTGTTAAGGTATCGTCATATGTTTTGTCATATTTTAAATTTTAATAAACCATGAAAAGTCTAAAGTCCCGCAAGAAAAATGTATTTAATTGAAATGAAAAAATGTGATAAAAGTATGACAGTTTGCGACGAGTTCATATTAAATTGTTGATATTAAAAGATGACAATTAGTACATTAGGACAATATCCTAATAAAGAAATATTGAGTATGGCCTTTTCATAAAATAAATTTTATTAAATTGACAAATTTGTAAGCAACTTAAAAACCATGACATCTTTCTAACCAATGTATTATTGTCATAATACGTAGATTAATTCTAGATATCACATGAATTTTAAATAAACTTTTGTTTGATTTCAAACTCAATTTCAATTAAAAGTTAATAATATATAATATATATTAAACATTAAATTGAAAATGAAATAATGAATCCCAAAATGTACACTCACAATATTTTATAGTTAGAAACAAACGAATTTGTACATTAAAACTATAGAAAAAGTTGTTAAAAACAGGACTACTGATTTTTCGTTTAAAACAATAGTAATTTTCAATTATTTTTAATTGTTAAAAAATTAACTAAAAATATCGATAAAAAGAAAGTACTTTCGTTTTTTTTAACTATTAAAAAATAATTGCTAAATCCGTTAAAATAAACTACATTCGTTTTTTTTGACTATCAAAATATTACCGAAAATCCATAAAAATAAAAGATTTTCCATTATTTTGACCATTAAAAATTTAACTACCGAAACTTAAAAATAAACGATTTTCCTTTATTTTAACTATCAAAATTTTACCCCCAAAAACGTAAAAATAAACGATTGTCGTTTATTTTAGCTATCACCAAATTTAATTTAAAAGAAATAAAAACACGAGTTCGTATTTGTTTATGTTTTTGGTTATATTTTTTATTTAAAACTAATTTTTTTTTATAATGTATTATTTACATAATAATATATGTTAGGATTTATTTTTAAAACAAAATAATAAGATTAATTGAATATTAAAAAATTTTAAGTTATATTTAATAATACGACAAAAGGATATATACAATAAAAAGATAAGACGTTATATATAAAAAGAATAAGTTAATAAATTAGATAATACTACTAAACCAAGCTTACTGACCTTACAGATTGATCCTAAATATTTCGACCACGCTAATAACCAGTTTTTACACTTATGGACTAGATTTTTCACAAGATTAAAGATCTGCATGTTGTAACGAAGTTTTTACTACATCAAATTTTAAAAATATGATATTTTCTCTTAATTTTTTTCAGTTAATTACTGATAAGACCCTCAGCAACATTTGGGTATCCAATTTGTTTAATAAATACGCAGCATTAAGCAAGTTAATTCGCGGGGTTTTTAGGTTTTACTATATTTTACTATTTTTGAACAATTTATCATCTCACTTCGAAAAGTTATAAATCATTATTGTGCATAAGCAAAAAGACAAATCTGAACAGTTATTTCGTGAAAAAATAAAAAATACAAAAAAAAACGAAAAAAATACACTTCATGCACAAAGAGCGAATGGCGCCTAACATTTGTATGGCAGCATAACGAAAAAGGATGACCTTTAAATTCATCTTTTAGTATAATATGTAAATAGCTTAAAAAACTATGTGTACGAAAATTCAGCCAGAAAAGTTAATTTTTGCGAGGGTTACTTTAACAAAAGCTTTTGTGAATGATTTTTTATACACGTAATTAAGCGAATTTTAAGTTATTTACGTATTATCATAGGTCATCCTTTTTTGTTATGCTGCCATATAAATGTTAGGCGCGCTTTTCCCATAAAGAGTACTTTCTTTTTTTATCTTTTTATACGAAATAATTATTCAGATTTGTCTTCTTGCTTATGCATAATAATGATTTCATGCTTTGCGAAATATTATGGTTAATTGTGCAAAAATAGTAAAATCTAGTAAAATATGAAAAAACCCACAGATTTACTTGTTAATGTTGTTTAGTTATTAAACAAATTTAATACCCAAATCTTGGTGAAGGTCTTATCAGTATTTAGCAGAAAAAATTAAAATTTTAAAGTTGTATGTAAAAAAACTTCGTTAAAAAACTGGTTACGCCAATTAAATTAGCGAGACCGAAATATTTAGGATCAATGGTAGGTACTGTTGTTTTCGATTCACTTTTGAAGCGCTGTATAGTAAATTAAAACAAACGAAAAAACTAACTTATAGGAAATCTATGTACACATAAAAAACAAGTTATTTAAATTGGCACCAAAAATGGGGATTTGTAAATAAAAACATTCATTTGTCGATTTGTTTTTAATCTAGAATTGTTCTTTTTGAAGAATTTTCATATAAAAAACCACAATTTACAAAGACTTAAAGAATTTTTTGGAAATAAATTTGAATTTGAAATTGTATTTACAAATTCCATTGGTGGTACCTAATGCTGTTTATGTGTAATACCATTAAAACTGAATATAGTAGGCATTATAAAAAAGTGTATTTACAATAGCTTATCATATCCTTTAAAAAACGATGATATGCATCGTAAACTACTGCCTATACAATCAGATTTTAGGTCTATTCCGCATAAAACTTTTTGAACAAATAACCAAAAGTTGAGGCTGTTAGTGCTGTAGTTGAAATTAAAGACTTGGTATGCTTTAAAGCATAACGCTAATGCTGCGGCCACTGAATCCATTTTGAAGACTATTTGGTCAATTACAACAAATATGCCTTCAACATTAAAAACATTTTTGTTTATTAGAAGAAATGGTGGATGTCCGCTGTACAAATCAAGTTCAATATCGGTATCAATAATTTTAATTGTAGATATTTGAGAGTCGGCGATAGTTGGCTTTCCAGTGTTTTTGAAATGCCGTTCCGGCTTCAAACACCATGAAGTACAAATACAAATACTGCATCTTTAGAGTCTGAAAACAAAAAAAAAATTCATTTAATATATCTATTATTTTTAATTGTAAACAGAAATTACTTTGATCCAGTTTTGGCCATTTTTCTTGAGCTTCGCACCATATTGAATTCAACCTTTTATCTTTCAAATTCATATTAAGGTATATTGGTAATATGGTATTCATTTTATTCCAGTTACCAAAAACGTTTTTGTTTTTTCAGGATAACGCACATCGAAATCAATGGAAATCTGTGTATAAAGCAGCACAAAACATATGAAGATTCATGTTAGCCAATTCGTGGATATTAGGACATTTCAACCCTTCCACTTTTTTGGATTTTTGAAACTCTTGAAAGGAAATAGATTTTTCATGATTTTTTAGAAATTTTTGAAGAGGTCGCTAGAATGGATGGTTGTGCAAAAAAGAGGTCATGAAACAAAAAAAAAATATTTTTTCTCTTGCGGTTTGATTTCACTACTAAAGAGTTTCAGACAACAATACAAAAAAATTGTAGTACAAATTATTAGTTTAAGGTACACTCATATGACCTCACAATTAAAAATTCAGAATTTTAAAACCTCAATAACTTCAAAAATAGGCATCGTTTTTGCACGATAGGTCTTTTTAATACCTTTTAATTGATACAAACTTCAGTTATACACAAAATTACATACCTTTCGTCTACATTTCATGAACAAAATTTACAATTTTCACATTAAAAGACATCAGAGTGTCCCTTAAACTAATAGTTGTACTCCAAATATTTTTTCTTAAGTAGTGGTTTATGTAGTTTTTGAAAAAAAAACTACATTTCAGCGACACCTTATACCTTTTAAAAAAATTCATAAAAATCTTATGTGCAATAAGCTTTTATATTCCGTTTCAAGAGTTGTAAAAATCCAAGAAAGTGGAAATGTTGAAACGCCATAATAGATATATATAAAAATTTAGTAACATTTTTGCAAAAATTAATATGAATATTAGTAAGATAAGAATAGAAAAAATAAATCTGTTGCATGCACAAATATTTAATTATATTTGAGCTGAATTTTTGTTAATTGAAAGTAGCAAATCAATCTGGTAAAATCAAAAAAATTTACTAAATATTAGTAAAAACTTAAAAATTCAAAGTTTTTTTTATATTATTTTTTCAATTTCAATAAATAAATGACTTCAGTTAGCAGTTTACATTTTTTTTTAGCAAAATATGTTTTTATTATCATTTTACAAAATTTAAGACAAATATAGCAAAAATTGTGTTGATATTACAGCTTTTGTTTGCTTTTTTTAGTCTACAAACATTTAGTAAAGGTTTTTGCTTATTATATCAGATTAAATTGGTATTTTCAGATAACTAAAATTCGGCTCGAATGTAAATAAAATTTTGTAAAGTTAACTGGTTTATTTTCACTGATCTTATTTTATTCGTATTTAGCAAAAAAATTTGCAGTTTTTTCTGCAACGTCATTTTTAACTAATTTTTAGTAGTTTTTATGTTATTTTTACAGGTTTATTTCTATGAGTGTACTTGAACAATAAGTCATTAATCATAATCATGTAAACATACCCAAATAATCCCTATTACAAATAGTACCTATTACATTAAACGTGTTCAAATTAAAAAGATTTTTCCACCAATTTGCGAATTTAAATTTTTTATATATAAAATATTAAAATTATTAATGTTCCATTTTCACCTTTTGCCATTTTACGAAAACATGCAAGACGATTTTAACAAAACTTATGATCGACACTAGACAGAAGTCTATATAGCCTTACAATGTGAAACCAATGTCAAAAATTTGTTTTTTTTTTTGTTTTTTTTTTTTATGTTATTTTACGTTTTTGATTTTATAATCATAAAAATTCAGTTTTAAGTTTATACAAAATGGTTTCTATTTTTGAATTTTGCAAAACTTAAAGCAAAATACAAAATTAAAACATGGACAAAATCTTAACCCATTATGGATCGCCAGTCCATTAGAGTATATTTCTCCGATAGGAGGTGCAGTAAAGCTCCAAGAGCAGCACAAATTTTATTTTTAGTCATTGGCCTAAGGCTCCACGAAGTTTTGTTAAAAAATCTTCAGCCGTTTAAGTTCGATCGTCAAAGGCTTAAATATTTACAAACGCTTACAGTTGTAATTTGTAAATAAGAGATTGTGGTGTTTGGCATGGTTGTGTTTCATTAAAAAAATCACATGATGGTTTAAAGTTTAAACTTTAAACAAACTTTTATGTATTTCTGTACTAAATTATCCCAAAGATTTTTAATTTTCAGGTAATTTATTACGTAATCAATCAATAATTGGTACGCTCTTAATGTAAAAAGGTCATATTAGATTCTTTATTTATTTACAGAAAAAAACATTATGAAATCTGAAATCCTGGGATACAAAAAATCTTTAAGTGCAATTTTTCAAAGAATTATTGTATCCAAAGTATTTCGCATTAATTTTTTTTAATCTCTGGAGAAATAAAAGATTGAAAAATATGAATATCAATATTTTTTTACCAGCTCGGAACCAAAACTTTGCTTATATGCAGGCCAATTGTCAATAATGTTTGCAATATTAGCATCACTACATTCAGTCAATGCTTTAATCTGTATTCAACGCACTGCTTCCAACGTTGGCATGTTCCTTCCTTGTCTGTAAAGTTATATTTAAGGAACGATTTCATTGCGGAAGCATCTTGATCTGTTAGAAATATAACATATGCATAAATACTATTAAAATAAATATTAAAAGGTTTTTACCATTTCCAAGAAAACAGACATTTTTTCTATATATTGATGGGACGTTTCAATCGTTCTTCCTTTGGACGTTAACTTTATCATATTTTGGTATCTATTAAATAGTTTTCCTTTTGCCTTTTTGCTTTTTTGTTTCTCAAAGTAAATTTCTGCCCATTCATTGGGAAATAATGCCACTATTTGACAAGCCAGATTTTCCATACTAATTGACTATAGTTTTACATTTTTTGATACATAAAAATCAATAATTGCTCTTGTTAGCTTATTTTGCTCGGTATTGCCTAGACCCCCATACTTATCGTAAAAGGTTTTACGAAAAATAAAAATAATTTATATATAGTATAACGTACATAGTTGGGAATAGTATCATTTCTTAAGCGAGGCAAGTGGGCATATGCGTCATTAGGTAAACTACCACAAACATTGTTTAAGTTTTGAGAAGATTTCCAAACAGTAAATTTTCCAATAAATTCGACTTCTCTTCCAAGTTGTCAAATGTGCTGAAAACTTCCTATTTCAAACAATTTTCTAAATGATATCGATCAAAGATTTTACTTGATTTAACGTTATGTTCTGTTCTGTAAAATATAAAGTTATTTAAAAACAGAAATAAAGTATTAAATTACATTGTATGAAAATCTATATAAAGGAAATATAATCGAGATACCCTAAAGATCCGATTTTAGGAACTAGAACATTATTATCAAAATCGAAGAGTTTAAGGGTCAGTTTTAAAGTCTATACTAAAAAGTTTTTAAACATAAGTGTAGTATAAAGGCATTTTAAGTAAAATTGTTAAAGAATTTTTAATCTGGCTGGTCTTAGAATATGTATCTTAATCGTTAGTAACGCTCAAAACACTATAAAATCTCGAGAAAAATTTGTACTTCAGTGTCAGGGAAGGTAACTGAGCAAAAATAACCACAGTTAAGAACTACCATTTAACATTGATTATTTTGTGGCAACTTTGTAGGTCCTTACGAATTTTTTACTAAAGTGCGCCTAAAGACTCGTCTATTTCTAAGAGCTTATGACTTCTAATAAAAGGTGTTCTATAAAAATAATTTAAAAAATTTAAATATATGCGGAAGATTTGCTGATTTCGTTAAAAACAGGATTATATTTGGAGCTATTATCGAGTCAAGAACTATCAGTTATTTTAAAATGGAAATTAGTCTTTATTAAACAATGGAGTCTATGCTTAAAAAAAATTTATTAAATTTATATTTTAATGTTTCGCCGCGAAAGATATAAGTTTAATTATGGTCGGCTATCTCATCTGAATTTTATTTTAATTAAAAATGAATTTTTCGTATCGAATTTGGTCTTTTACTGGAACCATTTTGGATAGTGTTTAATTGAGCTCTTTTATGTTAACTTTAGTTTGATTTTTTTCTCTATTTTACCTTGTATCAGTGGCATTTTCGTTGTCAATTTCCTTTAAAAAAGCGAACAGTTCATTTTCATGCGCTGTAAATCCAGTTTGAGTATTAATTGCCGCATTATTTATCTGATGTAGGTTACTTAACTCATGTTGGGGGTTTAAAGCACTTTGATTGCTGAGTGCCAGTTGTTGATGGACAATTTGAGGTTGACTGCTTAATTCATGTTGAAAGTTTAAAGGACTTTGCAAGTTGATTGGCGGTTATTGATTGCTAATTTCACGTTGGTTGGTTGGAATAACTCAGGTTGACGGTTTGAATCCATTGAATGGCTGACTAATTTTGAATATAGTTAATTAGAAGTAAATTTTGTAACTCTAATAGCTTTTTCACCATTATGTAAATTAGTAATATTAAAGGAAATGCAATTATATCATTGAAAAACGTAATGGGATATTTACCTTATTGTACAAAAAAAACCACAGGAAGCCAACTTCTTACTCCTTACATTCCAGATTTTACCAGATGGAAAGCACGATCAGCTTTTTAAATTAACATCTGGAATAACATATGTACATATGTGTAAATATTATAAATTACAATAATTTTGTTTTCACTTACCAATTTTGATTGTAAAAATATTTTTTTTGCAACTTTTAGCAAACCCACTTGACAGACTCTTGTTTTGCACAAAATAAAAGACAATTAAAATCTAAAGAAAGACTATAGTGATGGTAAATAAATATTTGGTTTAGTACTAAAGTAAAAAGCACTTTTGTAAAAATTTTGGTACTTTTTGATTTAATTTAATTGATAAGGTACCTTTGCAATATTAATGCACATATTACTGCCAATTTTATTATCATTCAATGTAGCCAACTCAATGTTAAATATTTTTCACATTTGTGTCTCCAATAAGAATCAAAACCTTTTTCATTTTTTCTAACCTTCCAATATGACATATACACTGGTATGACATATGCACAAGAATATATCTTAATTTTAACTTTACAATAAACATTGATGCGCTCAATCTTGTTTACCTAAAAAACACTTGACTTTTACCATATTTTACTATGTCTTCATCTCCAAGATGTCATCTACAAGATGTGCTTTAACATATAAATTTGGAACAATGAGGGAAACTCCATCTCTGTTCTAATATGCACATTATGCTCCGTCAATACTGCTCGACAAAAAAAAAGTAAAACAAAATTTACTGAAACAAAGCACTTAATCGTCAGCTGGGCCACTTTGGTACTTTTTGGACTGAAAATGTAATAAGTAATTTATTTACCATCCCCAGTTTATGCATATGAAAACGTTTGAGAGAACTTTTAAAAGATTACTGTGATTTTTGTGTTATTTTTTTAAACATGTAGATTTTTTTTTAAAAATGTAGGTAGATTTTAAACGAAAATATTAACTGCTACAGAAATCCGTATTAATTCATAGTTTGTTTTTTAAATAACAGATAAAAAAGTTTGAAAAATATGTTTCTTTGTATTTTAATAGTTTATTCAATTAAAAACAAACTTTACGGATTACTTTTTAAATAAACTACAATCGGTTAACGGAAAATATATTGTGAGTGTATAAAAAAATCTCCAGAATTGAAAAAAAATCGATTTTTAAACCTGAAAAATCGCTAATTTGAAAATCGAGAAAAATTAAAAAAAAAAAAAATTGAGACAATTGATAAAATTGCAAAAATCCCTTAGTTTTCTATAAAAACGTGTTTTCTATAAAAAATTCAACCAATGCACAGTGGGCAAAAATTGGACATTTTTTGAGCGAAATTGCTTACACCCCCATAGTCTTGAAGAATTCATAAAAAATAAAATTTTAAAAAATAGCTTATCGTTTCTTTATGGACCGCTTTTTAAAATTAATTATTTTACATTTTTAATAAATCGTCAAAATTAGAGAAATTTCCATTTTTTTTTTTTTTAATTAATGTGGCATTCCTTCTAATCCAATATAATCCTGTGCTTTAATTATAAGACTTGTTCTTGTTGCGCAGGAAATCGATAAATAAAATAATAATAAAATAATAATAATAATGTAAAAATATTTTAATTGGAATTCGATTTTGTTTTTTCGATGTATAAATTCCAATTCCAACCACCGTACTTTAAAGTTGCATTAACTTAATTTCATTTATTACTATTAAAGCAACATCTGTCGCTATTTTTATTGTTGCTTGCTGCTACTTACCCAATTGTTGCTAAGCCTTTTAAATACAATGATTTATGTTAAAAAAAAAAAAAAAAAAAAAACTGTGCTTAGTTACTCTGAATTTTTTTCTATAGAATACAAAAAAAAAAAAAATTATACAATTGTCATTTTTAAATTAAATATCTCACATTTTTTGTTATTGTTGTTGTTGTTGTTGCTGTTACTACTGCTGTTTGTTGTTATTGTCAGTATTGTTGTTGCCCTGTCATTGTATAAAATTGTATTTCATTGTTGCTACTTTGTATTGCATTCAATTGAGTTGCAATTATATCAGCATTTTTTTATATTTTTTTTGCCTCCTCTTATATGAGGCCCTTTCTGTATGAATATGGGCAAAATTAGACAATTTTCAAATTGCATTTAATTAAAACATTTAATAATCACACCGCCGTACTCAACAGCAACATCATCGTCATCAGCTTAGGCAACTGCAGTTGAAAAACTACCACTAAAATAGGCATAGGAGGAAAAAAAAATAATTTTATAATAGCACAATGGCTTCAGATTGTTTTTTTTTATGATCATATTAGTGATAAACCCAGTAAAAATTTTGATTAAAATTAAGGAATTTGTATAGAAGAGTCATTCCATAAACCATATTGGCTAAAATGTGACTTTTTCAACTTCACCCCTTTCGATTTGCTTGAAACTTGGTGTATGTAAAGTTGTTGGTTGATCCCATAGTCCAATTATAAAAAATTAATATCCTCATTTCAAAGTTTATTTAGCTTCCTCTCAGATATGTAACACTGCATATGTGACTATAGAATCTGAAATATTGCCGACAAAGTTTGTCGCAACTTGCCCTTTTTGTTTAAAAGTTCTTATATTTGTCTTATCCAGCTAAATTTTGCACCAATAGGTTTTTGGGGTAGGTGCTTTGAAAAATTAACTAATAAACTACAAAATTAAAATGGCAAATTCAATATGGCGACAGAAACATAAATTTCAATCTGAACAACGGACACTTGGTGTTGACTTGGGTTTTAGGGTAACTGATTCTGATTCTACGTTATTAGTTTAGAAATTCAAAACGACGGACGATTTTGCGGAATTTTAGATAAATAGGCCATGCGCAATTCCGATAATTAATATAAGAGAAACAAATCATACGCCATCGTTTACGAAATCAACAAAAGTAATTTGTACGCACATGCGTATGATTTTTCGTGTTTTTATAGCTTTAAGATTTATACTAAAACTCTCGGCTTGCAGGAATTTCAATAAGTTTTGTTAGAAGATTTTTCTATCGTAAAACTGTAATTTCGCTAGGTTATTGTTTTTTAAATAATTAGAAAACAGTTCATTGCATTTTAATGTTAAATTGCTATTTTTTTGTTGAGGTGCAGCCAGCAGTTTTTCTAAAAAAAAAAAACATTGTTCTCGGTTTGTAATGCGATGACTTTGTATATGTTATTTTCATCTTCATTATTTTTAATTTCATCGGAACGCTTGTTGCTTGATCATGATGAGTACACTCACAATATTTTGTCGTTCAAAAACAAAGGAATATGTCTTTAAAACTACTAATTTATATAGTTAAAAACCGGTCTACTAACTTTTCTTTAAATCAAATATAACTTTTCTTTTAAATTAAATGTACTTTTCATATATTTTAACTATTAAAAAATTAACTCAAATTAAGCAAAAATAAAAGAGTTTCGTTAATTTTTACTATTAAAAAAAAAAAACTCCCAAATTCGTAAAATTAACGATTTTTATTTAATTTTAAATATCAAATATTAACTCCAAAATTCTTAAAAACAATAGTTTTACTTTTGTTTTTACTGTCATTTTTGCTTCAAATAAATAATTTTTGGTAAAAAGAAAATTTTAGATGAAAATAATCACTGGTACAAAAACCCCGTATTTATGTATTGCCGATCAAAAAAAAAGTTACATCTCAAATACAAAATCATATCACATTTGATATAGGTCGATATTTATTCTTATCCAAGTTTATCTCAAAATGAAGGTATCCAGTAATATCCTAGTAGATCTCCCAAATATATTAGCGGATTAAGTTAGGTCAAAATTTATCTCAAAATTGGGAAATCCAATAATATCTAATTTAAGATCCTGATGGAACCCAAAATATTCCGTAGGATGAATTTAGATCTAGATTCCCTAAAAACAAAGTTTACGGATTACTTTTTGAATAAACTGCAATCAGTTACTGTTAAAATATTGTGAGTGTAGCAAAAAATATTTCATTTCATGAGCCATTAAACAATTTAATTTTCAGTGGATTACATAAAAGTTTTATTAATTGAAAGTGTGATCATACGCCAATAAAAAGTAAAAATGTTATTTAATTAAAAGAAAAAAATGTCCAATTAGATTTGGGTAATAAGTATCCTAGCTGACAAAGACTATTAAGGTGGCCATATCTTAGATAAAGGAAAAGGGCTCGGTCTCAGGACACATCACCGGGACTGGATCTTTTATATGAAAGGAACCGGTCGCTTTTACTCATGGTTGTCCAATTGGTCAATCTGTCACATGTCATAGGGCTGACAAAAAAAGTACATATCTAATAACTTACGCCAAAAAATAAACAGATCTGAAACAAAAAGGCCCGTCGCGGAACGCACAAAAAAGAAATTTATCACCGAAACGCAAATTTTTGAGAAGAATACCCAGTCAGAAACTGCACCAGTACCAGCGTTTTGCCAGTATTTGTTTTACAATAATTTCCGTGGGCTACAAAACAAACTTTGGCTTACACCACTATGCCATCGCTGGCAAAACGAATTTTCCCAGTACTATCCAACGGCCCAATAGTCCAACCACTGGTGAAGCATATATTTTATAAAAATGATGATGCTTTGTTTAAAAAAGCTTATAATCACAAGGTTTAGATTTCGATCCCAGATTCAGGCATACATCCAGTATTTTTTTACATAAAATTGATTTTGTGTTTCTGGAAAAGCACTTTTAAGGCCAACATTCAGTGATTAGAGCTTTCGGCTGCAAATGTGGAGGCCAGGGTTCGAGTGTGGGCAGCATCACAAAATCTAAAAACCTATTTTTAGACCATATTGTAGGGGTTAAAAACATTAGAAATTTTGTTAACAAAGTGCTTTTCCTACACTTTTTGATCAGACGGACCTTTTGTCAATTGTTGTTAATCATTTTGGGCTTGTGAAATCACTTGACTAATGATTCCCCGTAAGGAGGTTAGTTACGGCATCCAGCACAGTGGGATGGCATAATTAGTCAAAATCGTGTTCTCTTAAATAAGCAAATTTTATTTGTTTTTCCATATTACAAGCCAAAAGTTCACATTAAATGCTAATTAACCTTAAAAATTTCAATTTATCTATTTTGCTAAAATTTTATACAAATTTCATTTGGTTTTAATTTAAAATTTAGAAATATTTTGAATTTTGCCTAACAGTTCAACTGTTCAATCCTTTCTAATGTATTTCGATTGTGGTGAATTTGGTTTATTATGGTTTCTCTGCTACTGCAGCTGCTGTTGATGCTGTTTGTTATTAATGTTGATGCAAATATTGTACGGTAATGTGATGATGCACCTTCAACATAATATTATCGACCTGTCTAATGTGGTTAAATATTTTGTGTGTATGTGTTTGTTATGTGTATGTGTTATTTTAATGCGCTTCTCTACTCTTTGACTCGGTCATCCGTATAGAAACTTTAATTGGAACATGAAACAGCGAACAAACTATATGGTCAGCAATAAACAATACGTGAACAAAGGCAACACATAACCTAACAGGTCATATAAGTATTCATTATGCTGCATATATGCATAAATGTATATATGCACATAAATATACAAACAGCGGCGATGATGTTGATGGTAGCAATAAACAGCAACAACAAACAACATTAAATATGAACAGCAGCAAAATACAAAATCCAAATCATCATCAAACTCAGTGAACGTTCATTTGTTGGTTATATGCCCGATCAAAAATAAAATTATAACTCAAATACAAAATCACATATGATTTGTTAGAGATCGATATTTATTCTTATAGAAGCTTATCTCAAAATTAGGGTATCCAGTACAGTAATATCCGATTAGATACCTCAACTATATTACAGAATTAATGTAGAACAAAATCGATCTCAAAATAATTTAAGATCCTGGTATATCCAAAAATGTCGCATGTGTTTAAATTACATGTAATTAGAGCTTATTAGATCCAAATTTTGAGTTATGACCCTTTTGCTGAACAAGTGTGATATGGCGCCTATACGCATATCTACGATCACTCACAAAAATAGTTTTTACTAGACAGTATATATAGTTACATCTTAAATTATATACACTCAAATAAAAAAGTTAGTAAGTCAGCAAAAACATTTTGAAGAGTCAGCAAAATTTTGTCAGGAGGGTGCTTGCAAAAAATTGCTAATGTTCGCAAAATCTTTTGCTGATTAGTAGATTCAGCAAAAGTTTTGCTAACATTTAGTGGATTAGAAATTAAAAACTCTTGCTAAAAATTGAAAACATTTTTGCTGAATATTAGTAGACTGAAAAGAAACTCAAAAAATTGTAGAAAAATTATACTTTAGTTAATTTATTTGCTGAAAATCATAAAACTATTTTTGCGATTCTTTTTAAAATAATTTTCAATACGTTACAAAATATAAAAATGCTCATACCTCCCAAATTGACGACATGAATTAATGTTATATCTAAAGAAATGCAAATAATTATAATAAACAATATAACATAAACAAAATTATCTTTCAACTACTTACATCAATGATTGTCTAAATGATGCTATCTTTTAAATACAAGCAAATGCCGCAGAGATATACCATTTTTTGCAATAAGAAAAAGGAAACATAAAAATCTACCATAGATGTATGTCTTTGTCTTTCGCTTTAATCTGGCTACCTGTTGTATATTTGTTTGCAATTTGACCGCACTAGATTATTAATATCATTTAGTGCACAAATACACATTTAATCTTTATTAAATTTTAATATTTTATTCTGTCTTTTATTAATTAATATACAATTACTTTCACAAGTCGCAAAATTCAAGTTGTTTTAATCCACAGTTTTGTTTTATTAATGAAAACAGATACAAAAATCTTCCATGGTTAATTTTTTATATATCTTACTAGAGTTGTACTTTTTAGTATAATTTTTCCGCGTCACTACTACGTCGCGACATGCCGAGACATGTTATTCATTCTGCGTATATCTTTCAATCTTTTTGTTGTTCACACTATTGATGTGCTAATCAGTACAATTGTTTTAGCAACATAAATTAGTAAAAGCAAAAAAATTTGTTGAAAAATAGTATACCTGATTTACAAGAGGGTTTACTAACTTTTCTACTAACTTATTTTTT
>CM037854.1:230635936-230654148 GCA_021234595.1 Delia radicum
TATTCCCGCCGTTTTTTTTTATCAATTTGTCACAACGAAATGACAAACTAAAATATACTAGGACTTTCACTCGATTAAAAATTGTTCGATTAATCGAACAAATAAAAACAAAATTCGAACGAATAATATATCGCGTTAAAACACATTTTGATGAAAACATATTTCGCTAAAAAAAAAACACATTTCCTGAAAAACAAATTCAGAAACAAATTTTAGAGAAATTTAGACGAATGAGTAACAAACAAACTGTCGAACTAAAATACATATACCAGAATTGTCACTCGATGAAAAATAGTTCGATTAATCAAACGAACAATATAAAAATTATGATTTTGTAAAGAAAGAAAAACAAATCAGACTCGAATTTTGTTAATAAAATCGCTATTCTTAGAAGTACAAAAATTTTGTGTAGTTATGTAGTTTAGTTACATGATTCAAAATCATCAATAACACCGGGTTTGAAAATTTTGTTAGTTATGGCTTTCCAATCAAAGCAATGTCAAATTTACAGTATTTATTCTTCAATATGAGATGAATAAATGTTACAACTTTTCCAAAAAGTGCACAAAAAGAACTAAAAACAATATGCAATATTTCTTTATTCAATTAAAAGTATAATTGAATTCGGTTTAAGGAAATTGTAATATCAGCTATAATTCAATTATTTGAATTAATTTCAATTAAAATTTTAATCATGTCTTATAAAAACTTAATTGAATATTGTATTTAACTTCAAAAAAGTTGTTAGTAGATACTAGTAAATTATAATTGAAAATGTTCTAAATTTTGTTTCCATGCATAGATAGAATATAAAAATCTCATATTTTCTGTGTAAGAATAGCAAAATAAAGTTTATAAAGAAAAAAAAAACAGCATATTTGTGGATTTGTAATCCAGTTATTGAGCAAAAAAGGTGAAAAATGGGGAAAATCTGAATTTTTTTTTTCATGCAAAATAAAGTTTATAAAGAAAAAACAGCATATTTGTGGATTTGTAATCCAGCTATTGAGCATTTTTGTACGGATGCACTTTTTTCGGGTAGGATTTAGTGTACGACCGAACAGTTCGGCCGAAAACCTATATTTTGTCGGTTTTTTGATATCTAGAGGCAATGATGACAAATTTTGGTATTGGAAACATGTTTGTTGAGCCGATATAATTCGATTTTGTGTATAAAATTTAAGAGAAAAGCCAAAGTTAAGCTATAAAGTTAAAATTTCGGCCGCCGAACTATTTTCAATTTGACCGAACTTTCTGAGGCCGAACAGTGAATTCATTGCTTAACTACAGACTTTTCTTCAAATTTGACACTTAAAATAGCATCTAATCAGCCCAATAAATATTTTTCCATCCGCCAAATTTGTCCATAATGCTTTAAAATACCGAATACAGACCAAATGCATTTTCTGGCCGAACTGTTCGGTCGGACACTGGTAGGATTGTTCCGCATTTTTTTCTCCTATTCAATATCTACAACTTTGGTTCAGACACAAAAGAGATATTCCGTATGGTATACCGAGATATAACCGTGTTAAAATATAGAAAATGTGCTAAAAGTCCGCCTTGAGCCAAAAAATTCGTATGGCCATTAAATTATTACTATAGCAAACGTGACAAAACGAATGATGCAGAAGTTCTTATTTTTGGGGATACTTTCCCAGAATTGAGTCCCAAAAGCATGAGTTGAAAAATGTTTTATTGTGTCATTTTCAAATATCTCAAATATAGGAAAATTTGCTAGTTATTCGCAATTGCAGTTCTAACAAACAAGTCGTTGTATTGTTTAAATGTATAATAATCAACGAATATGTTCTCTAAAACGAATGAAAAAACTAGTAAAACCATTTAATTTGGTTATGCACCTTTACTAATGAAGAATTGATTCTTTTATATCCCAATTTAATAGTTTCGCTTTAATATAAATTTTTAGCTTATTAAGAAATAATTTCTGTTTAAGTCTATCGGTTTTTAAACCTGTATTTTCGTCTACCTTTTAAATATTGATAAAGTATCTTAACAGTAGCTTCTTTAATCACTTATTGTTTAAAAATATTACCACCATTAAATTTTTTTGAATTTTTAATATTTTATTAAATTAAAAATTCCAATCACAGTTTATTGTAAATTTCAGAACAAAAATATCTACAAACATATAAAAATATACATTTGTGTCTCTCAGTTATTATTTATTGCTGTTTTTATATGCATGTATCGCACAGGGAGTGGGCAATTTGAAGAAGACAATGCAAAAAATTTTTAATTTAAATTTTGTTAAAAAAAAAATTACGTTTTTAATAAGGAAAATAGTTATAAATTGGATTAAAAGACGTTTTTACGGCAGCAAAAAATATTTCTTAAATTTCTTTGCTTTCTCAATATGATTGGTTCCATTTAAAGAGGATGCCAGGAAAAGAATTCAACAATTTTATTCAAATCAAATTTAAACTTTGGGTTGAGTTCCAACATTCCAAAAAAATATTTCCTTATTTTTTCCTGTTAAACATTTTGTTGAATAACAAAGTCATAATTAATTAATTCTGTAATTGTTTAAATAAAACAATTGTCAATATTACAAATGATGATGTAAAAGTTTTAATATTGATTATATTTTTTAATTAAATTAATAAAAAAGTATTTCTTAAACTCAATTACTTAAAAATTCTGTTGAATAACAAAGTCAAATAATTTCGTATTTGATTCTTTAAAAAATAAATAATACACTTTATTACTATTACCTGTGAAGGTTTTCATAATTGTTTAACTAAATCAGTTAAAACAAAAATTTTATTTAATTCCCCCAATTAAAAATCATAGTCGCTTAATTCTGTAATTGATTTAATGAAAAATATTGTCAATATTATCTTTTTGATTGAATCAATCACACAATTAATGCGACTATGACTTTTTTTATTCCAAAAAAAATTTTAATTGTAGGAATTTAATATTTTTTTTTTGTGTACGAGAACTTAAGTCAAAGCTTTAATTTGATTTTAATAAAAACAAGTACATGCATTAAATTTGGTTTTATCAAATTGTTTCTTTATACCCTGCACACTGAAGCCTTACAAATGAAACAACAAAAAACTATTTAAAAAAAATATGTTAGAGGTGAAAAAAGTGTTGAGGCGAAAATATTTTTTGGGTGTAAAAAAGAATTTGTGTCGTGAAAAAACATTTTTGAGGTGAAAAACTAGTTTTGTGTTCAAAAAAAATTGAGGTGAAATTAAAATTTGAGGTGAATTTTAAATATTAATCACCTCTTAGCATCTGGCGGAAAAATATGACGTTATATTATATATACCAAACGCTACTATGAATTTATACTAATATACGGTGTATTATACACAAATTTGTTTGGAAAACTTTGAGGTACCATCACATTTTCAATCATAACTTTTGAACCGCTAGACCGATTTTTCTCATTTTCAATACGAAACTTTTCGGGTAAATATTTATCAATATGTGTAAAAATAAGTAATCCATATTGCGTTTTCGTGCTGTCATTGCCATTTCAACTGCCATATGAACAGAGAGACAGACGGATATATCTAAATAGTCTTAAAATTTAATAAGGATTAATGTATACTTGATGGGTGAGTTACAAACGGAATGACAAACTTATGTATCACAGTATGTGGAGGTTATAAAAATATTTCTTAAATTCATGCATCCAAAAATATTGTCAAATAACAAAGTCATTGTGAATTAGTTCTATAATTTATTCAATCAAACAAATTTTCAATATTAAAGATTTCACACAGCGAAGTCATAATGTGTACTATTGATTACTATTTTCATTGAACCAATTAATTGAATTAATTTACTATGAATTTGTTTTTTTGTTGGAGATATTAAAGTTTCTATGTTTAGTTTTTAAGTCAATAAACTTTTAGAATTCTTTCCCTGAAGTCCCTTCTATATTGTCCCACACCTGTTAAAAACTCTTCCTATTCACATCGTAGTATTTCCATTCATACTGTGTAGTTGTTTAGTTTGTTGTTAGTGAGGTGTATTTTCAAATTGATTTTATTGCTGTGCATATTTGTGCATTCATTTTGTTTATATAAAGTTGTCTTGTATATTTGCAAAAAAAAATAAAAAAAATATATTGAAAATATCGAATAAATTCAAAACAAATCATATGGTGATTGCACACACGTACCATACGTAGTATTATTTGTGAATTTGTATATAAACGAATTTATACATCAGCGAAAATGAAACGTGTTTTATGATAAATTCTTTTTTTATTTTTAATATTGATTAAACAAATGTGAATAAAATTTCTTAATAAATTTAGAAACAAATGTAATAAATTGTATAAAGTTGTATTACTTTTTTCAAATCAACGAAATGTAATTTAAATTAAAATATTTACCAAAATAATAGCGTTACAAAATATATTTTTGGTTGATGAGAAAGTTACCTGAAATGTAACAAAAACAAATAGAAATTAGTTTTATAAAAATGAAAAAAGTATTAAATTGTATAGCCCTATTAAAAACCGATATATATGGATACATACATGAACACACATACTTCATACGTGTCCATACATGATTAATTTGTGTTTATAAACCATTCTAATATGTTCATATAAGGAATCATAATATTAAATGTTCATCTGTGTGCAGTAACGAAAATTGAGGTAATATTTATATATATAATCATACATGTCTATATACATTCCATGCATGGTCATATGTGTACATTAACGAAAATTGAGGTAATATTTATATATATGATCACATATGAACTCTTATGAACATATATGAATCCTATATGGTGGTGTAAGGACATGTATGACCTGGAATCTTATTATATATGAGCATGAATGAATTCATACATGTTCATAAATTGATGCATATATGTTGATTTTCAACCGGGAAGTTAAATTTTTTTATCGCCAGAAAAATTGTACTAAGCTAAAAAAAATTGTTAGTCAAATTTAAAAAAACAAAAATTTTATAAAAATTTTTTATACACTCATAATAATTCATAGGTAAAATACATGAAAACTGTTATTCATTTTACGAAAGTTTTGTTTATTCTGACATTACGAAAAATTTTGTAATATTCACAAAAAATTGTATTTTTGTATTTTACGAAATTTTGTAAAAAAAAACTATTTTTTTTTTGTACTATTTACGAAAATTTTGTAATGTTACAATTTCTTTGTAAAAATAATTAACGAAATCGTGTTCGTATTATTAACAAAATTTGTAAATTTATGAAATTCGTTACATACGATAATTTTGTAATATTTACATCATGTTTGCACATTGTACGAAAAATAATTTTGTATTTTTAAGCAATTATTATTACACTCATAATAAGCCATGCTAAAAATACGAAAATAATGTCAAAACAACAAAAACTTTCGTAAAATGAACAAATATTGGTTTATTTTTACGAACGTTTTTGTTGTTTTGACATTTATTGGTATTTTTGTGCATGAATTATTATGAGTGTAGAAATGATTTAATATAAATTAAACTTTGACTAATTTTTTTATATAAAAAATGTTTGATCTACATTGACAGAAATTTTTTGTATTAAACATTTTATTTTTACTTTAAATTTTAGTTAAAAAAAGCACGCCCGTTGCTGATGAAACATTTTTTATAATAAAAAATTAGATTATTGCTTCTTAGAGCACAAAAAAAGAAGCGCTTGTCACCTGAGACTATACCAAGTGGGACATCGCCAACAAAAATCATGCCTTCTGGATTTGCTTTGGAAGCGATCGGTAATTTGCTTTGGAAGCGATCGGCAATGTCTTCCATAATTGCTTCTGGGTAGACACTATTTTTTGCTAGGAGTTTTTTGAGTCATATATATAATATTTGAGTAAAATTGTTCTATGGAAAATTTTTGATCAGTGCAAATTTTTGAAAAAATATTCTTTAAAAAAATTTTACTCATTATTTATTTTTTTTTTTTTAATTTTACTCAAAAATTGTCTACAGTAAAATTATCTTAGGGGCTGATAAAAAATTTTCTATGCAAAAATTTTACTCAGCGATGATCAAAAATATTCTATAGAAAAATTTTACCCAGCGCTGATAAAAAAAAAAATTTACTCAGCCCTCATTAAAAATTTGAATCCGCTCTGATCAAAAAAGTTCTTTAAAAAAATTGTTTGAGTAATTTTTAATGTTGAAGTAAATTTTTAAGTAAGATTGTTAAATGGAAAATTGTTTCAGTGGTGAGCCAAATTTTTTAAAAACATTTCTAAAGGAAAATGTTAGAAGTTAGATTAAAATTTTTCTTTAAAAAATTTCTTTTGAAAAATTTTACTCAGCGAGTTTACCCAAAAATTCTACTCAGGGCTGATCAAAAACTATTGATTGAAAATTTTTACTCAGCAAAGATCAAAATGTTCCTCAATACAATATTTTGAGTAAAATTTGCATCTCTATAATCAGCACAGACTTAAATTTTTCAATAGAAATTTGTTGATAAGCGTTGAAAAAAATTGTTTTAAAAATATTTTTTTTTTTGAAAAATGTCTTATAGAAAAAAGTTTGACTAAAATTTTTTGATAAATTTTTTTGTAAATTTTCGAATTGAATTTTTCTAAAGAAAATTTTCAAGAAGTTCTTAAGTAAATTTTTAAATCAAAGTTTTTTTATAGTAATTTTTACTCAGCGCTGAGTACCTTTTCGTCAATTGATTTTTTCTTAACAGTGCTAATGAAAATTTTTCTTCAGAAATTGTTTGATCAGCACTTTTTGTTTATTAAATTTTCCATTGATGCTTAAAAAACTTTTGTTTCTAAAGTCTCTTTAAAAATTATATAAGTTTTCTTTAAAAACGAGTTATAAATTTTCAATTTAATTTTAACGACTAACAAAAAAAAAAGTTTAGTTTTTGGCCATAAATTTTTTTGTTTGTGAATGTTTTTAAATGCTTAGACCATAAGTTTAATTAAATCTTTTTTGTTATTTTCTTGAACAACAAAAAAAAACTAAGCGTGATCTTAAAACCCAAATTTTACTAGGTCTTTCAAGGGGCCTTAAACAAAAAAAAAAATACATTTTAATGGCCTCCCCAAAAAACACAACAAAAAATGTATGTATAAAAGCGAGTAATTAAAAAAGTGCAGATTTTTTTTTATTTTGTTTAAAAAAACATTAAACCAAAAAATATACACTCGCATACGAAAACCCAACAATTTTATGACTATGGCTATTGGCCTCAAAACGCAAAATGTTTGCTGCTATAAAAAGCAGCCACTATAATACCATTGTACCAAAAGAAGTATGACACGGAAGAGAAGGACAGACAAAGTTTTTCAACAAAAGGCCAATAATACCCACAAACTATGACTGACAATCAGGATAAACTTATATACACACATACTACCAACTTATACTTATAAAGCAGGCCGTAGAAGCTAAAGTAAAAAGACGTTGAGATAACTAATAAAAATCTTATACAACACTAGGCTACAGCTCAACAATACCAACAAAAAAAAACACATTAAATTTAACAATAGATTCTTAACAAAAAAAAACAAAAAAACACACCGTAATGGAAAAGGCACAAGAGGTGTGGGTTAGTGTGGTTGGTTGGCTGGATGGTAAGTTGGTAGTTTGATGAGTTTTTATATTGTTGTTGCTAAGGTATCAGGAAAGATACAAGTGGCAAGCGGCAATAAATATGTTAAAATCTAAAATAAAGCAACTATCGCACAGTGGCACGAATTGAGGCAAAAAATTAAGCAGAAAAAAAAATGTTTGATTCAATGAGTAAAATTTTTATTAATGAAAGTTTTGTTCAGCTAAAATTCCTAATGTTTCATAGAAAGTTCTTCAACAGCACTTACTTAAATTTACCTATAAAAACATTTTAAATATTTTTTTTAAAAATTTAGTTTTGAGTAATATTTTCTACTAAACATTTTTCTGATTAGAAGCTATAATTTTTTTTTTTAATTTTATTTTTAATTTAATTTTGCTTTTTTTTTTTAAAGAAATTTTTAGTTTTTTTTAAGTGAAATTTTTTTTTTTTTTTTTTTGAGAAAAAAGAAATTTTTGAAAGGAATATTTTGAGTAGAAAATTTAGATTTTTTTAAATAACAAAAATTTTGAATTTTTTTAAATAACAAAAATTTTTTAAATAACAAAAAATTTTTAAATAACAAGTTTCCCAATAAAAGTGAAAATTATTCAAGTTCGAGGCCATACTCTATATTTCTTTATTAGGATATTGTCCTAACAAATAATCTATAGAGTTTTTGTTTTCAAGTTTCCCACAAAAATTTTTTGATCAGCGCTGAGTAAAATGTAATGTAATGTATCGAGGCCATACTCTATATTTCTTTATTAGGATATTGGTCCTAACAATAATCTATAGAGTTTTTGTTTTCAAGTTTCCCACAAAAATTTTTTGATCAGCGCTGAGTAAAATGTATTTTATTTTTTTTTGAGAGAAAAAATTACAGTTGTTTGAATAAGTAAAACTTTTCTTAAGTTTTGATCAGCGGTGAGTAAAATGCTTTATAGAAAGTTCTTCACCAGCGCTGAAAAAAAGTTTGCTATAAAAAATATTCTTATTTTTTTTTTTTTTTTTTATAAAAATTTTACCTTTGAGTAATATTTTTCTAATAGGCATTTTTTGAGTAGAAACTTTTTATGTTTTTATCTTTTCTTTTCTTTATTTTTTAATTTAATTTAAAGAGAAAATAATTAAAAACTGTTCTATAGAAATCAAAACATTTCCGCTCCAAAAAGTTTACTTAAAAAAATAGATTTACTTAGGTAAATTTTAAATTTTTTTTTAGATCAGCGCAGAGTACAAATTTTCTAAAGAAAATTGTTGATCAGTGCTGAGTACACTGAAGGTTTTTATCGAAAAATTTTTACGAGTTTTCAATAGAACAAAAAGTCTACTTCTTCCCACTGTCTTTCAATAGGCCAATAAAAAAATATGTGCATACAACTGAGAAACAACAATAATTTATGTGTTTGAATATTTTTGTATATGAGGAATTCAAACATTTTCGACACATAGAGGCAAAATATTTTAAAATAGTTTTTCTTGTATGACTTGACTGTGTTAGCCGATGTTTAAGCATGCTAAATTCAATCGCGTTAATCATTAATCTTTAACAGCTCAAAAATTGTGGCGGTTTTAAGTTTAAAGCAACTTAAAAATATTAAAATTAAAGTTGTTGTTTGGATTTAATTAAAGTTACATCAATTGTTAGATCTCACTGTATTTATCACATTTCAAAAAACTTGTTTGTTATTTATAAGAATTTAGAAAAGATAAAGATTTTCAAAAAATTTGCACCAATGCCTTGTGATGTTCGTACCCCTTAATGGAGCGGTGACATTAACTTGATATCCCTCAAACTGTATAAAACTCCCTTTTTACTCCATTTTTGAATACAGTTCTCAAAACTTATTTCCATTAAACGGCGCAAAACCGTTAATTAAAAAAAACATCTAAAATTTAAAAATCGGGAATTTTTTATTTCACTTTCCACCAAGTAGCGATATATATACTCTTTATTTTTATATTAGTTTGGACCTAAAAATTAAAATTAATGAAAAAGCTTTTGTAAGTTAAGTAATTCCAATTTTTCGACTTTTACATGGCCAACAAACTAAGCATGTCATAGGTTTTAGGTATACGCTGGCTATCCATGTCCATCGTTTCTCTTAATTCAAAAAATCTTAAGAAATAAGAGGCTTTTAAAGTCAGTTTCAAAAGGGGTCGAAAATTTTTATAATAGCTGATATAACAAAAATGAAAGGAAGCCACGACAAAGATTGCATGTAGCCCAGCTCCCAAAGAAGAGAACCGTACAAAAACAGGAAGAAAGAATACAAAAAAACTACCACTGAAACGAAACAGGTTAAATAGAAATAAAAGTGTCGTAGGTAAAGGTACTTTAACTTTATAAGAATGAAACCAATCAGTAGGACTACTCGTACAACTCGAAAGATGAAAACTTGAAATAAAAAACTTTACAGCAGCCATAAAAAAAACCAGGGATGGCAGGCAATACTGCTAAAATACCGTTATCGATTCAAAACCCTTTCAACTGACTATCGTTATCTCTAAACTAACGTTACCGAAATAATTGAAACAGCGTTATCCGTAAAATACCGTTACCGATATAACTAAAATACCGATATCCATTAAATACCGTTACCGAAATAATCTGACAAAATCAGAAAAAATAATCGCTGTAAATAGATATATATTTTAACAAAACTCGATCATAAACTAGTCATTATAATTCGGGCATAATGGGGCTAAAATAATCGAAGTGTATTGACATTACCTGAATAACTTAAATAACGATATCGCTAAAATAACGTTACCGAAATAACTGAAAAACCGTTATCTCTAAAATAACGTTACCGAAATAAACGAAAATAGCGACACCGATATACATAAGTAAAATATCGTTAACGCTATAAAATCGTTACCGAAATAACTCAAATATCGTTACCCCTAAAATACCGTTACCGAAATAAACGAAAATAGCGTTCCTCTTCGAAACGGTTACCATCCATCGAAACGGTTACCATCCATGAAAAAAACTTAACATAACAACAGTCGAGGAATGACTTGATGATAGGCTTAGTTATGAAGACACACAGTCATCGAAGTAGCAGCAGCCGCAGCACAGCCATCTTTAACGACATATGCTGAATGTTTGCAACTTGAAGAGTAGACAAAAAAAAAGTTGAAGAAAAAAAAAACATGTGTATGACTTTAGGAACTTTATTTGAGTGACTTTTTCAAAACAATGCAAAAAAAATACAATACAATTATAAAACAGCTGAGTAGTAAAAGATACACTGAAAAAGTCCTTTTTCGATATACTGTCATATAAATTTAAGGCACATTTCACATTTTATCCATGGGAAGGATGCGAAATGTGCCTTTTTCTTTCTTTTTTACAGAAAATAATTGTTCAGATTTGTCTTTTTGTTTATGTACAACAGTGATTTAATCCTTTGCGAAATGGGATGATAAATTTTGCAAAAACAGTGAAATAAAATAAAATATGAGTAAAACCGCGGATTCACTTATAATGCTGCATATGTATTTAACAAATTTGATACCCAAATGTTTTTGATGGTCTCATCAGTATTCACCATAAAAAATAAGAGGAACTATACTATTTTGAAAATTGTATGTATAAAACACTTCGATAAAACATGCAAAACTTCATTGAAGTTTGCGAAAAATCTGGGGCATATGTTAAAACCTGGGTACGCCATTAAAATCGGCGTGGACGAAATAGTAAGGATCAATGGTCGGTACTATGGCTTTCGATTTTAGGGGTTAATTTTGTAGCGCTGTTATCATGACATACTTCTATATGCTGGCTTTCGAGTCGTTTTCAAATCGCAAAGTGTTTAAAATTCTTATTTCAAATTAAAAATGCTATTAAATGATAACTATTTGACTTAAAATAAATAAAAAACATTTAAAGTTTTTAATACGAAGTGTTGTTTTTATTATTCAACAAACATTTTTAATTAAAATCTACATTCTATTTACTTTCGACAAGGTATAACTGTTCGATTTAAAAACGAGAAAAAAAATGCGACATTAGAATCTAGAATAACAGCAAATCCTGTAGACTCGTTTTACTTCTAGCACATGGTCTATTATGATCAGATAGTTTTCTATCAAAATGTTTATCTTAAAGGGTTAAAACTTTTTGTTTCTTCAAAATAATTTCTTTGAGTGTATTTGCACAAAAAATCGAAAGAATATTAATGTTAGTACTAAAACATAAAATTAAAAAGAGACAGCATAACAATCACAAAAAAAAATAAAAAAAAATTCAAAGAGTCAAACACTGTTGGGATGGCTTCACAAAAAATACCGAAAAAAACCCGAAAAATGTGTGGTTATAAAATAATTTTTATAGCATTTCTACCTTGGCTGGATTATTTTTGTTTTCTTTAAAGTTATACTTTTATTGTCTTATGTTCATGTTTTGGCAATTCATATTTTGTAATTTTCTCTAACGAACTTAGCGAATAACTTCAGCCGTCGAACAAACGCTCGCTGTTGTTCTTTTATTTTAAACTTAAGCGGGTGTTACCCACAACTGACAGCAAACAATCAATTTTATAATTTTATGATATTTTAAAGATAATTGGAAAGATGTTTGTTGCTATGGTCTTGCTATGGATCATGTCTATGTTCTTTCGATTTAGCTTAAATTAATGTTTGTCTGTATTCCATTGTCTGATTGTTTTGTTGTTCTCTACCAAATTTAGGCAAGTTCTTTTTTACCTCTTTTTAGATTTTACGAGTTAGTAAAGGCAAGAATTCTTTTGATATGTAGTTTTTTTTTTTAATGGTTTGTTTTTAACTATAAACTTTTTTGGAGGTTGATTATAAATGAAGAACGTTAAATTTAAAGAAATACAATTTTACAACTTAAATTTAATGTTTCTTGTTTTTTTTGACGAACTTAAGGGCAAAGTTTTGCAATGTGAAGTTTTGGTAAAAACAATAAAAAAATTTAATTTAGCCGAGATTCAGAATTCTGTAATCTCGGTTTATATTCGATAGTTTATCTTGTAGTTAAAATATTTAGTTAATTGTGGTTTAACTTCAATTAATCATGGCTTATCTTCACATAGTCGCGGTTTATAATCCCTTAATCGAGGTTTGTCTTCACTTAATTGTGGTTCACCTTCACTTAATCGTGGTTTAACTTTACTTGTGGTTTATCTTACTTAATCATGGTTTATCTTCATTTAATTGTGGTTACTTGTCACAAAATCGTGTTTAAAGTATATTCAATTAATCGAGGTTTATCTTCACATAATCATGTTATGTTCACGCAATAGAGGTTTATCTTCACTTAATGGTGTTTTGTTAGTGGTTTTCTTTACTTAATCTCCGATAATTAATCGTAATTTATATTCACTTAATAGTATTTAATCTTTACTTAATTGTGGTTTATCTTCACTTAATCGTTCCCCGAGGGGAGCTACAGAAAGCATAAATAGTTTTCTGGTCATGTTAGTCTCGCAGTCCTAAAAGTATTTCCAATGCTCTAAATAGCCTTCGTTTAGCGAAACTAGAAGATATAACTGTTCCACAAAAGCATTAAAATTTCCGCCTGTCGTAAAAAGAGCATAAAATCATTCATTCCCAAGAAATCCTTAAATCTGGAGATATAGACTAAAGTCATCAAGGACCAGCAGCTTTCTTTGAACACCTCTTCCTATATACCAATGTAGGATTCAATAAAATACCACATTTAAATTCTAAAATATATTTTTTTGTATGTTGTTTATTTATTAAATATAAAAACAGTAATGAAAATTTTAACAAAATATTTGAAAACTATAAAACGACATTTCTAACAGTGTAACTAAATTTGAAATAAAATACAAAGTAGAAATTCGGCAAAAGGTAGGGAAGGAGTCCCTACAACCGACAAGAATTATACTTGTAACGGCACTTCTGTCCAACCGAGGAAATCTAAATGAAGTCATAAATTGTGCTCAAATCATGCTAGATACTCAGCTCCACGCATATCCGAATCGAACGAAGTTAGTGCTCAAAAATATTACTTTTCCACCAAAAACATCAAAATCTTTGTCTAACTCTCTGGAAAAACCTCGTTAAATCGTTAGTTTTAAAAGGTATAGATTAAACCTCTGTTTCGACAAATCTTCCACTGACTAACAATAAACGAAGATGTAGTATAAATGTTCAAGGATATAAGCCTTGATATGATCCTTAAACCTGACAAACTTACAGATCCTGATATGTAATATTCTGTAGGAGCGATAATAATGCTTACAAAATAAAGCACGGCAGTCCACGCCATAGATCGGCGATCCTAAGAGTACAATAGTAAAAACTTCTATTACTGAGTTGAATCAGGAAAATTGATTATGGGAAGAAAGAGAGAGGGCAGTGCCTTTGAAAATTAAACTTGAAAACCTCTATGTTGTAAGCAACAGGAAGACTGTTGAAGGAAATTTATCCCACTGAGCAATGGACCATAAAAGGAAGCGCTCCCACTTACAAGAAGAGTGGTATGACCAAAAAACTAGTGCTCAAAGATTGAGGCCATTTATCTCGTCAGAAAACTCCTATTATAATATCGATATAACAGTGAGACACAACCAACATTCCGACAACGCTAGAATGAATCAATAGAATTGGAAAGCATCACTGACTGCTAAGCGGCGATGCCCTCCATCACACCATGGTCCAAAAGCTTCAAAATATACTTTGAAGCCCTCTGCATACTTAAAATAGTATTCAAATTGCAGTCGAATATTTGTAGTAAAGATAGGAAGAAGATGGGATGGCAGGACTATTTCTGAGCGTCTAAATCAGGCGCTGAACTTTCTTAATCTATCGTTAACATTACCATTTACCAATACCCAGAAAACAGACTCGGTAGTAGCAAATGTATTGTACCCAATCGAATGGTTCGGCTGGGGCTACCGAATTTTGTAGTAGTTGTCACCGAATTTCTCTTCAGGCAATCGAAATACTATTGTTTATGGAAGAACTTCTATCGTTTCGATCGAATGATCGGTCTGAATATAGAATACCTCTATATTCGGTCTGAATATAGAAATAACTTAGAAAGCTAAAATGGGAGTACATGTGAGAAGTTGAAAAAAAAAACTGTAATTTTGAGAATTGATTTCCTGTAAAGTCGGCTGTTGGAGGAAAATTCTGCTGATTCCCACTGGGAATGAAAAGCCTTATTTTTATTCTAAGGATTTAAGCTTCAAGGGTTTTGCGAGAAGAATAATAGAAATGATGGAAATGTTCAAAAGGTAAGGAAGGAAAAAGATTAGAATTGTCAGCAATCCTCGACCCTGACTAAGGAGCTTCTAACGAATTACTAACTAAATATGCTGTAATGTCATTGTTATAATGAAACCGCTATACATTTCAAATATGGGTAGCTTGTGGGTTAGTCTAAAAGGTTGTTATTGACAAAAAACATAGTTTGTTATTTAAACATTTTTATTAATTATTTTTATTTTTTTTTTTTTTTTTGTTAAACTCAGACGTCTGGTGATGTTTAGATCGAGTCTAGTATGGTACTTTTATGTTGTTATCGTGGTTTAGAGTTGGAGTTTAGGTGGTTGCTTTTACTATTATGATAGTAGTAGTTGTTGTTGCTGCTGCTACTAACAACAACTACTTTTAATGAATTACAATCATAAATTACTCAAGTATCTGTCAAAAACTTGTGCCAAAATGATGACATGCAAAACATTAAATATATAAAACAACTTTGCATGATAGTTTTTTACGGGATATGAGAGTGTATGTGAATGTAAATGTATGTATGGAGTGTGTGTGAGTAAGTTTGTTTATGAGTGTGTGTTTGGTTTTTTCCTGTGTATGATAGTATAAGTTTAAAAGTTTTGAATTTGAATAATCCAGTAACAAAAAAAATCCAAAGAAGGAAAAATTATACTGGTAATATACACAAACAAAGTCAAAAAGCTACAGAAAAGAAAAAATCTTAGGAAACATAAAAAACAATGACAACAACTATTACGACTACGCTGGGAACTATGTTTACCGAGACAACACATACAGTGGGACGAAAAAGTATCTAGAAATTTGGAAAATTATATTGTCTCATTTATTTCATCTAACAATAAGAATATCTTAAACTTAAGGGTCGGTTTATTCCATTTTTACTAGGTTCTCCAGTCCAAGACTAGAATGACTTCTTCCATCAAATCCTATTGATCTATTTGTGGTAGAAACTGGTACGACATTCTTTCATAAGACCATCTGAGAACAAGTCTCTATAACTTATATTTAGAAATTGAATCGGTTTATGGTAAATTTAACTAATAACAAAAGCTTTATCATACATATAAAAAGCTCCATCAGGCTTCTTAAAAGCTTCCTCATTGCAGTTTAATGAAATTTATTGTCATATTTGTATTATTTGAAATAAATAAATTAAATAAAATCCTTTGTAGGACAAATATTGATATAGCTTTTCATTAACATAATTAAATGTTTCATTAAGTGAGCACTTTATAAATATAATATTGCATATTGTATAACTTACTATTTAGAAATTTAATAGATTTGTGATAAACTTCGCTAATAACAAAAGCTTTATCATACAATAAAAGCTCCATCAAGCTCCTTAAAAGCTTCCTCAATTGTTGTTCAAAGACATTTATTGTCATATTTGTAAAATAATTTCTTGGACAAATATTGATAGAGCTTTTCATTACATAATTATATATTTTTCTTATAGAAATAAAAAAAGATTTTTCCTTAATTTTCCAAATTCCCTATAATGATTGAACCAAGTGTTCTTATTTTTTACACAAATAATAAAAATATATTTAAATAAAAAGTACAAAGACATTAAGAAAATGTCATAGTTAAACTTTTTACTATTTTTTTCTTGAGAACCAACAACAAACAACAACTTAAAAAACTACAAACTACTACAGGGTAACAGAAGTACCAATGACAGTGTAGAAGTATTACCCCGCTTGTTGTAACTTACATGTAGCGGAGACAAGTTGGGAAAACTTGTCATCAACATACGAGTTGTTATAACTGACCATTAAAAAGCATCTAAACTTTTTATGCAAACATATATAACTGGATGTTAGAACAAAAAGTTGTTTAAAAAATTGTTTGTTTTTTTTTTTGCTGCTACTAAAAATTTATTTTTTTTAATTTAAGTAAATCATAAAAAATACAAGAAAGAAAATTATATTAGAAAAAATTGTAAAATATTGAAGATTAATATTTTTTATGCATAATATTTTGCCTTCTTCAACAGCTGTTGCCCAGTATTCTGAAGGAAAAGAAAGAAGAACAAAACTAAAAGGTGATGGCAATGCAAAATATAAACCAACTAAACAGCTAATATGCATGCCAGTGCATGTCATTGTAAGCAGGGTTGTAGTAAAAGACTTTTAACAAGTAACCTAGAAGCAACCAATTGTTTTAAGCAATTCTGCCTACTAGGTTAACGGAAGATCTCACTGAATTCGCCAAATTACTTAAGGAAAAAGCCTCTACACGATCATGATCATGATCTCCTCGAGTACTAAGACCCCGTTGGTATATTCTATAATCTCTATCCTAACTTTATAAGCGATATATAAAACACTCACTAACCGCATTTAGAGAGCCTAATTTTTGGTAGAATTATGCGCAGGAAATTTGTTGTTATCGAAAAGCAATCAGCATCGGCTAACGTCCAGTAAAACGGTACTTTCGAATCTTAGCTTCAATAAGTAAGCTGCTCGTTGTCATACCAGTACTATCGAGACAATTTTTATACATGTTGTGTATAGTTTTCCGAGTTGTTTGCAATATTGTCAAAGTTTAGTCAGTTCCTAAAAAAAGGTTAGGCTAAATTCCCTCCCATCTTGTTTGTTTTTTAGAGGGAAACTTCTTCATAATACTAAAATATGCAAAATCATTCTTGTTCATAAAAATTTATTTAGGCTTTCCACTGGTCAGAAATATAAAACCTTTGGTAATTCTATTTTACTCTGTAATCTGAAGCTGAGACTTTCACCGCAGCATGAGCACCTTTCTGGTTTATCTTGGCGATGATCCTGACACTTGGATAGCCAATTAGCCCTCTCCTTACCCTAGGAAGCCCGCACGTACGGAAAGATAACCAGTGAGGTGCGAGTTAGTTTTTACCAAGTTAGTTAAGATATTGATTACAATCAACACAAGTGGAGATAACACTACAAGATATTAGAGCCCTTGGGCACTCAAATTAAAATATTGTCGCCTAAAGACTGAAGTGTATTGCTATGGATAAGTCTCGCTGAATTTTAGGTTTAAAGACACCTGCAATCTTGACCAAATTTGTCTGATGCCCGTAATTTCAAGCAATAGATACCTCTACCGGTGCTTAGATATCTACCCGTATACACGACCAAAATCGGGTAGGTATCTAAGCACCGGCAGGTAATATTGCTTGAAATTACGGGCATGATTCGAGCAGGCAGTAAACCACTCTGGTTATATAATATAAAGGACTGATTTCACTTGTAACTTTGAGGTATAATGCACTGTCGATGTTGTTAATTATAATGTTTATATTAAATATTTGGCAATGATTGTAGAGTAATATTTTTGTGCAGCACAACTAGGATAAATCAACCAAAACATGTAATTCGAGGCAAGCTCATATGCAAGCCCATGGCGGTCATAACGTAGTGGAA